>VBSM01001265.1:21943927-21979441 GCA_008086735.1 Cheirogaleus medius
AGAGCATGGACGCCGTGGCACTGTGCTTCACGCTGAGGGACTTGCTGCGCCAGGGCTTGGAGGCCGAGCCGGGCTGGGGGATGGCCGAGGACGTGCCGCAGTTAGCGGGGGTGGGGCTGCTGCTGCTCTCCAAGGAAGCAGGTGCATTTTCGCTCATTCCGGGGTGGGAGGAGGCTGAGCTTGCCAATGACTCTGCAGAGACAGAGAGGAGAAGGAGACCTGAGTCACATCTGCTGACCTGTCCTGCAGCCAAGGCAAGGTTGGCTGTGGCCACAGAGCCCATCGTCCCAACCCAAACACCATAGAGCCCCACTACCCACTTTGTGGATGATCTGTGGTTAAATTTTAAATCCCGTCTCAACCTCCTCCATGCACAGTTCACACCACCCACCTGCACCCTGGTCACATTTTGGTGGCGTGTGCTATGCCAATGCGTGTTGATCTTCACAGTAACACACACAAAGCATAATTAAGAACATAAATCTATGAAAAAAGCAAACAAAAACCTGTATCTCCCGTACAGCAGGTGGAGGAAAGAGTAGGAAATACCTGCCGTTTTGAATTATTCATCCCACAGCTTGTTTCCCAGTTAAGTAAAAGAATCAAGAATTATCCAACTTTAGGGAAACAATGTAGCACAGGCATTAAAATAAAATGGACTAAAAAAAAAAAACTAGAAAAGGAGGAGAAACCAAGTAGAATCTTTACAGAAGAATAATTACCCGCAGAAATTGTTAAATCCTATCCAACCAAGCACCTAAGTTTTTCCTATGTTGGCACTTCCAAAGAGTGACAAACATGATTCAGGTTGGACTTTACAAAAGAAACTTTTTTTTTTGCTTAAGAGTATAATCTCCGCACATGGCTCCACTGTAGTCAAGAAAACACACAGGTTATCTGAAAGTCAAGGCTTCCCCTTGGCACTCAACGAGTGTTTCCCCAGCCAGACTCTTTTCTCAGGAAAGCCTCAAAATATTTTTAAACTAGAGCCAGAATTATCCTCAGAAGAGCAAGCTCCACACTGAGAGCTCTGCTGGCCGCTAAGGCGGCCCAGTGTCACAGGAGTGGGAACTGCGGTTCCCTCTGCTTCGGGAAGCACCCGGAATGATGTAGCCCTGTCTCCCAGGGAAGGGCAGCCGTTAGGGAAAGTGGCAGGAAGGTGCGTCTCAGCTGAGCCCCGCGCCCACCCACACCCCACGTCCCCTGTGCGCGGCAGACAGGATGTGCCCCTCCAGCCCCCAAAGAGCACCCCTGCGCCTGCAAAGTCACAGTGACATGACTTACCTAGCAGCAGCCACTTTCTCCTGCAGTGATTCCCCAGGAAAAATTCTCCGACCGGAGAGGCTGCCCTTCCAATTGTCACAAGTGTTTTCGGTTAAACTGCTCATGTTTCTAATTAACTTTTGTCATCCACAACTACTCTGGTGCCCAGAAGCTTGGCGGGATTAACGGCTGCTTCTTCTGCTCTCTCTCTCTCTCTCTCTTTTTTTTTCTCTTAATACCTATGTTCCGCTGCCTTCTAGCAACAGAGTGAACTGTATATAGAGCGGCTTTTTATGATTTAAAAGTCAACGGCCGCCGAGGCCGAGTGAAGGCAGCCCCTGTGTGGGGCGCGAGCACCGCGCGTGAGAGCTGCGGGCAGAGGAACTGCTTCCCTTCACTCTCAGCTGCTCCGGGAAGCCACAGCTCCAGGGTGATCCAAAGCAGACCTCCCAATGTTTTACAACACATACATCTTCCTGACTTACTGGGGATTTGGGTTTGGAAGGGAGGGTGCTGCACAACCCTCCCTAACAAAACTCATGGGGCGTTGCTGGATCTTTTCCTGGGGAGAGCCAGAGGCTGGCTTGGAGACAGGCTCAAGGAACCCACCCACACGGCTGGCCAGTTAGAGGGTCTCCACAGGCTTGGTGCTGCCCACTGGGGGGCCTACGGGGTGTCAGGAGGCACAGAAGTCAGTGTGACCAGTGAGGAAACTGAAACTCACGCAGGGCTAAGGAGTGACCCTAAATTACATAGCTAGAAATACAAAGATCTGGGATTTGAGCTCAAGTCTCCTGATACAGTGCTCTCAGGGACTCCGTCATAGATGCCTTCTTGGAGGAAGAATACACGTGCACAACACGTCCACTTACATGACAAGAGCACTTTCCAGGTGCGGTACAAACGAGCCCCGCCATGTGAAAGAAAGCAGTCTGCATCACAGAAGATGGCTCTTCGGCTGAAACAACCGTGACCCGCCCACCCTGAGTACTCGTCCTCTTAGGACAACTGCCTTTCCCTTCACCGGGGGCTCAGACCTGGGGCAGATGTAAAACATTCATTTGTTCATTCATTCAATATATTCATCCATTCATTGGGCTGCTGCTGTGTGCCAGACGTTGTTCTAGGTACTTGGGATATATCAATGACAAAACAGATAAAGAATCTCTGCCTTCCTGGAGTTTATGGTTCAGCAAGGAGGAACAGATAATTAATTTAATTAACAAATAAATTATGCCATTTGTTAGAGAATAAGTGCTAAGGAAAAGTAAGAGGGATTTGGGGACAGGTTGCAACACTGTCCCTGCAGGAACTACAAGACCTCATTCAGAGGTATGCCCCTCTTTCCTAAAGATGTTTTAGGCACAGTCCCCATGTGAGCAGGGATCGCTGTGACTCTGCCCAAGACTCTTATGAAGCTTGCTCAGAAGTGGTTTTGACAAGAAACCATCTACCTGACATTTCTATGCGTTTTTAACACTAATGATCACCAACAACTAACTAGCTAATGACGGACCCAGAAGAAAACAGACACTGGGCTTGTCTAGGTGAAACGGCCAGACTCAGTGAAAAGGTGTATCTCCTTCAGGAAAAAGCGAAAGGTGCAGGGAAAGTGCCTACACAAATGCAGGTATGATGGCCACTTACCCAGGCCATGCCAGAGCAGCTCCCAGGAGCCCCTACTTGTCCTTTAAACCCCAGTTTAAATGCCTTTTCCTCTGTCAGGCCATCCGAGCTGCATGGTTCGTATCACATGGTATTTTTCCCTACTGTGTGCTTCCCTAGGATTCTGTCCATACCTCTCCCATAGAAGGATTGTGAAGGGTCGCCTACTTTCCACTGTGGTCTGGGGACACGTTGTTGAATAAAGCTCCTGCCCTCTAGGAACTCACTATCTAGAGGTGCAACAGACTTCAAAACAAACCACAAAACCAATGTCAAGAGAGGCAGGGGCTCTACAAGGTACTATGAGAACCAGGGGAAGGCTCTACTAATTCTCCCTGGGGAGTCTGGGAAGCTTTCCTGAAGGAGGTGATCCTTGAGTTATCATAGGGTGCTTCCTCTGGTCCGGGATTTCCTCCAGGGCAGAGACTCCCTTCCTGACTCATCTTTGTGTCCTAAAGCCTGCTGGAGCATAAAAATACTCAGGAAATGGTTTCTGAATTGTTGGTTGGTATTTTTGATGGTTGCAAATCACATTTAAGGCAGCAGAGATGTAGGATTTGTGATGAGTCATTAGAACTTTTCAGCCTAAACTCAGGAAAAAATTCAGATCAACACTCATAGTTTCAGAATTTTGACTTGGCATTTGGCCTGGGGTCCCCTGGTATGAAATCATGGGGACATTTCAAGGTTACTCATTACAGATATAAAAGACTAGTAGTCCCTGGGTATGATTCTGAATTTGGTTTCGAGAGCAGAAGTCTTCTGATAGGGCCAGACAGCACCAGGCATCTGAGGATCAGGTCCTCAACACTTAGTACTCATGCCACAGCCAGAGGGTCCTCTAATTGACAAGGGGGCCTTCAGGTCATGAGGGGTATAATTTGACACATTTCTGTCATTCTTAGGGTATCACACCAGTGATCTCAGATCTTGGCTGAGTGGCTATTTGAAGCCAGTTCCTCTTTCTTGGAAAGAAGCCATTTCCAAGGCCAGGGTCCTCTGACTCTCAGCATGAAACTTTCTCTACCAGCCTTCTGAGACAGGAAGATAAATGAAGGGGAGGTGTGGGTAGGTAGGCTAGACCTCAGACTTTGTCACCAACTAACAGTATGATTCTTGACATGCCATTTTGCCACTCTGAGCCTCAGTCACCCCAGTGGTTAGGAGAGGATGAGCTATTTCTCTAGAGTCCTTTCAGCTTTGTTTCTGTGCACATCTTAGCAAGTCTCTGAGAGACCCCAGGAGGCTGGGCCCTGGCCAATCTCGTCTGACCGGGCCCCATGAGTGCAGCTCTCACTCACTAAGTTCATTCTGTGCTGTAGTACACAGGCTGTTTCTTTATCTTCAAATATTCCTCCTCCATAATTCCCTTGGATGACGTTTACTAACAGATGGAGAAAACTGGCTGGGTCAAGGCATAGTCAACCTTGGATGAGCTACATGTAAATTCAGAAAAGCTGGTATCCTATGAAAACACGTCTGGGGGAGGGAGAGTGAAATGAGTTCTTTAAAATCAAAAGCACTTCTCTTCCTAATAACTAATATCTCTTGTTACTTTTCTCATGCACATGAGTCTTTGGTAGAGCAAAAGAACCTAAGAGGGAGAAAGGAGAAAAGCATAAAAGAATGTTCTGAACATCTGTATTCCCCAAACAATGGCATGTGTGGGCCACCGAAATAGGTGACATTATTTTGGATGGCACATGAATGAATGTTTTTATATTTAACAGTTCTATTTATTGTATTGCATACTAGAAGAAGATAACTAGCCCCTATATAAATTAACAGTTTCGTGGATATTAAATGTAGATTTAAAATTTGAGTTGACTTAAGGAAAATACAAAATAGATAAAAACTTAAGTGGTTCATAGATCTGGCAAAAATCATGTGGAAGGTTTATGAAAGACTGAAGTTGGGGAAACATGGTTACATTAAGTCAAGATATACTCATTTTATGCTAAATCTATTCTTTTGAAAAATATAACCAACCAAATAGAAATCAAACCAGAAGGGTCAAATAAGGACTAGGTTCAAAACTAGCCTGAAATGGGTACTTTTTAGAGCTTTATTTATTTTAATATATTTATTTCACATGTGATTTTTTTGCCAGATCTGACAACATGACTGGGCCTTGCTGAGTCAGAGATAATTTTAAAATAATGGCTTTAACAATTTTTTGACCACATAGTAAGAACACAGTAAGAATGATATATCACCATCCAACAAACATCCACTTATCCATATGTTAAAGTGAAACTATCAAGATCTACTCTTACTATGTATAATAAACTCTGATATATTCTACCTTAGTCTATTCTAAAAAGTGCTGATCACAGAGCCTCTAAACAGATTTTATGGCGGGTCATGCCCTGCAGTTGGAACATCTCAGTTCTGAAAGACCAGCTTATAAGGTACACCCACCGCCAACTGACAAACCGCTGCAAGAAGGAAAAGTCTCATTTGAAACGTTGTAGACAGGATGCCTTTGAAGAAAAGACTTTTTTTTTTTAGGGTTTAGAGAGAGCATTAATCCTCCAGTGGGGAGGGAAAAAGTATGGTTTGGTGTTTCTGGCAATCAGCCTTAACCTTCCCTGACAGGAACTAAAATGCTTTCTAAATGAAAATACTGTTTAAAGCAGATAAATAAGCATTTCTTCCTCTCTTCCTCTGCGATGGCGAACACAGGCCCCAGGTCTCTTCTGTCCCTAGCTTTTCAGTTAGGGAGACGTTGGTGGTCTGGTCCTAGTGCCAACAAACACCCGGGGGGAGTGTCCTAGGCCGGTTGATCCCAGCTCCTGTCACTGCTACTGGGATTTTAAATCTGCCCTGGGGAGGTTTCTGGCCTAAATCCTCTCCAAAGACTTTGGGGAATAGGCCTGCTAATTGGGCCTGGGAAAATGTTTGCAATTTCCTATGATTTGTCAAGGTGTCAATCTTGAACATTCAAATTGGTTAGGATAATTGAAACCAGTTTTTTTTAAGTGTATAGATTCCAGGCACGCAGGCTAGAAATTGTTTTTGGAATTGCTCTGGTCAGTTTCTTTACAACCCTGGTAGCCACTAGACCACAGAGGGTCAGGTTAGTCTGACTCCGTCTACTTCACTTAGTGGTTCTGCATGATTCTTTAAGCCTGGGCAGAGCACTGTTGTATCAGTGTCTAACATTACGGGCACAGGCTTAAATATAATCTTTTCTCCAAGTCCTTTGTGGAGAGGATCCCTGGAGGTAAAGAAAGAAGGAAAGGTGGGTATAAGAACAACCAAGGAATGTGGATAGGAAAGTGAGAGGGCACAGTGTGAGAGGGAGCTGGGCTTGGGACCCACATGCTCTAAGGATCTTACCATGTCAACAATTCCACAGGCTCCTAGACTGTCCAAGCTAGAATAAGGATGATGATCTATATAATCAAATGTTTTTCAAAACGTTGTTTTGTTAATTGCAATCCCTATTAAAACTCCAATGACATTTTTTTGCAGAAATAAAAATATCCATCCTAAAATTCATATTGAATCTTAGGGGACCCCAAATAGTCAAAACAATCTTGAAAAAGAACCAAGTTGGAGATGTTGTATTTTCTGATTTCAAAACTTTTTATACTACAAAGCTATAGTAATTAAAACGGTATGGTTCAGGCATAAAGAAAGACATAGAGCAGTGGACTAGACTAGAAGAGCCCAGAAATAAACCTTTGCATATGTGGTCAAATGATTTTCAGCAAGAGTTCCGTAACTATTCAAAGGGAAAGGATGGTCTTTTCAATAAATGGTTTGGAAAAACTGGGTATTCACAAGGAAAAAAACAGAGTCGGACTCTTACCTTAAAACATATTCAAAAATTAACTCAAAATGGATCAAAGACCTAAACATAAAAGCTAAAACTATAAAACTCTTGGAGGAAAATAAAGGGCACATGCTTCATGACACTGTATTTGGCAATAATTTCTTGGATATGACACCAAAAGCACAGGCAACAAAATAAAAAATAGATAAGGTGGACTTCATGAAGATTAAGAACTTCTGTGCGTCAAAGGACACTATCAACAGAGTGAACAGGCAACCTACGGAATAGGATGAAATATTTACAAATCATTTACCTGATAAGGGATTAATATCCAGAATATATAAAGAACTCTTACAATTCAACAACAAAAAACAACCTGATTTTAAAATGGGCAAAGAACCAGAGACATTTCTCAAAAGAAGATGTACAAACAGCCAATTTAGAACATAGAAAGATATTTAACATCACTAATCATTAGAGAATGCAAATCAAAACTACAACAGATACCACTTAACATCCATTGGGATGGTTGTCATTTAAGAAATAAAAAGTGCCCCTGGTACTTGCTACCCTGCATTGTGGTTACTAATTGCACTTAACTTAGCTTACTCATAAGAATGGCTAATGCACTATTAGGTGCCCTGAAATGGTTGTCAGAAAAATCAATAAACAAAAGCTAGTACCTACACTGGATCCCCCTACATGGCTCAAAATTAAAATCAGTTGTGCCTGACTTGTCCCCTCTTGGCTAATCATGTCAGTTGTTCTCTCTAAGTGAACTCAAATGACTAGACATCTTGGTGATGCTTTTAATGTTTTTCTTCTATGTATGGTGGAAATTTTGCAATAGTGGGTTACTTAAAATGTCACATACAAATACTCCGGCAACTTGTGACAGTGTGACCAAAAATAAACATGCAGAAAGTAAAAGCACATTATCCTAGTAGACTGAAGCCTTCTCTTTCCTGCATGAACCACAGATTTCCCAGTTTTCCTCAGTGACTTTTTCACCCCAGAGGAAGGGGAAGAGGCCCTCGACAGCTGGAAATGTTACAGTTGTGTTTCTTTTTTCATATATGACAAGGTAATCCTTTTTCTTCAGTAGCTTATTTTGAATAAAACCAAGTGAAACTATGGGCAATGAGGTCATTTGTTTCTCTGCTGGTAGCTAAAAAACAGTTAAAAAAAAGGAAGTACCATTTTCCAAAATAATTTTCACTTCTCCAAACAGTTTTACAAGGTATATTTTAAAATCCCACTTAATGCTATAAAGAACTGGCAAGCTAAACAAAGGTTAACTTGCTGGAAATATTAATATACAGTTGGGCTTATGTTTGAGCTTGTGATAACACCTTAAAAAGAGAATACATTCTTAAAATCTCTCTCTCACCCACACACATACCCTTTACATCAAAAAGTGTTCTACGTAAAATGTTTAAATCCTCCCACTCAGCTGGATAAGGAGACAAATCATTTGCTGGCATTTGAAGGAATATACCTGTAAAAATAAAAGGCATTCCTGTTCTTTATCTTTGATTTCTTGAAGCCGTATCACCCTCGAAATACATCTTTCTTCTCTCTTGAACTTATTTGTTTAAAATCCCTAGGAGAAAACTTCTGCTTTAATTGGTCAAACAATTTCTCTATCTTGTACCATATATGGCTATAAGAAAGTACAAAATTGGCCGCAGAAAACCTTCTCTCTTTTTCCAAGAGTGTATGAAATTTCACAGAGAGATTACACACACTTTACAGGGGGTAAATCCCATTCTTTCGAGAGGTTCCTGTTCACAACCAACAGCTTTCTGGCAGAGTGACATGGTTGTACACTATTGTAAATACATTCTTCTAAGATAGAGTTAGTCAAGGAATTCTGCAGGCCCCTCCTCTAGGATATAAGCCCAATCTTTCTGCTTTCTCTTGGGGCAAAAAATAAGCACCCCCAAATAGGAGTCCCCAAACCAGTGTTAGACAGGCAATAAGAGAGACAAGAAGTTCCATGGTCAGGTAAGTTTGGAAAATGAAGAGCTAAATAGTAGTCAAATAGTTTTCTTGTCTACAGGACTTCTCAAAGCCTGACATGATTACTTGCACTGGGAATATCCAAGAGGATAATGGAATGGTGCGATTCCTAAATATATTTTTGCCACAGAACTGATTTTCTAGGATCCCTTAAGGAAAGAGCCTATCACAGGATGCATTTTGGAAAATACTGTCCTAATGTAGGAGACAGAAAATGGGTACACAACCCAAACCAGAAAAGACAGGTGCCCACCAGTTACTAACCAGGAGAGCTAGGAAAGGGAAAAGAAGAAGATGCACCCTTATTTCCCCTGTGAAGTTATAATCAAGTAAAGTGTGGAATTCTTTCATGCATTTTGAGCATTAAACACCCTTAATATGTTCCTGCTCCTTTTTATTTCAAAAGGATTAATGTAAGTCTCTGCACAAAAGCCAAAAATCTCCATGAAAATAGGAAGTAGGAGTTATTTCATGCAGCAGTATGCCTGAAAGGATTTCTATCAACAGTTAGGCTCACTGTGACTCACCAAAGGGACGTGGCTGCCATGGGGAAAGCCCATGGGGTCTTGGGCTGTATTAATACACTCAAAACAAGGAAGATGAAGATCTCACCTTGCTGCACACAGCTCATACCACTGCTATTATAGAATGGTGAAATCTTAGAATTAAGACCTAGAAAGGCTTCTTAGAGATCAGGTACTTTCATTCTCTTCCCAAAAGGGGAAACAGAGCCTTGGGCAGGTAATGACTTCTCCAAGGTCTTATATTCAGTAAATGGCACAGCTGTTACTGAACCTGGGACTCTGGAGTTTGGTAAGAAACGTGGCTCCCATTGCCCTACCCCAAACCTACCAAATCAGAATCTCTGGGGATGGACCTTCAAGAAGCAGGAGTTTTAACTAGCTCCCCAGGTGACCATTATGCATGCTGAAGTTCAAAATAAACACCACTCTGAGAAACTGTAGTTTGACCAGGATAAGGACTAGAACGAGAATGACCCTAAACCACTCTTAACGAGGAGTGGCCGGATGAGAGACATTCAGATCGGAAAAGAGATGACTCAGGAGAAGACAAGGTAGAAGAACTCTTATTGACAAGGTGGCTTCCCTTTTCCTTTGTCCTCTGCTGATGACACTAGGCTAAAAAAAAAGTTATAGCAATACCTGTCAGAGCGGCCCATGACTCAGGACTGCTCCGAACAAGAGAATATGGACAGTGAGAGACCAAGGACCCGATTACAACTTGGGGGGTGGGGGTGGGAATCCTGGGGTTCCATGGAGCGATCTTAGGGATCTAAGGAGGGGTTGGGTTGAAGAGTATTTATAGCAATTGTGTAAAAGGGGAGTTGAGCCAACCTATTTTTATATGTTCTCTGCTCCACTACCAGAGCAGCTCTCTTTATATGTAAGATTTGAGAAAACATTTCCATGGCAAAAAAGAATATATATATATATATATATCTTGATGGAGATATTAGTAACATTACACATTAAGAATAACAGCCAACATTTACAGAGCATACATTTTGTGCCAGACACAGTGCTAAGCACTTTTATGGTACTGACTTTTTGCATTTGCACTATAAATCCAATGAAGTAGGTGATAATTATCCCATTTTACCAAGATGACACCAAGGCACAGGGGCTTAGTAAGTCACCCAAGATCAAACAGATGAGAGCGAGGTGACTTTACCTCCAAGTCCACACACTTAAGCTGCACTTCCTCTCCCTGGCCTCGAGAAGGGAAAACAAACTGGACTCTCAAAGTATGTGCTCTTCTCTTGGTACAAGATACAGTATTTCCATAGAGTCGTTTATCTACAGCTTTTAGAAACTTTCCTGCAAAGTTTGTTGACCTTTAACTCCTTCCCTGAGGAAAAAGAACTTTTCCCTCCAGGAGGTTCTTTTTAAAAAATGGGAATGTCAAACAGTTTAGCAATAATTCAAGTATAGTTTTTGTTCTTCGAAATTTAGGATGCTGGCAAAATGTAATCTTTCTGCTGTTATTTTTTCTGTCAATCAAAATCAGAAGCCAACCAAAGAACGAGCTTATTGCATTTCTCTGGGGGAATCAAGGCAGAAACTGAGAGCTGAATTGGACTATTATTCATTATCTATGATTGCATTATGCCAAATGTGCAGGAACAGAAGAAAAAAAGGAGTCATTTATCCCGATTCTGCCAAGTATGCAGACACTCGATATCAGATAGATCAAACAGTTTCAGGGCTTCATGGATGTTACTGATCCACACACAGACCTACCAGACTTCTGGGCCGTTTCACCTGACAGTTTGTCTTCTTAATGGAAAAACAGAATTCTTCTTCTGAAAAAATGAAATATACAGCGGTAGAAAATGCCCCGAGAGACTGCTCACCGGCTTTACTCACCTAAATCAGGAAGCAATTTCCTCCAGGTGTCTGTTTTGTTTTATACAACAGGCCTGGCTGTGACAAGTTGGTGGTAGATTAAGTTTTTGCAAATGAAGCCCTCATTTAGAGGAACCCTAATAACTCTCTGTAGGGCTAAGACAGCTTCTAAAAATCAGATAATCATAATGAGATGGAAAGAATGCGAATATAATCATCTCATTCTGTTCCGTGCTATTCAGACCACCCTTAGATTTATATAGTCACAGAACTTTGTGAATGGGTTCAAGTCCAACTTAAAAGCTTGGTAATCTTGAATCTAGCTAAGCTCCAGTTTATTCATAAGTAAAAATAAAACTAACACCAATAACTACTATTTATTGAGTGCCAACCACGTGCTAGGCACTGTACCAAGTAACGAATTCATTTACGTTTTCATTAATTCACACAAGTATCTTATGAAGAGGATTTACTACAGCTCAGAGATGTTAGCAACTTGTCCAAGGTCATGGCTCATAAATGGTAGAGTTAGAATTTGAACACTAAAGTCCATGCTCTTCTTAATCAATGGACTCCATTAAATGGAGATGCTGACCAAAGTTTTCTTCCTTCCCCATGAGGAGCAAACGGGCAATGATGTGAAAATATGCCACAAACTGCAAAAAGCTCTGAGATCTATTTTCATTCCTCCCTACTAATACTGGGCCTTCTTAAAGCAAGGTATAGCTGTACCAAATTCTGGTGGCATTATTGTCCTTCACGAGCAGAAAGAGACCAGAGGGCACCGCAAAAGCCCTCTGTGACCCGACCCTATCGGGTCTGAACAAATTTATAGGGAGAGAACTGCCCTTCCAGCGCCATGCTGCATTCAAAAGTGCCCAGGTTTCTCCTCCCACGGCTCTGCCCAAGCTGACCACAGATGGCTGGCAAGGCCCCCCTTGTAGCGGCTCCGAGCCAGGCCCTGTGCAGGGCAGGTGTTGGCCCCTGTGCCCTGTCCACCTCGCCAGGCTTGCTGGAGGCAGCCCCGCTAACACACAGCTCTCACTGTCTGCAGTGATGACTCAGTCACTCCTGGCAACATCTGCTCTGTTTCTGTAAGACTCAAAGAGCTCTTCACATGAATCATGGCGAACAAGGACTCAAGGAGCTCGTCACCCACACGCAAGGCTACAAGATATAATGTAGAAACCAGGCTTGCTCACGGACCAGCTTGGAGGTTTTAATTCAAACTTACACATGCCTAAGCTTATTAAATACTGTTCCAGAGGATCTCTGTCATCTTGAATAATGAATTCTGGATGTATGGTAACCAGGGATATGACTGGGCTCAGAGTTATTTGGCCATGTTTCTCCTTGGAATCCTGAAACCACCACAGTATTTAGGGTTTGTTCTTCCATCCACCCTATCCCATCCCAGCCTTCCAACTTTTTTTTTTTTTTTTTTGACACTTCTGTTCCAGGTACTTACCCAGGTGCCAGGGATACAGCCATGAATATATGGTCTATGCCTTCAAGGGGTCCCAAGTCTTATAGATAAGACTTTATAGCCAAAGTGTGAAGCTGTTGTAGTAAGAGTATGTTTATGGAACTGTGGATCACAAAGGGGGTTACCTAACTCAGTCTGGGAGCAAGGAAGAATCAAGGAAGTCGCTCAAGCCATATTTTTTACTGTCCCTGAATCAAACTTCTAGAATTACATTCTTTACAAAGTAGTAAAAGGAAATAAAATGTCCAGGCACCCACGTCTAGCGATTAAAATCAAACTCAGGAGGACAAAATATATAGATTCTGAACTTGATCAGGGTAAAATCTGGTCAGCCAAGTATATTCATGATACTAATCACAACCAGGAATTCCAAGGGCATATCCATTCCACCCAAGCATAATGAAAAATGGGACATATAACTCAATCAGAATGTTGTTCTTCTCTGCTCACTCAGCATGCGTACACTTTTTTCATTCAGTTGCACGTACTGAATTTATTTCCACAATGAGGAATCCTTACAAGTTACTTCCCAGTCCAGGCTGGAAAAAAACAGGCATGTAGAATTGACTCTTTCATTCGTTTCCAAATTAGGTTGACAAGCCAGAAGTCAAATCGATGATTTTAAATAATATCAAAGTGACTATTCACCCAACCACTCCCAGCTGTCAATCCAGATACCACCAGTTGGAGGCAAATGGCTGAACTTTCTCTATCAAGAGTCATATTTTGTACTAACGATTTAAATGAGCGATAGAGACCCAAATGCAATTTTATCCTCTCAATTTGGGACTTAAAAGAGGAAACGAAGGCAGGAAAAGACAACTAGCATTAGCCCCACACCTACACAGACTGGGCTTAATGGTCCAGGTTCTCTTCCTGAAGAGGGCATGATCGGGCCTATTTTACAGAATAAATTCCGGCTCAGGGAGGTTGAGTCATTGGCCTGATATCAAAAAGCTGGAGAACGCAGAGGTGGGATTCAAATCCAGGTCTGCCTAATGTGGAGGCTACAGCTTGTTGCCTCAGCCTCATGCTCTTTCATAAAAATTAATAGACCCGTGGGACCAAAGCTATGGAATGAGGGAGATGTGAGATGAGAGGCAGGTAGCAGGATATTTCTGGGAAGCCACTGTTTGTTGGGTAAGAAGAGTAATAGCATTTTGGTATGGGGGAGAGTTGTCTCTGGTGGGACCAGAAGCTGAGGCCCTAGGGGAACGGCACTGTCTTGCAGAAGATGAGAGAGAGAACTGCTAGGGAACATGTGGTGTGAAATATCTCTCTCCCTAAGATAACCTCAACCCTTCCAACAAAATGCTGTCACAAAAGTTACTTAAAAATATGTGATACTTGTTTTGAGTGGATATTTCTTGAAAACCAGCAAGACATTTCTTGAAAACCAGCAAAAGCCTTCTGTGTGCAGGCTCTTGGGGTGGAACAGAGACAACCTTCACAGAGCAAATCTGGGAGAAGCAGCCCATGGAAGCTTACAGAAATTCTGAGGCGGGTTCCAGACTGTTCAATCAGATTTCCAGGGGGCAGGTAGGTCCTTGCAAATCTCCATACTGGTTAGGGCCGATCCAGCACACCTGCTTCCCACTGAGGGACAGCTACGGCATTTCTTCCTCCTGACCCTAACTGTTCTTGTTTACCTCTGACAGCACCCTTACTTACTTCCACAGCCGGTTTCTCCTGTGAGGCTCATGTCCAGCTCATCCTCTTCTCATCTCCCCATTCTCTGCCCTTCAGAGATCCTCACCCTTTGTACTCACTACCAGCCTGGTACAGACTTAGCTCACTCCTCTAGGACAGAGCCTTGTAAATCAGGGCCTGAAGGCCAAAGCTGGCCCATCATCTACTTTTGTAAATAAAGTTTTATTGAAACACAACCATGCTCATTCATTTACAGATTGTCTCCAGCTGCTTTCTCACGACAATGGAAGAACTGGATAATTGTAACAGAGACCCCATGGCCCTCAAAGCTCAAAATAGTTACTATCTGACCATTTAAGATAAAGTTTGCCAACCCTTATTCTAGAAATATTAATTCCTTGAGGACTGGGGCTCTGTTTCATTCATCTTTTTATCTCCAGTATGTGATACAGAATAAATGTTGCTTGATTAAGTGCGTAAATGCATGCACGAGTGTTAGATAGACATCATTAGATCAATTGAACACAGTGGTTACTGTGAAGATACTAATTAGAAATGCTTTAAACAACTGAAAAGAGTTTTAGTTAATTGTATTTTCTACTTAAGCCGGTTAACAGCAACAACAAATACTTTTATGTTTTAATGCACACTGATTTGGCTTTTTCCTCAAAAGCATGTTATTCTATTTCTCTTTCTTAGTAAAACTTGGGTCTATTGATGTATGATGCTTCAGGCTAGACTGCTGAACATCAGTATCTGTCACCAAAAATCACACACACAGCTTTGGAAGTTATTTGAAAATAGAATAATCTTCTAGCAAAATGCTAGAAGTTATTGTTTTTTGGTACATACACTGAATATATTACCTCATTTTCCTTTCATTAGCTCTTTACAACTTTAATCATTAATAATTTATTAAGCACATATTATATAAAAGGCACTACATTAAGCACTTTACTTGCATTGCCTAATTACTCCTCACAATAATCCTATGAAGTAGATACTGCTACACCCCCATTTTACAGATGATAAAATTGAGGCTTGGAGAGATTAAGTAACTTGACCAATGTCAGATGACAGGTACATGTCTGTCTGGCTCCGGAGGCACAGCTGTAAGTAATTATTCAACCAACAAATATTAAATATGTATTAAAGTGTTAAATATTTAACAAATACTATAATACAAAGTCTCTGTATACCAAGTAATAGCAATGAAGGGAGAAGAGAATGGGGCTCAGTCCCTCACCTAAAGAGCTCACCTGCTTATGCAGGACAGATAAGACCATGAGGGAATCTGATGAGGATGACAGAGTGCTGGGGGAACTCAGAGAAGGGACTTCAGACTCAAGACTCCAGAGGTCAGGAAGGATTTCTGGAGGAAACAAAAATCTAACTTGAAACATCAAAGATGAGTTAGAAACTTGGTGGAAGGAAGAAGGAGGAGAGTAGAAAGCATTTCACATGGGAAAGCCACACTGACAGTGGCTGGACAGGACAGAGACACGGCCCTTGTGTGAAACTGCAAAGTGTTCAATACGGCAAAAGCTTCAAGAGAGAAGGTAGGGGAACAGCAAGCAATGAGGCCAGCTCATGGGCTCTGGTGCACCATGGTGATGAGTCTCTAAATGGTCAAAGAGAGAGGAGAAATGGTGACCAAGTGTTTCAAGTTCCATGTTATGGAAGTTCACTTGACTACAGTGTCCCCTTTCTCAACAAAAGTCATCTTCCCCTTTATGAAAATCAGACAACTTTTGACAGGGGATTCCTCCCTAATGTCCCCACCCACTGAAAACTAGGCCTCTCGTGGACTCCATGACCAATTTACTTCCTTGAAACCACGATGACTGCATAAAGTCAGCACTCCATAAATGTGCACCAAATGAATGCATTGGATTCGTGCAGCAAAGCTGTGCACCAACTTTGAGTTAAAATAAATTATTAACCAGAGGTGGTTAGCTACCAAGATTTAGAGATGGAGGCACATAAGAAAATAGTCAGTATCAGAGCTACTCTTAGGAGCTTCCCTGGTTTGGAAAATGCCTTGGATAGGCTAAGTATGGAAGATGAAGCTCTGAGGGTATGATCTGGAAGGAGACAAGATAAGAGAAATAAACTGTTCTGCATAAGAAGGGGAGGAGGGAGAGAAGGAGAGAGTCCTAACAATATAGTAGAAGGCTGGAATATTAAGAACAAAAGGTGGCCACAGAGAAATTCTAAGGGACAAGGGAACTGAACAACTTTTAAGAACGGGAACAGTTTCTTATTGGCCGGGCGCGGTGGCTCACGCCTGTAATCCTAGCTCTCTGGGAGGCCGAGGTGGGCGGATCGCTCAAGCTCAGGAGTTCAAAACCAGCCTGAGCAAGAGCGAGACCCCATCTCTACTATAAATAGAAAACAATTAATTGGCCAACTAAAAATATATAGAAAAAATTAGCCGGGCATGGTGGCGCATGCCTGTAGTCCCAGCTACTCGGGAGGCTGAGGCAGGAGGATTGCTCGAGCCCAGGAGTTTGAGGTTGCTGTGAGCGAGGCTGATGCCACAGCACTCACTCTAGCCTGGGCAACAGAGTGAGACTCTGTCTCAAAAAAAAGAACGGGAACAACAAAAATTCAATTTTAAGCTATTGGTATTGCAATAGTGTAACCTCTCCATGGGCCAAACTTTCAGGAATGGTCTGCAATACCCGAAGCCTTGTGTCACTCTTTTGAGAAGAGAATGAGTTGGGGCAGTTCAAGGGTAAGAGAGGGTTGTTGCACAGAGGATGAACATACAGGATCTACAAGCACAAATATTTTAGCAGAACAGAGACTAGAAATAAACAGTGACCAACAGTAATGTAACCAACCCTCATTCCAACAAAACAAAATAAGCACAAGAAAACACTTCCAAGAGGCTAAGGCAGGAAGATTGCTAAGCCCAGGAGTTCAAGGCTGCTAGTTTACACAATCGTTACACCATTGTACTCCAGCCTGGGCAACAGAGTGAGACTCCATCTCTAAAATTAATAATAATAATAACAATAAAATAAATAAAATGGAAAACACTTCCAGAAAGATTGGGAAGGACGCTGGGTCTTCTTCCACATGTGAGGTGAAGGATCAATTTCACTTGAATGTCAAAGGCTTAGGGCAGTGGCAGGCTAGTGAATCTAACAATTGACTCTCTGAAGGAAATAAAAGAGTATTGGTTCACAGTGTTTGCTGATTTCTGTGGTGTAAATACTCCCATCATGGCAGATTTCAAGCCATCAACATGACATCAACAAGCTTGCAAAACTCCTGAAAATTTAAAAATAGGCTCTCATGAGCTGTTATGAGCTGGCTCCACCCTGTCACTGGCTCAGAGAGTCCACAGCTGGTGTCTAGGTTAAAGGCAGTTTCCATGGAATAAGTCTTTGCTTAGGCTTTGCCAAGAAAAGGTTTTATCCAGAGTTGCGGTAGCTTTTGGAGACTATGCAATCCCTATAGGAGGGTAAGGAAGGCACAGGGATAAGGAAGGCATAAAGGTGGTCACCGTCTACCAGGTAACTACCGTGTGATCAAAGTACATAGGACTGCAAGGAAGCACTGAGGTTAGCAAGCGTGATGGAGGAATCTGAGGCCCAGAGAGCATGGTTATCGCTCAAGGTCACCCTTCAAATTAGTAGCAGATCTGGAACAAGAGCTGAGGCTGCCTCCCTCCCTTTCCCCTGTGCCTCAAAGTCTTAACCTCCCAAGAAAAGGCATGGCATGAACCTGGCTTGCAACTGGGCAGGGGTGCGCTCTCAGGCAGCTCTGGCTTAGCTGTCACACTTCACTCGCTTAGAATTTGTAGAATTTCTGCCTCTCTCTATGAAGGACAACTCTGCCAGGGATTGGTGTGAGCTTAAGAAAAGTACTTCAGAGACCCAGCTGATGGGAAGAGAAGACCCAACTGGGGTGGGCATGAAAGAAGAAAAGACCAGACAGGCTTCTAAAGGACAACATCCAAGGATGTGGGGGAAGCAGGGGGCCAATGGGATATTCTGGACAGGGAAGGGATCCCTCACTCCCATGGTGATCGGCAGGAAAGAGGAGGGGCAGAAGAGGGAGGTCCTTTTATGTTCTTCCTAAATCTCCAAACACAAAAATACAAAATGTACCAAGCAACGCCTCCCTTTCATTGAAAATAAGATCAAATTAGGCATCCTAAGTGTTTTTCCAAATGATTTCTGGCCTGGTTCTGTTACAAAAACAGGGCAGAGTGATTCAAACCTGCTGTCAATACAGAGTCAAGGAGAGAAAAATGCCAGCTATTCTGCAGCTGTCCGGCCGGAACCCGGGAGGAGCTGCTTTCCTGACAACTCTGATGCACAGAAACCAGCCAAACTGCCAGAGTAGGAGTTAAACCAAATAAACCTGAGGATATCAGTTAAGGAGGAGAGTCTTAAAATAGCAGCCAGGAATGCACGGGTTCCCTTGGACAACTCGGATTACATGCCCCTGTGCCTGCCTTGAGTAAAACGGTGCACTAAAAGTCTCCGTTTGATCAAGTTTCTCTCTGAGTTGCTAATAAATTTTTAGCTGATGGAAATAAGTCGGTAAGCAAAAGCAGCACGTGAGCAAAACGTATAAAGTTGATGATGATCTTTGGAGGGCTTGGCTGGGTGGGTATAGAGAGAAATAGGGCACACGCTGAGTCCCTAAGAAATTTATACCAGGGTTAGAATACACATGCCCACAAGGACATGTTCCCAAGGGTGAGGGTTTCCAGTTAAACTAATGGACGGTCTTCATGACGCTGGGCATTTGAAATGAACCCTGAAGGACGCACTCATTCATTTAGCGAAATGTCTATTTTATGCCAGGTTACATGGACATGAAGATCAGCAGTGACCAGTCCCTTGGGGGTATTTAGATAAGGGGAGTCAGGTATTCTAAAGTATTATATTTAAACAAATTTTTTTCTGTTGCATTTATTTAACATTTTAGTGACCAACAGCACAGACATTAAATTCCAAATGTGTTTAAGTGGAATGTAAACATTTGCCTCAAAGCTGTGGGTGTCTGAAAGCAGAGAAGACTTTTTTAAGAGATACAGAAACATAAAAGAATCACTTTTCTGCACTTATTCTGTAAGCGAAGAGGCAAAATGTCCTAGAGTCCAGATGTAAGTTCCATTTCCACTTTTTCTATTTCAAAAACATTGGCCCTAGCTCATCTCGCTTTTGACAGTTCACTAATCTGTATTTAATGGGTTAAAGTTGAAGAACTACTACCAAACATAGACATCTTGCTTAGAAATTAGAATGTAAGCACCAACAGACTCAGCCAGGATCTAACCTAGTAGAAATTCCATGATGAAATCCCTGCAATCCATCACCGTTGCCAACGAGCATTGCTGGCGCAGCTGCAGAAATGACCACTTGTGCCCACGAAGGGAGAGAGCTGCCTTATACTAAGCGACGCTGAAATTTTCCCCCCTTTTGCTGTAAGCCTACCAAGTTAGCAAAGCTTCGTGGGCAGAACTTTGCGAGCCTCTCCACCCTTGCTGCAGCTCTGCCCCCTGCTATGAAATTGATTTCTGTCCTGCCTGGCCTGTGTGGGCACTCTAGGTCACCCAACTGTCCACGGTCAATTTGGAACTGACCAAGAGTTTTCAGCGTGAGGTGACAGGGCAAAACACTAACGAGATTCATAAAAGCCTGGGTCCTAATTCCATTTCGGCCACCGTCCTCTAAATTATTTCAATAAAGATTTGCTGAACACATAGGCATGCTCCCTGTTCTCGTAGCACTCAAAGCCTAGCGCCAATTTGGTGGGTAGAACTGGGAAGGTCATTTTGCCTACTTCAGTCAGACACCTACATGCACACACACCTGACTTTCCTTCCCTTGTCCCTGCCACGTCCCCTAGTCCTCTGCCTAGTCTGTGGACATGCTGTTCCCTCGGTTTAGAACACTCTTTCCTTCTTCTACATAGTTCACTCACCTTTCAGCCTAGAGACCTCACTTCTTCCAGGATGCCTTTTCGACTCCTCCAAGATTGGACTGGGTGCTCCTTCCAGACTTAAGTATCCTATAGGCACTTATCACAGGGTTTTACAGATATGTCTATTTCCCTCCCTAGACTGTAAGATCCAGGGAGCCGCGCCTGTGCCCTGCTTGGGATTGTGGGTCCTGTCCCATTCCAAGCACAGTGTCTGGCACACGCTGCGATTTCAGGCACTGTACACCCAATAGAGTTGACCACAGTTCACCTCCAGCTCACAAATATTTGCTAAGCCCCATCCTTGCCCTCAAGGAAATCAAGACAAAAAAATGTGTTGGCGAAATGCTGAAACTGTGAAAACCAATGAGATGGTGATTAAATATTACCTAACCTACGAGCATGCGGCAGGAGAAGTAACAGTCATCAGTCACACAAATGAATTCAAATTATCATGATCTTTTCATGTGTGGTGTTTGGTTTTTTTCCTAACATGTTGATACATGAGAAAATAAACTCCTAGAGGCCCTCTGAATTAGAGTGACCCCATATAGTTCCAGGAAGTCTGTACTCATCCTTTAAGCCCCAATTCTATATAAACTCCACCCCTCCCCACCTACCGCCCCCACCCCCAGTTCAAATTCTCATCTGAATTTCCATGGCTCTGACTGCCTGGACCACTCATCTGACATTTGCTGGTTTTGTTCATAGCTGCATCTCTAGCAATTTGTATAGCATCTGACAAAAAAGAGGGGCTCAATGATTAGCGAATTTAGTCCAAACTCACTTGTATGATAGCACGATGGTTAAAAGCAAAGTACCAGCTTTGGAATGATACAGATCCTAGTTCAAATCTCAACTCTGGTCCTTGCCAGCTTCATAATGTAGGTGAGTTATTCAGCCATTCGGAGCCTCAGTTTCTTTATCTGTAAAATGGAGATGATACTACTGATACCTCCCAGTAGTGCGGTGAGGGATTAAATGAGACTGTGTGCAAAGTACCTAAAACACCTCCAGGCACATGAGAATAACTCAATAACCCAATGGGGCAGGTACCATTACTATTATCTTTGTTGTTGCTGTCACAAAGGTCCTTTCTCTTCACATCCCATGGCCTCACCTACATTAACAGTGGGCCCTAAAGTTACTTATGACGCAGGCATTTATAACATCTGTTGTTGACATACACGGACGCTTTAGGATAGTGGTGGAGAGAAAGAGGAAGATGATGATGGTAACTACTACTTCCTCTAATGTCCCTAATTTGCAACCCTTTTGCAGGCCTTTGTTTTCGAAAAGACCATCTGAGAAGCAGGAGAAGAAAAAGATAAGCCCATTCTTGAAGAAATGTGCTTCCCAGAAGGATTCCACCAGACCCCTTGATCACAAACCGCGAGATGTTTTACAGCCAGGAATCTCTTCCTACCCCCAACTCCTGCCCTCCCCTGCCTGCCAAAATCTTGCTCACTGAGGGTACGGAAAGCTGTTTCTGTGCTTTAGATCAATTGACAACTCAAAGTTACAATCTGTTTTTATCTGGATCAAAGGCAAAAAGATAAATATCTTAGTCTTTACTTAAAATTCCTAGGCCAGCACTAAGGCTCTCTATGAGGTTCCAGAGGGAATGGAAAGAGCAGGGCTATTGGTTCCCTGCCTCACACTCAGTTTACTGCCTGGGGTGCTCCTGGGATGGGGCAGCTTCTGGAACCGGGATCCCAGAAAAACGGGGCGCATTCCCATATCCCATCTGAACGGGATTAAAGTTAAATAGACACAAGGAAAGGACCAGGACCAGAAATTCTCTTCTCTACTATCCTTGAGGCAGTTTCTACTCTTTTTATTGAGGGAAAACTGAGGCCCAAGGAGGGGAGGCACTTAACCACTAACACTTTTGGGTAGAAGAAGAATTGGGGTCAGCACATCTATTAGCAAGAACAGGAAGCCATTTTAAGACCACTTTATTGAGATAAAATTTACACACCATAAAATTCATGCATTTAAAGCATGTGATTCAATGCCTTTTAGTAGACTAACAAAGTTGTACAACCATCACCACAATCTAATTTTAAAACATTTTCATCATACCAAAAAGAAACTCTGTAGCCATCAGCCGTCATTCCCCACTTCCCCACCCCCAGCCCTAGCAACCACTAATCTACTTCTCTTCTCTATAGATTTGCCTACTCTGGACGTTTCATATAAATGGAATCACACAATATTTGGTCTTTCGTGGCCAGAACATCATTTTTTAATGACAGACTTTCTGGCTGCTCACTGAATGACTATCCAGTGCTGCGCCGTCAAATACTGTAGCCACTAGCTCCATGCGGCTATTTACATTAATTAAAATTTAATACATTAAAAATTTGGTTCCTCATTCACATGAACCACATTTCGAGTACTGAATAGCCACACGTAGCTAGTGGCTACCGTGTGACAGCAGAGTATAGACTATTTCCATCACTGCAGAAAGCACTGTCGGGCAGTGCTGTAGAGGATAGGGAGGCATTTACTCACTGATTAAATACAGAAACGTGAAAGGCCTGCTCCTCCCGGTGTTAGAGAGGTACCTAAGGCACATGGAGAGTGAGGATGATGAGGAGGGCGGGGGGGGGGAGTGATAGGGGCCGAGAAGAGCCAGCTCCCTCCTCCCACCCCACCTTGGTAATACTCCCAGTGCCTGGACAGCTCCCCCAACACCTGCCCCAGAACTCAAAAGCTCTCTGTTGAGTTAAGCTCATCCAAAAGGCAGATATGCCAAAACCCTTGGAAAGACTTCAAGGAACCCAGCCTCTACCTTAGCCGTTTGATGATTTCTGAAGTGTTTCATGCCAGAAGGTGATCTGAGGGGCTCCTTAACGAGGCTGAACAGTTCTGATCAGTTTCCGGCCAGCAATGGCCATTTCGGATGCCAAGACATGAGCACTAACGCTGATCAACACCCCAAGGCCAGAGGCCTGGCACCTTGGCATCCTCGGGCAGAAGGGAACACAGAAAGCTCCCCACCCCCTTCCTTGGGCTGTTTGTTAATTCAGCTACAATGTCTTTCCTCTAATCTGTCCAAAGACTATAGTCACAAGTTCCCAGGAATGGGGCAGCAGGTTGTTTCGAATTGTGGGTCTGGACGTGTTAAGATGATCACATGAGCCCAGTCTGAAGGATGATAAAAAACCAAAAGGAAAAATAAAACCACATTCAGAAAAAGATCCTTTGACTTTTTACCTACCAGAGTCCTTTGTTCCAAAGCACTGGGGGGAAAAATCACCAATTGTGACTTTTTTAAAAAGTTGTTTTAGAAGAGTATAATTAAATTAGCTAATTTCCTTTTGTTTAAAACTGCCAAAAGAGATATCTTTTCTTCTACTTTAGCCAATTTATAAAGAACAAAATGACAACATAGCAAATGCTTCTCTCAATATGTTTGCTAGTCTCAATCAATACTTTTGGGAGGATTTCAAGAATCAATAAATCAATAGGTGACATTTCTAGGATGCCAGGAGCAAAAGATAACTGGGTGGTTATTTGCTAAGCTATGACTAGCACGCATTTGCTAGAATCTGTCCTTTTAGCAAAGGTCACTCTGTGTTTCTTTGTCCCTTGATTTTCAAAAACATCTTTCACCATGGTTTCTCCAACAGAGAAAGGGCTGAGGAAAGAGGTGGTCATGTGGGTGCTTTAGACTTTTGATCTGAGGCAACAGACCAGGAGTGGGGTCTTTGGGGTTCTCAGTTCAGCAGCTGTGGTTACTTTGTCCTTTGTAGTCATTTCTGACTTTTGTACATCTGCAAATTACAAACAATATACACACAATTTAGGGTGTTTCTCATGTGTTTCATCTCATGTACTCTACATAATAAAGCTATCCTCATTTCCATTTTAGAGCAGAGGAATTTGAAGTTCAGAGATGTTAAATGATCCATCAAAGTCACACAGCCATCAGGTGGATTTGCTGGGAGCAGACCCCAGGTGTCCTGAACCCAGGCATTCAGGCATTCAGACTGTCTTCACTACACGACAACTTCTGCCAGTGATGTGGGCGAGAAGGCAGAGCAGCATGGGTGTACAAAGACCAAGGATCCCAAGGCTGGAGAACTGGCTTCTGTGCAACCAGGCGTGTTCTGCAGGGGCTGCTTTCACAGAGAGTTCCCACCTTCTTGCCTAGGCCAAAGGGGCCTCATCAAGTAGGTGGTACTTGTTCCCTCACTGACCTGCCTGAGTGTGCTACTCAGAGACACCTTCTGCGTGAATGGGGTGATAGCCAAGGACACTCTCCCCACCGTGAGCTCTCAGAGTGCCACGCCCCCATACTCATAGGAAACTGCAAGTCTGTCTCAGTTTACCTTTTATGAGCTCAGAGTATTCTCATTTTCGCATGACTTCGCTGAAGGCGGACTATTACCTTGACAAATGAAATCAATCCGTCAATACATAATTATTGGGTCTGACTTACTGTGGTAGACTGATTTGAGAAACAGCCCCAGTCTCTAGCCCTGTCTGTATCACGCATGCTTTGCAATGTGACTTTGCAGTTCCTCACTCAATTGGTGGGATCTGTTTCCTGATTTTACGAATGCTGGGCAGGCCACACAACTAGCTTTGGCCAAGAGAACGAAGAAGAGAACCGATGTCCCCTTTCAGAGCTTAGTCCTCCAAGGGCCTTGCACACTACAACCCTCTGTCCTGGAACTCATCCACCCCCACAAGAACAGCCTAGCTAGCCTGCTGGAAGGTAAAAGACCACGTGGAGAAACCTGGGCTGTCTCGGCTGAGGCTACTACAGATCCACCAGTGTGGTCACTGTCCTAGATACCCTTGGACGCATGAGCAAGCTCAGCCCAACCCCTGAGCCTGGTGCACCTTGGTGGAACCATCCTACCAACCTGTAGGCTTGGGAGAAATAATACACGGCTATTACTTGAAACTGTTGATTTTTAGGGGCTGGGGAGATACACGTGAGTTGGTCACAACCCGTTTCACCAAACTTATCAAGGCTGGAGGGTCCAGAAGAAGGTTAGCTCCCACAAGTTTCATTATTAAGTGTTTCCTAGGCAGTATCGGGCTTGAAGGCGCTCTAAGGGGCAGTAAATGCTACTTCTACGTAGGGTTTGAGACTGAAATGGCTCAGAACTTGGCTAAAAGAGCAAAAGCTTGGAGTCAGGTGACCCGGGTTAGAATTCTCGCCCTAGCACCTATGTCCTATGTGGAAAAGACTCTCTTCCTCAGGTACTCACTGGTTTTGACCTGAGCCAGGGGAATTTAACATGAGGCAGAGTGATCCTGGCCCCCAGAAAGGTTTATTACTGAAGGCCAGAGCCTCATCCACACATGAGCAACAGGAGAGAATGAGAGCCTCCAGCACACAGAAATCATTAAAAATAGGGCCCAGTTTCTTCCCTATAAGGTCTAAATAACTCTCTCTTCTGTGGGCTTTGTCCCTGGTTTTCCTTAATGAATACTGCCCCCTGCAGCTTGAATGGGAAATAGGTTTTTAAAAATAATCATGCATGGGGCTGGGTGCAGTGGTTCATGTCTGTAATCCCAGCACTCTGGGAGGCTGAGGCAGGAGGATCACTGGATCCCAAGAGTTCCAGGCTGCAGTGAGCTATGATCATGACACTGCTCTCCAACCTCGGTGACAGAGTGAGACTCTGTCTCTGAAAAAAAAAATTCTGCATGGATAACTGCCTGAAGACATTCATATCTGGCTCTAGAAGAGGGCAAGGAAATGAATCCAAGTGTTAAATGGTTGAAACCACCCATGTGTAACTTCTCACTAAGTAGCCAGGATTTCTTCTGCACAGCAGGAATCCTTGCCTGTGGCCTCTCTGATAGCCTCAGAGCATGAACCTGGCACATTGTAGACAATTTATCTCAAGTTAAGGGAGAAATCTTTCCAAGCATGTGAACGTAGTAAAAGAAGTCATCACAAATGGCACACAGGCCATATCCGCATAAGATGCGACTTTTTTCCAGCACATAGATGAATTTTAGGCTATAAGTGGCATCATTAACAATAAAGTGCATTTTGGGAATAAATGAATGCCTTTAAAGGAATCAATCCAAAGACAAGGCTTTGGGAAGACTCATAAACTGTGGGGATATGTGTAACAACACTGAAGTGAAGGAGGCCTTTCCAGAAGCCACAAAAATCACACCAATTCTACCCTTGCCTGAAATGATCAAATCCTAGATTTGCAAGGAATCTTAGAGAAAATCAATGCCAACCTACCACTAATGTAAGAGACCTCACCTATAGCAATCCTAGCAAGTGATGATCTAGCCTCTGCTTGAGTGCCTCTGGGGTCAGGGAACTCACTACTCCCAAAACAGCCTGTTCAACCATGAGAAGATAAATGTGAAAAGTACTTTTAGATACAGCGATATGTAGATACAGATGGAGCTGAAGCTTGCCTTCCTGTAATTTTTCAGTTCTATACTCTGTGGGCAGAGAGAGAAGAAAAAGGTGGTCTAGGATAAAGATCTTCATTTTTACAAGAGAATTGGTTTCTCTCCATAAAACTGTTTTCTAAAACATCCTCTGTTTCTAACCATTACATGGGAGAATATGTACACTGAGCAAAGTGAGCCCTGCAAACTTTATCTGTGGGTCTCACCCTGATGAGGTTCTATTTAAGGTAATTAAGTTCATTCATAGTATGTAATTATTTAGTATCATTAAAATATGATGATACTATTTGTATTTTGTTTCCTATCTGTCCCTTCTACCAGACTGTCAATTCCATGAAGGCAGGAATTGTTATCTGTTTTTTCACTTTTGAATATTCGGTGACTGGCATGATGCTTGACACACAGAAGGCACTCAGTAAATGACCTCAGACATGAATACATGAAGGACTGAGTTGCAAGTACATGAATGTATAATAAAGAAGGAAAAGAATCATTCACTCCATATTGTACAGTCTAGTTTAGACTTATCTGTCTCTTAAAAATGGAACCAAATCTAGCATAACTTGTTTTTTTTTTTGGCAGCAAAAATCAACTTGTGCTCCCAAACATCCTTCTCCTTCAGGCTAAACCTGATCCTCGTATCCACCCTCAGGCCACCCGCCCAAGCAGCCTCATGAAGACCGATTTTAGCTCAGGTCTGCTGTCAGTTCCTTACCACTCAAGAGAAACTTTTTCCACCAGGCCACAGGAACCTGATCACGCCCACATTGTGGGTTTTCTCCAGTTCACATACATTCTCCAAAATTGAGGAAACAAATGTGGAGAGGCCCTGTCTGGAGGAAAACAGTTAGACAGTCTGCAAGTCATTATCCTCCCCGAGTGCCCTGAGAGTGCCAGGCTAGAAACCCGGGCTCCACTAGGAGATGTGGCACACAACCTGGGCAGTAGGGGGCAGCAGAGACTGACTGTCCTGGGCTGTCCTGGAACCAAAGGACTTTTTTTCCCCCTGAAGCTTTCCTTTTCCCAAGGTAATTATAGGTCATTGATTTCCTACTCCACGTTTCAGGGAAACGCTGTGATCCTCCCATTCTAAAAAGGGCGAATTTTCAGAATTCGCCCATTCTAAAAAGAGTATTAGATGTTGAGAGGCCTTCTTTACCTTTGCTTTTATGAAGGAATTAGGCCAGGCCACCGATTTCCAGCAGCAGTTTATGTCTGGTCACTGCCCACAGAGTTCAGGGTGCCATGCCAATCACAAGAATTGGGGGGCAGCTGCTGCTAAGGCATCAGGCAAAACCTCCCAGGACACTGAGAATGTGAACAGTGTCCACAAGGTCTTGGCACAAACCACTCTGCAGCACGACACCTGCAGGCAGCCCAGGTATCATTCTCACCACGAAGAAGATATACTGTGACCATGACCTTGGAGATGAGTATTCTCAACGTGAACCTTGGTCTGTCTGACATCCTTATCAGGAGAAGATGGTTCCCTGGCACATGGTCTCTGGGTCGGTCTCCTGGTGAAAGACACACACTGGCAGAGTCATGAAGGCATTTTTATCTCTTAGGTTCACTGAAGCCTGAGGATGCCGTATCCTCAGCACAGACAGGCAGCCAAGTATGCACTCCCAAGAAGCTCCTCATTAAGCTGTTGCGGCCTAGTGAGCTGCGAGCTTTGCCGTGCAGGAGCTCTCCCCTCGTTCTGACCAGCACTCGTGCTCGCGACTGCATTGTGACCATGGGCCATGTGTGCTCACGGAAAAGCTAACTTCATATCCCCAGATGTATTTATCTTCTCATGCTGATGCACTGTCAAATACCAAGCTTGGAGAAAAAAAATATTTGAGAGGAACATTTAAAAGAATGATGAAACTACGTCCTGACTACAGAGGACACCCGGATAAAAATGACTATGAGAGCACCAGAAACATAAATACTTTCCCCTCGCAATGATCCTTGAAATTAAATTGAATTCATGTATACGTGAACGCGTTCCATATAACAGATGGAAGCAAGAGAGATGCTGAGATTTATCACCTGAACATCGGATGTACATCACATAGTCATTTTCTATTCCTGAGACAAGACTAATCAAAGAGATATTCCATCTTCTGAAATGATTTATTTTCTTTCCCTTTCTCTCTGCTCATTCTCTGTGTTACAAAAAGCCAGGTTTATTGTAGTTTAGAGTAAGGATACATGGCAGAACCGTAGGTCACATGTTGGTTTTGAAACATATCCATATTTAGAGAAAAAGCAAACGTGGTAATATCCGTTTTATTCTTCTCTGCTTTAGCATTAAACATCATTCATTTCACACATTAGTGGGATCTTTGCGTCTCCTCCTCTGAAGACTCTTCTGAATTACGCAGTAGATCAAGAAAATGACTCCCAAAGGGGGCTGGAGAGAACATACGAGGTACAATTTCTTTCACCTTGATGTTTGACTTTGGTTTAATGTTTGAGGTTAAGGACAAAAGCTAGGATGGAGTACGGGAGGTAGAGCACGTCATTCAGGTGCCTCTTTAGGTAGTTTTAATAATGCTCTGCCTTCCTCTGGCCAGGACGGCATTGTCGTATGCCTAAAGCACCACCAAGCTCTGCATGTGGCAAGTCAAGAGACAGCCAAAAGATGGTTCTCCCTGTAGGGCAAAGGTGAGCCCACTTCACCCTCAGAGCACCTGCTTGCCTTGTATTCCCTCTGCTAACTCATCTAGACCCCAAAGGGACACTCTCTTTTTTATATCTCCAGCCTAATTAGGAGATCAACATCCTTTCCCTTATTTTCTATTAGCTCTGCTGAAACAAGATAGCAATGAGAATTTAAACATAAAGAAGAACTTCACTCAAGACTAGTGAGGCAACAGCACAAAACCCAAAGGAGAAAAGACCACCCATGCAAGTAGGTAAGACTACCCAGTTTAAGCTGCTGGCTCTGAGAATAAATTTAAATATGTATATGACAAAATGCATATGCACAACTAAGTGACTCCCCATTTAGTGAGCTCCTGTTATATGCCAAGCATTAATCTGGGTGTCTTATTACATTGTCTCTATTCCCCATAACGATACACTATAGAGTAGCTGCAAAAAATTGAAGGGCAATTAGAAATCAGTGCTGTCTTTCAAAGGGAACTGAGAAATCCTGCCAGGGTGAGGGTTCTCAAGCCTCAGTGCCACAAGAATCACATGGGTGTAATATGTAGACTTCTGGGCTCTAATTCAGAAATCTGAATTAGAAGGATTAGGTGTGTAAAGCCTGGAGATTAGTCTTTTTATCAATTACCTCAAGGGATAATGATATAGATGGTCCCTGAATCACACCTTGAGAAACAAAAGGCTAGAGTTCTGAATTTACCGAGTTCTCACCAGATCATGGGACTGGAACCGTGTGCTTCAGAGTGAACAGAGAGTGACCCATGTTGAACCTGTTCTTTCTTTGACCACACCTGGGCGATTTGCATATACTATGTCAGAATGGAAAAATGTTACTACTTAGGCATTATTTTGGAGAGAAATGCCATGTGTTTGGGGATTTTTCATCTATTCAATCAGACATTTTCCATTTGTTTAGAACAAAAGGAAACCGTGGTATGAAATGCAAACTATAAAAATGAAGCCTGTCTTTACTGTAGGAACCATAACCACCACCATTCATGAAAGGGCACCATTAATAGGTACCAACTGACCTCACAGTATTTCAAAAGGTCAGACCTTAGCAACTGTCTCATGCCATGCAAATGACACCTACAATGTCAATAAACTCCAGCCATCAGGAAAAGACAATAAGTCATACCCATCACAAAAGTGTATACAACAAATAGAGTGGTGATAAGGACAGAAAATTTAAATCGGGTTATGCAAAAAATGAGAAAGAATGCTTCACATCTAATGTTTTCCCGTCATTAGGGATAGAGCAGCCTGTTGCCACTTCACAGATATAAAATAAACAAACTGAATTTTCAAGAGGCGAGGTGACTTGTTCTTAGAAAAGGATTAACAAAACCTTTTCCTCTACTGTGAGAATGTGACCCTGGAGTAGCCTTCTAACTGTTCCCCTAGAAACCTGATAAAGACAATATCTTCTACGTTGCTAAGCAACGTTTCTCATGGTAAAGATGACCCTTGATTGTCAGAGCACATGTGGACTGGGAAAAATCATGAATGAAGTAGAAATAGTTCTTGGAGACACCATAATTTTGAGCTTCTCTGACTGCTATGACTACTGATTGGGCCTGCTCCTTGTGGGAACCCCAGAAGTTATATATACAGAGCTGTTTATACTCCTGTGGGGTATGTGGCTTATAAGATAGAATGATTCGTGCACCTGCCCTGTTTCAGTCTTATTCTCTCACACCTGAGCTGTTACCTGGGAGGGAGGGGTTACCTGGGGTGGGAAGGAAGACAGCACCTGCGTGGACTGCTATATACACTGCTGCCAAGACCACTCCTATGGAAGAGAAACACCATAGCCTTCCACCACCCTGCCAGCAAACTGTGACTCCTGTCTACATCCTTCCAAGTACAATGGTGCCAAGTGTGGCCTATAGTGGCTTTCTGGGCGCAACTGCCTAACTTACTGGGTTTCCCCACTCTGGTGCCCTGTGCCCTGTGAAGTCCCTGAGTTTTGCAGCTTCTGATCCATCTTGCAAGCCTAGCCTCAACAAGGAGTCTGTTCACTGAGTTTCATTCCAGACAATATCCCAGTCAACTTTTTCTTTTAATAATTATTGCTTCAAAATATTAGAAGGTACAAGTGCTCTTGTTACACGGATGAATTATACTTACTATAAAGTTGAAGTCAGGGCTTTTAGTGTGCCCATCACCAGAATAGTGTACGTAGTACCCCATAGGTTAGTTTTTATCCCTCACCCCCTTTCCTTCCTTCCGTCCTTCTTAGTTTCCAATGTCCTTCATACTACTTTATGACCATGTATACCCATAGTTTAGCTCCCACTTATTAGTGAGAACATGTGGTATTTGTTTTTCCATTCCTTAGATACATCACTTAGGATAATGTCCTCCAGTTCCATCCAAGTTGCTACAAAAGACATTATTTCATTCCTTTTCATGGCTGACTAGTACTCCACAATATATACCTACGTGCGCACACACACACATACACACACACACACACACTACATTTTCTTTATCTATTCAGCAATTGCTGGGCTCTTAAATTGATTCCACATCTTTGCAATTGTGAACCGTGCTGCGTTAAACATTCAAGTACACATGTCTTTTTGATACAATGACTTCTTTTCCTTTAGGTAGACACCCAGTAGGGGGATTGCTGGATCGAATGGTAGGTCTACTTTTAGTTCTTTGAGGAATCTCCATACTATTTAAATTCAATGATGTCACCCTGGTTCACACCTCTAAGTTGGTTTTCTAAGCCATTTGACAGTTAAGGGTTCTGGCCACAGGGTCCTTTCACAGCTGAATCCCAAACAGAGATGATTATCATCCACTGACACCAATAGGCACCTAAGCTATCCTGGGCCTGGGATAACAGCTCCAGGCATGATAGAGGTCTCTTGATGACCAAGGGAGGACCTACACCATCACTGAAGTGATCTTGCAGAAGTTCACCTTTATAGGCCGCCCATAAGAAAATGAGTGTAATAATATAGTGAACCCAGCAGATAAGCTCTCAGATTAGCACCCAGACCAGAAGAATGGGATGAATTCTTCTTTCCCAGCCTTCATTTCCTTTGCTCTAGGCAAACACCTGGGAATGGAAATCAACGCAAATGATATCACTTCTCGGAAGTCCTCCCTGAGCCTTCCTGGCTAAGCTCATCTCATCTCTATTGTAGAATATGAGAGCAGCTCCCCTGCCCTGAGACTGAGAGCCCCTGGCAAACACAGTCTGCGTCTCCAGCCTCTCTGTCACTGCAGCCAGCTCAGTGCTGGATACATTGCAGGTGCTCCATAAATGGTGATGAAATGAACAAAAGAACAAACAACATGAAACAGGGCACCCCAACCATATCCTTTTCTGCATGACTTGGACCACTGAATTCATTCCATACAGTCTAAACTGTAATTTTATATCAGAGTCCTGGTTAATGGCAGGACATGGGCAACTTTTTGGGGGTTCCATCTTCTAATCACTAACCCAGATATATAATTTGCTTCCCCAGCCGCAAAGTGACATGTTTATAGATTCTAAATCAGTGGCCCCAGCGTTACTCAGACATGACATAGTGCTGAAGCCTGTAAAACTCTGTCTCGAGCCATGTCTGGCTCTTCTCTTCCACCTATGACAGGCAGGAGTGAACAAAGAGGAAGGGAGTGACCCAGAGAAGGAAGAGCAGAGGAGGAACCCACCAGAAAGCACAGACGGCACTCACCTTAGATGACAGCCAGTGCAATCTGAAGAATTCATTCACATCTCACGGTGGAAGATGGAAGCACCTCAGACTCACTCTCAAGGGGAAACTGAGGCTGGGGACGTTAAGTGTCTTGAGAGTAGACAGCTTGATCTCAGACCTAAGTGCTTTCTGAACGATGTCAAAGCCACTGGTTGTCACAGCAAAGTATCAGCAAACAAGGCCAGTTTTTATCTAATGGTCTTGTTTTTTTAGCTTCTTAAAATAATTTGCCTCATTTCAAAAAAATGAAAGTATTTTTTTGCCTAAGAGAGTGATAAAAGTGGTATTAAGTGTGTAGGGAAACTAGTTCTCTCATATGTTGTTGATGAGAATATAAATAGGTACAACCTTTTGGGAACAAAATTTGGAAGCATTAATACAACTGTAAAATGTGCATACCCTTTGATGCAACAAATCCCACTGGAATGGTTATATACATGTAAAAAATGTATACTAGGCTATTAATCTCAGTACTATTTATATCAACAAATTAGAAGCAACCTAAATGAAACTGATTAAATCTATTAAGGTAAATCCATATAACGGAGTACTGTGCAACTATTATGAAGAGAGAGAGACTTAGACATAGAGATAAAAAAGGTTGTCTATGATTTGGTGATTTTATTTATAGAATTTTCAAAGGAATATATTTTTTTTATTTTTTTATTTTGAGACAGCATCTCACTCTGTCTCCTGGGCTAGAGTGCTGTAGCATCATCATAGCTCAAACTCCTGGGCTCAAGTGATCCTCCTGTCTCAGCCTCCCAAGTAGTTGGAACTACAGGTGTGCGCCACCACACCCAGATAATTTTTCTAGTTTTCATAGGAAAAAAAAATACTCAGACTAGTGTCGAACTCCTGGCCTCAAGTGATCCTCCTGCCTCGGCTTCACAGATTACAGGCATGAGCCACTGTGCTTGGCCTGAAAGTCATATCAAAATGTGCATATGTGCATGGAGCACCTAAAGAATTGAATAAGTAATTGCTTACAAATCACTTTAGACTAGTACTTGGCAAATAGTAAACACTAGAAAAATTTTATCTATCGAAATGTGATAGATAATATATGCATGAAAAAATATAGAATAATATAAACAAAGTGGCAAACAGTAGCTATTTCTAGGAAATAGAATTATGTAGCATTCTTTGTCTTTTAATAAATTTCTGTTGTATGAATTTTTTTGATTATTTTTGTAATGAAAAATAAAACAGATATGCTTTCTATAAAATGAAGAAATTCATATGATTCAGAAGAAAGCACCTTCCATATGCACAGAAGTCAATCTAGGAACAATGGACATTTCAAATTCCCGTGATGGATCGAATACTTCAAAAACGTACTAGATTCTTGGTGCCATTAACCCATTCAAAGGGTGTGAGAGGATGGAGGAAGATAAAACAGATAATGTCACAGATATTTCAAAAGATGCAATTTCCTCTCCCCTGAAAATGTGTGATTCTTGCCTAGAGCCCGAGGGCCACTTAGAGTCAACAGAGGAAGTGATGAGCCTCCATGTGTCCCAGCCATCTCTGGACACCGACTGTTCATACCCAAACCTGCTCACACATTCCTCAGGTCAGGCATGGCTGTGCCTCTCTGCGGCTTGCAGGAGTTAGAGGGTGAAACCAAAGGCAGACCTAACCATGATAGTGACAATGGTACAACAAACTAACAGGTTTTCCTGAAGGTTCTCCAGATTCCACCAAACCTTGCAGGTAAAACTGAGATCACTCTTTGGGAAAACCAATAGGTTATGTTGCTGTACAGGAACATTTTTGGTTTCTACATGTCAACTGTGTACTTGGCCATCACCTTATGGAACGATCTAATGAGTTTTGTGCAGGTCTCTAGGCCTTTTCTAGCTAAGAAGCATTACCTATCACTTTCCTTCAGCGTCACACCTCACTGGATTGTTCCATTAAACCAGAATTAAATTCAGTGGTGGTGGCAACAGGGGGTGTGATTTTGAGAGAAATCCTTCAGGATTTCCCCACAAAGTATAAAGTGCTCTACGCATTTTAAAAAGTTGCCTATTTTGCTTTTTTAATTTCTTTTAACACTTTTTAAAAAATTGGGACTAAGTGTTGAAATATTTTTGTGACTTTTTGACAGAACAATGAATTTTTCATTGCAGTGACTGATGTGATTAGATTGATTCCTAGAGGTGGAATTCTTGGGTCAATGGGTCACACATTAAAGCCTATGAACTACATGCTGCAACATGGGTGAACCTTGAGGACATTATGCTAAGTGTAACAAACCAGTCACAAAAAGACAAATGCTGCATGATTTTACTCCTGTGAAGTACCTAGAGTAGTCACTCATAGAAACAGAAGGTAGAATGGTAGTTGCCAGGAGCTGGTAGGATGGGGGATGGGGACTTACTGTTTAACATGTACGGAGTTTCAGTTTTGCAAGATGAAAAAGTTCTAGACATTGGTTGCACAACAATGTGCATATACTTAATATTAATGAACTGTACGCTTAAAAATAATTATGAGGGTTAATTGCATATTATATGTATTTTACTACAATTTTTTTTTTTTTTT
>VBSM01001265.1:21979541-22040921 GCA_008086735.1 Cheirogaleus medius
AAAAAAAAGTCTATATATCAGCTCACCTGAGAATGAAATGCCAGGACACAACCCAATCAGGGCCTGACTCACTCACAAGAAAGCTCAGTGAAGGGTGAAAGAGCAGAGACCTCAGGACTATGTCATGGACTTTACCTTATCTGAACACAGTCCACACCTCAACCGCAGCGCCAACCACAATGAACCGCAATTTATCTGTTCACACATGCGTCCCTCTCCGAGACATAACCTCTCCAGGCAAAGGATGCGACATTACGTATCCGTGTGCCTGTTGTTTCTTCCACACTGTCAGGTGGCTGAGTTATTTCTGGTCCTCCTCCACATACTACATTTTGCACCTAAGATGACTACTTCATGAGCTGCAATAGAGGTCAGGTTCAAGGGCAAACATAACAACTATGACAAAAGGAAAAGGAAATACAAAAGTCTCTGAAAATAAAGTCCGACCCACCTTTTACCTCAGGATGGCAGGGAAAGAATCAGTTAACACCAAGGCCTGCCCCAGGCCTGCTCTATCTTGCCTGCCCAGGGCAGGAGGGGATGATAAACACCTCCTCCCACAGACCGGGGCCACCATCAGTTATTTCTCTCACTGCGGATTCTCACAGGAGTGTGTCAGCCTCACAGCTCACAAAACACTCTCACACATATTACCTCACTTGGTCCTTACAACAGACCTCCCAGGGGACAGGGCAGAGCCAGTCTGAATCCCAGAGTTGAACTTGGATATAAATTCCAGCGCTTAATTACCCATGAGGGCAAGTTACTTAATCTCAATGAGCCTCATTTTTCTACTTTAAAATTGGGTTAGTGGTATTTACCTCACAGGATGATTGTGAAGATCAGGTAATATATTGAAAACCACAGTCCCTGGCAAATAATACATGCTCAATAAATAAGTACGACTTCCTTTCTTTCTTTTGACACTAAAGCTTTTCCCCGGGGCATTGCCTCTATTAAAATTGGCAGCCACAGTCCTTTAAGAGGCTGCTCAGGGCACACAGGGGAGTCCCTGTCCAGGCAGGGACAGAGTGGTGGCTGTCTTAGCACTGGTGGGAAGCATTGGCGGTGGGCTCTGGAACATGGTATCCCCCCGTCCACTAGGGACTTTTATTTTCTCCATTATTTGGACTGGGGTCTCACACCCATCCTTCAGACTTTATGACAGCTTCCCCCAAAATGATGATGGGACAAAGACAGGGCCCAGAGGAGAGGCCCCTCCAGGTTTTACCTAATACCTTCCCAACTCTCTCCTGTGTCAACCTGCACATCTCTAACCAGCCCTCAACAGGAAGACTTCAGGCATTTGTTTGCCACTTCCAGGGAAAGCTCAGTATTAATTGTGGTTCTGGAACCGAAGTATCTGAGTGTGAATCACAATCCACTTCTATCTCTGGTGTGACCTTTCTTTAGTTTCATCCTTTGTAAAATGAGGATAAAATGAGGCATGCAGTAGGTACTCAAAAAAAGTTTAGCTTTTATTGATGTAAAAACCAAAAACCTTTCTATATATATATATATATATATATTGTGTGTGTGTGTGTGTGTGTGTGTATAAATGCATTGTGAAAGTTCTGGAAGAATATAAAGTGGTGGTATATTGGTACTCTTTAAGGAGCACATAAACGAGAACTTTTATTTGATATATATACTGGTACCATTTTACAAGTACATATTATTTTTGCAATCTGAGCACATGTTTTAAAAAACACACTTGGGTATGGTGAAGAAAAGTAAAGAAAGGGAGGGAGGGGCAAGAAGGGAAAAGAGAGAGAGAAGAAGAAGAAAAATAGTGTGAGGCAGAAACCAAGGGCTAGATCACAAAGAGTCTTGACCGGTTGAGACATCCTGGTTATGGCTTTAGTGCTATTTGCAGAGTTCCCAGTGCCTTGGCTGGGAAACCTTCTGCCATATATATCTGTCAGCCCTGTATAAATTTCCTGCATATTTTGGCAGGGGGAAGATAAAATGATTAGCAAACTCTTGGGGAGCCCAGTTCCACTGAACCAAGTGATCCTGGCTTGGATGGGTAGATGGGGGGTTCTGATCTCACTCACAGGAGGGCTATCCAGGCTCCCAGGGCACTTGGGAGTGAGGGGCAGGTCTCTCTGGTCTCAGGGGAACGAAGGGTCATTATCCAGGGTAAGCCCTACAAAGCTTCTGCACTACCAGGTAGGAAATGCTTCCACCAAGAGACCTGGACATATTCCCCAAAGAAGGCTAGACCACTCTGCCTGGCAGGAATGAAAGAGGGCTCTGTCTCTCATTGAAGACTCTTCTAAATGGCCTCACTTTCTCCTAGTTTCTCTAATGTCTCAAGAGATCTGGGCTGAAGCAAGCAAAGGTCGGCTTTACTACCTTCTGTGTACGATGCCCACAGGGCTATTCACCTTTCTCCTCCATCCTAAAAGCTCAATACTATGTATAGCAAAAAAAAAAAAAAAAAAAATCATACCCTTTTATGGCAAAAGTTACATCACCACAACCCCAAGAGCAATGTTGTCTACTCCTTATATGTAGCCAAGATCTTCCCTGAGCCAACCCACATTCCTGACTTTTTCCAAGGGTGAAAACCCCCTTGTTCCTAATTCCCCTCACATTATTTCTGATGGGTAAAAAGCTTATCAGCTCACAAAATGCACGTCCCAAGAAAGCTTGCATTTCTGGAAAACTACCTAATATATACAGTGTATTCTATGAAAATTTATCTTCAAATTCCAAATGCTGAATTGCTTCTATCCATAGCCTGGTCTCTTACGGGCCCCCACCCAAACGAATGCAGTTTGTCTTGCTGGCAACTATGAATATAACAATATCATCCCCATTTTATCAATGCCTCTGTTAACAAAGTTCCTGCCAGCCAAGTGAGTCTTTGTGACACATTCTCACCACCCTATTTGCAAACCCTCCTCCAACCCCAACCAAACTCACCCAAAGGAACTAGATAGATCTGCTATGAAGACAGATGCCAAAAAGGACCCTCAAGAAGGCGACTCACCTTTCTCGTGGCTGCTTGGCAGTGGGGGCGGGGAGGTGACTGGCTTGGACTTATCATAATTGTTAAAGCTCTGGCTGCGTCGGTTGTTGGCAGCGGCCGACCCTCCTCGTGTTTTGGCCTCGTTGCCCGCAGTGGATACTCTCGTGGTAGGACCTGGAAGTCTAAAATGCAAAAGCAACAGGGTAATGCATTTAGTCTCAGAAAAATAGCAGTGTCTCCAGAGAAGGAACTGCAACCACGCAGGAAGTAAAAGAAACCATACAAGACATTGGGTCTGTGGACGTTTGCCAGTCGAATGATTTGGTAGAAGCCATTACAAACATCTAGGCTAGTAATGACCCAGCAAAAGTCCAACAGCAAGATGTGAACAGTTTTCCTTCGAGCAAAGAGAGAAATTTTGAGTAAAAAAATAAGAATAGGTTTGTGGATTAAAAATACAAAGCTAATCTTTTTTTCCCCTCTGGGATGGGTATTTTTACTTTCCAGTGGGGCCAAACCATGTCACCTCTAACTTTATCAAGTATGGAACATAAAGGCCTGATAAGACCCTACGGTTTACCTTGCGTGTGCATCTCCTCTGATAGGTATTAAAAGTAGTGTTTTCCATAATCCAGGACATAAATATCAAGAAAAGGAAACAGCTTGTAATGGTGAGACAGGGAATTGCTACCACTCGGAACCAACATATCTGCAATGAAAACTTAAGGCCTGGGTGGAAATCCTTGTCTGGACATATGTTTTCCTTCCACAGCTGACAACCTGTCTCCATAGGCGTTACTTTGAGGCTGAATACCAGCTTCTATGAACAGTAGTAGATGGATAAAATCATACACTCCTTCTGTAAAACTGACAGGAATTTGCTAGCCTAAAGACAAACATTCCCCTTTAAATAAAACATCTCGTTTTGCGTGGCTTGGGAAATTAAGTCACCAGACTTCTTTGTAACGTGGCTAAAGATATTATGGCCCATTTTCCAAAGAGTTAACGGTTAAGACTCCCCAAATCAGAATTTTGGTCCAGGGACTTACTAAGCAGGCTGTTTCCAATAATTAAAGTTGAAATGATGAAATATTTAGTTCTATCTTTCGGCTAAAACCCACTTAGCTGTGTTTAAAAGCCACTGGAATCTCAGTCGGCTAGCATTAGATCTAGTGATAAGTCTGAATTTTCAACTCATAAAACTTTCAGCCTTCTCTTGCCATGCAAATCTGTAAGCACCAAAGAAGTCTGCAGTCTGGAAGCATTTTAGATACATGCAGGCAATCACTTTAAACTTTTTCTTGTTGGCTGAGCAAGAAAGATGGTTGTAGAGTAAACAGAGAACATGAGCTGGTGTGAGAGGACTGTAAAATTTATACAGTTAAGGAGAAGCTGGCCCAATTCCCTGACGGATCTGAGAGAGAAGGAAGGGGGTTAGCTCTTCCACCAATGAGATGCAGTGAGAACTTTAAGGCATCACTTCCCACTGTACTGGGAGCATTTGCCCCTCTGTTAATTTACTCCATCTTGTTTGGAAGACATTCACCCCACAAAGATAGGCACAGAATGGGGTACAGAAACCCAGCAGTGTTGGTGATGGTGTTTAGGGACCAGATGTGGCCAGCACATTTGGCCAAGGAGATCCAGCAATGGGATCTTGGTACCTCTTGATTCTGCTTCCAATGCAAACAATGTCCTGCAAGTCCTCCAAGTCAGTGTTATCTGAGTACTCACATCCAATGGCACAGCTTCTGCAGGTAGGTCTCCCTCGGGCTGGACTTATTTAACCCACCTATAGTCTGCAGGAGTCTTTATGCCCACAGATAGGCCTGGAAAAGGATTATGGGCTTGTTCCAAGATGATGTCATAGCAATGGTATTAAGTGGTACAGAGGAACGGAGGTCACAGCATTCTACTTCAGTGGGGAATTTGCAAAGAGCAGGGAAGCAAAAAGCAATGAAAAGGGTAGAGATGCATTTCTTTCAGAGTTGCTGGAGAACCCCCGCTGTGTTGACCCTGGGCTGAACCATGGCAGATTTTCAGGACAGCACAAGGACTTTATAGAGGTAAGAAATCAAAGCATGCAATGGGACAGGCACAACCTTGATCAGGTAGGCAGTCTGGCTGTCTGTGAGGCAATATGGTATAATGGATAGAATACAGGCTTTTCCAGACACAAGACACTGGACCAGTCTTATAACCTCTCTGAGATTCCTGTTCCTTACGTGTGACTTTGTAATAATAATGAACTCCCCAGTGAGATAGTTATAAACTTGAAATGGGACTTAACATATGGCCAATGCATGTTAGTTTCCTTTCTCATCCTCTCTGCTGAACACAGATTCAAAAAGAATTAGACACTGTTCTAAAGGAAACATGCTATGGCACAAGAAAAATCAGATAGGCTGGGCACGGTGGCTCACACCTATAGTCCTAACACTTTTGGAGGCCCAGGTGGGAGGATCACTTGAGGTCAGGAGTTTAAGACCAGCCTGAGCAAGAGACCCCATCTCTACTAAAAATAGAAAAATTAGCCGGGTGTGGTGGCATGCGCCTGTTGTCTCAGCTACTCGGGAGGCTGAGGCAGAAGGATCGCTTGAGCCCAGGAGGTGGAGGTTGCTGTGAGCTAGGCTGATACCATGGCACTCTAGCCCGGGTGACAAAGTGAGACTCTATCTCAAAAAGAAAGAAAGAAAAATCAGATAAATAAGGAAGAAAATAGATGGGTCTAAGTTAAAGGATCAGAAGAGAGCTGAACAAAAGTCAAGATACAAGACTCTGAGATAAACATTTTCAAAGAGGCAAGACGTGATTTGGCAAGTGGGCTCATCATCTCCCTACGGAACATTCCAGAAGAGAAATTACTTCATCCAAGTGTCTGTGACTGAGACCTTACACTTGGGACACCTCCGAGTTATCTGTGGGCCTCACTCTCTGGAGTGATACATTCCTGGCTTTGGATTAACAAAGACAGTACTGGGTTTCTCATGGGTGATCATGGTCAGATTCTCTTTGCTGAGTCAGAGATCTAGGTGCTCCTTTGATGAGAGCAGTATGTTCTTCAAGTGGTTGCAGGAATGTGCTAGCCTTCTGGGACACAGAGGAGTCATCCTGAAGGCCTTGAGGACAGATGACATGGCAAAGGGAGAATGGCTGACACATAGCCATTGAAAGGCACCATGAAGCTCAAGCCAGCCTGTGTCCACCCTCCACCACCATCACTGCTACGTCGTACTCAGGGCAGCTCCCTTAAACTTGGCCAAATCAAAAAACTGGGTGGAGACCAAGCCACTTCTTCCAAGTTTCAGAGGTCATCTGTGTTGACATTACAGTTTAAAACTTGGGTTCTGCTGTGAATGGGCTTGAACTGATGCTTGCTCCAAAGTAAACCCTCTCCCAGTGTCTGAAATTTTCAGCAAAATCCACCTCACATACAAAGGCCACGATGAATGTGTGGTGGGTGGGAAGTAAGAAAAAAGGCTGAGTCTAGACTTACCTACAAGGGAACCAAAACATCCCTTGGGATGGTGAGTCAATCCACAAATTTAATTAATTCAGGCTGAACTTTAAGTACAGAAGTTCAAATGCAGGATTTCAAAGCCAAAGGTGACCACGAGAACCTAAGATACTTGGGTAATTCTGGGGAAGTCACTGGACCTTTTACAGAAGGGGCAGAGCCAGGACGCTCAACCTCATCTAGAGCTTAAGAGGCTGGCCAACCCCAGCTGACATCTAGGTTACCCACGAATTGATGAAATATGTGACGTTCAGAAGTAATTCAGGGAAGGAAATGATGATCTTGAAGGTGGGTGGGATGATCACAGGGGGTTCCTAATAAAGGAGACCACAGGAAGATTTGGCATGTTGAATGGGAAGGTGAGTAGAGGGCAGAGCATGCCACACAGAGATGAGGCCTGTAAAACGTGTGGAGGAAAGAGCGAGTTGGTGTGTGCTGAGACTTGGGGGACATAGCGGGAGGGAATGAGGCTGCAGAAGCAAGCAGGGCCAGGGCAGAGAAGACCTCGTATGTCATATTTCGAAGCTTGGACTTTGTCCTGCCCTCCAGCGATGAGGCATTAATTAAGGAGGCTGAGAGCAGAGCCAGAGTTGAAAAGCAGACCATCATCCGGTTTACCAGTGACACAGCCCCCAGGCCTGTGGCTAACATTTTGAAGTTCATTACTGTTAACATCCTGGTGTATCATGGGCGCTTCTGTCAGCCTCCAGCCTAGAAGTATCTGCCATCTGCAGCATTAGAAGACCTGCACGCTGAAGAGCTGGGTTTTGCTCATGTGGAATAGCTACGGGTAGCACGACAGATGCTGCCCGCTGGGCCAGCCTCACCGAAGAAGCGCAGTGAGAGGAGAGTGTGTTGGGTCAACCCGAGTCACTCCGGGAGGAACTCAACCTCTCATGGTCATTCCGTGTCCACACAGTTACGTGATGACAGAGAACACAGATGGGTTCTCTGAAACACACACATGTTGGTTTTTCTAAAACATTAAGCTTAAGGGAAGTGGTGTAACAGAGGCAGGAGGACAAGCCTGCCACTATTATAGCCATGGTCCATTTCTCCAACACGTGCAGAGCCCAGCAGCGGGCAGGGGAGTAAAACTGCCCTTCCCTGCACGTAACCTACGAGCGCACCCACCCCCCCTCCTCCGTTCCACGCGCCGTACGTGCCGACGGCAAGACAGCAGTTCTTCCCCGCAGAACCACTTCAAAGGCTGGGAGCAGAGGGTGGCCCCTCCCAGGACGGATGGCAGCTTGTGTGCACATGCTGGAGGGGGGGGAGGTGCTCATAATCGGAGAAGTTTTTTGCCAGACAAGATGATTAAATGCTAAATTTCTCATTTCCATGGCATTTGCTTTTCAGCAGCTGGGCAGAGAGGACCAAACTACTACCCTTACAGATTCCTTTCCACAAGACGATCGTGTAGAGATCTACTCTACTCTGTGGGACTTGCTAAAGGCGGCCTGGCTGCCTTACCTGTCCCAGATCAACCTAAAACACCATTACCATATCCACTGTTTATGGTCCACTGATTATATGCCAGGTGCTAAGGAATTGAAATGACTTTATTTAATCCTCATGGCACTGTGAAGGAGGACTACCCCATCTGACCATGAAAAAAACATAGGCTCATAAAGGTTAAATAATGTGTCCAGGTAACACTGTTAGCAAGTGGTAAAGATGGGCTTTGACTTAGGTTTGACTGCACCTCTTAGCAGCTATGTTTCTCTGCCTCCCGAAGGTAGAATAAACCTAAATACCCGGGGCTCACCTGGGATGCCGGGGGCAATAATACTGCTCAAAGGCAGAAACCCACGGAGGTCCTTCCTTCATCCCTGTACCAATGCCCTCCACAGCCCTTCCCCTACATCCAGATTCCAGGGTGAGGCTTCCCACACTGCACCATATCGCTGGGGGCCGTCAAGGTGTTTGGCTCTAGCAGGTGTTTAGTCAATGTCTGCACTCCAATGAGACACCGATTTCAAGAAATACTCAGCCAGAGGGGTGGGGCTGTTTCTTTTGGCAACCAAATTTTGCTGCTATACTCAGCGGTGCTTGATCAGCTAAAATTCTTATCAGAATCATGCTCAAGGCTAAATGGGGGGAGAGTAGGGCACAGGGAAGGCAAAGAGGAGTATTAGGCAAATAATGAAACTAAGAACATCCCTTTACTGGCTTCCGCAGAGACAAAATGCACCCAAACGAAACTCTAGGTGAGAGATCTCACCCTAAAGGAAAGCCAGACATTGGTTTAGGGTGAACGTGGAAGTCCTGTGGCCCGCCAGCCTCAAGGAGGGGCAGGCACGCCCTCATCTTCCAGTTCTTCCTCTCTTCCCACCCCTCTTTCCATCATCTGGGCCTGATAACAAATCACTAGCGGGATGGGCATGTGCTTCCAGTTAGATACTTTCCCAGCTGGCTCCTGTTCTCTTTATCTTCCAGGCCCCAGAGCACATCGTGGGAACAGACACTGGATTTCAGGTCTCCTCTGAGGCCACCCCTCCCCTTTCCTTTCATATGGATGAGCATTTGCATGACACTCAAATTAACTGGGAAGGGGCCCCTCTGTCACTGCTTTGACTGGACCTCCTGTCACTTGTCAGAGAAAACAGTCACTCTCAGGGAGGCTACCAGAAACAGGGACAAGTTTAGGCTCCCCTCTGAACTCCTGAACCAGGTCTGGGTGACATGCTGACTTGTTCTACAGAGAAGCACACTGCCATGTGGTTTTTCCCCCACCGGCCAGGCAGAGGCTGAGTTGGGTCCCTCCAGGTGTAAGCTCTTTAGGAAAATAAGCTGTGGTTAGAAAACAAGACTAGGGCCTAACAGAGCGGGGCAGCAGGCAGTCATTCAGTATGCATTTGTTACATAAATGAAGACAGATAGGAAGTGTGGGTTTCCTTTTACCTTGAAATGAGAATTCAATAAAAAATAAATACCAGTCATAACAAGGAGATTCTGTCCCAGCAGCAATTTCTGTTAGGCTGCTACAAGGGCAGTGTAAGGGAAAAGGCTGAGAGTAATGGCTGAAACATAAGATTTTAAAAAGCAGCCTCAACAACCACATAAATACCAGAATTCAAGGAGGAGGAGGAGGACAGCATACTACTGTGGTTAAATTGGGCGTTCTGGGGTTAGCCCACCTGAATTCAAATCCTGCCTCCTCCACTTTGTGTGTGTCCTTGGCAAGTTACCTAACTTCCTAAATTTTAGTTTCCTCATATGCAAAATGGGGATAATCACATGATCAATCACATGACCTACCTCATAAAGGCTGATGTGGGGCTTATACAAGATGATGTATCCAATAAATGTTAGCTGTTAACAGCAGATACAACGACGTAACTGGCTTTCCCCATACCCTGAAATAGGTCCTCAAGGATGCCGCAGACAGGCCAAAGCCTGAGTTAAGAGAATTAGTTAACAAGCAAAGCTTTTTTTGTTTTTAATTTTCAGGGAACTGAGGCAGCCTCTCCACGGTATGCAAGAGCATCCAGAGACAAAGGGGAGACCTGGCTGCCTTGTTGTTTTGTCCCCTCTGTCCCATTTGGACTCACGCTTCAGGTCCTTGTAACTCAAGAGAAAACCAATCCCACATTAGTAGCTTTAACAGCAGCAACAGCGAGCACAGCACACGCAGACGGGATGCAGGGGAGGCAGGATTACCACAGGTGAGGCGAAGCAGGGAGCAAACCCGCCATAAAACCACTACAGAAACTGCCTCAAAACTCACCTCTGTCCTAAATCCGAGTGGATTCTGATGACAAAGCCAAGCCAAAAACCAATAAAACGAGAAGCGCCATGGGCAGCTGAACCTCACTTCCATGCTGTCACTCCCACACGTACCCACACGCTGCACGCTTCCAGCAAAGCCACGGCCGCTTCCAACACCCCACACCACTGGGCCATCAGCCGGGCACGTTTGGTTTTCCATAACAGCAAACAGGACATGGGGAGAAGGACCAAAAGGAAACTCAGCCAAGGCAGAGGGGGACAAGGGGACAGAGGGTTGGGTTTAAACCATGCTTTGCAGGACACAGGGCAAGTCTAACCTAGAGATCTTTTTCTGACCCAGAGTGAAGCGGATGATTTTGCTTTGAGATGAGTCCTTGGATGGTGCACTGCATGGTAGGGAAGAAAAAAGTGGAAGAGATGAGTGAGGAGACAGAAGATACATTAGACACACAAGTAGATAATAAGAGTCTTACGACAAGGGGAATGCTCCCAGTTTTTTCCCCTCCGCCCACTTTTTTCCATGACATGCAGCTTTCTTTCCAGGTCTAACTTCGCTGATCTGAGACATACCCAATGTGAAGAAATTGCTTTTAAAATTATTTTGTGACCTTTTTTTTTTTTTCTCCTTAAACACTAAATATCCCTCCTGCTTCCAATCAGCATAAGGCCTTCTTCTCACTGTAAGACCCTAAAGCAAGGGGCCTCTGAAAAATAAACAAACTTTACACTCTTCTAAAGTATTGAGAGATTTCTATTTCACATGCTTGTTCTGCCTGGGGTGGTTTTCAGATGAATTTCCTCAATATCCCCTAAAGGTGACCCAAAGCAAGGGTGGAGATGTTTGAGAATTTTGCCGGTCTCGGGAATTTGCACTCTGAATGCTATAGAGATGACCACTTAAAGTCTGTTGAACTTGCTAAATTCTGGATTTTTAGGAAATTTTAAATTTGTAGCTATGAAGAATCTTGGTTGGGCTTAAGAAAAAGTTAATCTTATTTACTATCTTATGACAGATAGAAATATTTATCTTTCTTATATCCACACATCCTGTACCATGTTCATAAAAGGATTTGATGTGAGAAATAAAATGTTGGTTTCACTAGTCTTATGAAATATAGAGACAGAAAGGAATGGAGAAAAAAATACAGTCATTTTTTGGGTTATTCCTAAACAACTGAATACTAATCATTGTAAGGTAAATACAATGGAGAGGAAAGCAAGTCTTGTAGACAATATTCCTCTTCTGGACTCCTGACTGGGGAGAAGTTTCATGGGGTGAAATGTGGACCAAGTTCCTGATTCCTTCATGGCAATGTGCCAGATTTCCCTCGCCAACTTCCACAACTTCTTTACCAGCAAACTTTATGGAAAGTTGCCAAGTTTTAGTGCTTGCAAACCCAAGAGGGTGGAGCCTGGGTGGCTTCAAAATAGTTTTCAGGCATGTTTGTATCTGGCAGAGTTCTAAAAGAGGACCATCACAAACCTGGCATGTGGGGCTTGCATCAACATTTGACATGAATGATCTAGAGCCCAAACCACTTCCCTAGGGGCTCTGGTTCTCAAAGGTAGAATTTAGGGCTAGAAATACAATGGAACTGAGCCAGTGATGTAATTTCATCATTCCTAAACTTACAGCCAGAGTGTGAGCATGGGATGTCATATCCCTAGACAACAAGATTATCCCTTGGAAGTAAAATTAGAATGTGTCAGCATATGATGGACAAAACCAGCCATCTGCAGAAGTGACCCAACCTGGGCAAGATAAAGGGGCGAGTGAGGACATCCAGCAACTCTGAAGCCCAGTCCATGTCACCAGGGTAGGGGCAGGGGGCCATGACAGCAGGAACCACTCTGTAGCTGAAGTGCATGAATGTGAAAACCTGGCTTAAGTGAGACTGGCTCTTGTTCAGGTAAAGCATTTATTAATAGGATGTTTTGGCCTACTGGGAGAGGGGTGCTCTGACTGGAACATCTGGTTCTTTCAAGAAAACAAACGCCTACCACGGAAACAGATGCCTAAGGCTAGCATAGCTCGGTGACACAAGCCAGTGTTTCTCAACACATGTTCCTTGGAACCCTATGCAGTGAGATGCACTATAAAATAAGCACAGTGCTGTGGCCAAGTCTGCAGAATGCTCCTTTTATGTTTCCTCTTGAAGATTCACAATGCATATCTCCTGCTCCTCTCTCTGGCTTCCTCATCTCAGTAAATTAGACTACCACTTACCAAACTGCTCAAGTCGGAAATCTAGGCTTCATCTGTGACCTCTCTCTTTCCTTCATTCCAGAGAGTCAAGTTTGCAGGCCTCCTGGCTCACCCCCCAAAAATCCTGAATTGGTGCATCTCCATATCTGCTCCCACCACCTCGATCCAAGCCACTATCACCTACAAGGCTGCAAAAGCCACTTACTTGGGGCCCTTCCTTCCATTCATGCTTTTATTCTTATAAGAACAATCTTATCCACCAAAGAGAAGCAAAGGTGAATTTTTAAAATTACAAATTGAAACAAGTCTTTCTACTCCTTAAGACCCTCCCGTGGCTTCCTGTCACTCTAAGAATGGAGGCCAAACTCTTCACCCAGTTCAGCCAACACTCTAAGACTGGCCTCGGGGCCACAGCAGTGCACAACTGCAGGGGCTGTAGGTCATGCTGTCGTCCATGCAAATGGTAGCAGCCCTCTCTGCTTCCAGACCACCTATCGTTTCCCTTCCCCTCACCTACCCAGCTGTAGCCTTCTTTCCACTCCTCCAACATGCCAAGCTTACTGCTACCGCAGGGCCTTTGCACCAGCTGCTCCCACTGCTGGAACTACTCTATGATTGGGTTCTGCATGGCTAGTTCCTTGTCATTCATCTCCCTCCAACTTCAGTGTCACATCCTCAGAGAGCACTTCCCATCAATTCAACCTAAACTAGCAACCCAGTCCCTCTGAATCCCATCATCTTATTGGAATACTCACCACCACTATCTGATATTTTTATTCCCCATTCATTTGCTTGTCTGCCTGCCTCCTCTAGGAGCCTGCAGAGGGCAGGCACCGTGGCCATCTCATTCATCCTTGACTCCCAAGTGTCTACAGCAGTACCTGGCACATGGAAGGGATGAGGTTGGGAAACCTGCGGCCTTGAGACCACACATGGCCTTCTAGATCCTTGAGTGAGGTCTTTTGACTGAATCCAAATTTTATAGAACAAATCCTTTTAAAATCAAAGGATTTGTTCCATGAAGTCTGGATTTGGTAGAGGGGTTTGGGGATCTGGAGCCTGGCAGGCTCAGGGATCTGAACAGACCTGAAATAACAGCTATAACAACTTAATCCAAATTCTGTCCCAATTTTTCCCCACAGAACCCTTCTCCTGCAATATAACTGAAGTTACACGCTAGGGAATAAGCACTGTAGGACGCAGTTTGGAAAATGATGCCCTGATCATTCAAATGATCCACGTCCACGAGGGAAGTTCTGACCAGGAAACGGCTCCCGCTCAGGCAGGTTTCCAGGGAAAGGGTACAGTGACCGGCTGTGTGGCTGCCTGCTCCTGATTGCTAGTCCAGGCAACTCTCCTATCCCCCAAATTTCCATAATGCAAGTTGGCTATAATTAGATAATTAATGAGGGGCCCTGATTTGCATTACAGCCATCACTGCTGGTTTTAACACCATCACAATCGGGAAATAGCACTTCTCATGGGGGAAAAAAGCTGTAACTGTCTATAAGGCGGCCGCTGTTCGAGCAGCTTTGTGCTTGGCCGAACCGCAACGGGTGATCAAGGTGTATCAAGGTGTGTGAGAAGCCTGATGATTATTAATGCTGGTGCTCTGAGGTGCTAGAAAGGAAAAGCTGTAACTCTTTAGCACACGTTAGATGAAATCAAGCAATCAATGTGATCAGTGACATTTAGGTTTTATAGCTAACGACTTGTAGCTTAAGAGAAAAGAGTGATGATGAACTTTCCTGCGAAACCATACCATAATTCAAAAAGTTTCTACTTCTTAATATCCACCCTTTTTTTCTGCCATTAAAACAAATGTTTTGCAGGGCGATCTTCTGCAGAGTTGCTTAGAAATGCAACAATTTCCATTTGTAAAACACTAGATGGTGACCACAGTGGCATCCATGGCCTTCTGCTTGTACACTGCTCTATGGTAAGTCAAATTGGAAAGCAGCAGTCCCTACTGGAATGCCAGCAAAACCCAGGCCCTGACACTGCAGAGCAGGTCCCTCCTGCATGGCAGGACACTCCCTGTGTGTTCAACACAACACAGTCACATTTAATAACAACTGCTCCCACTGGGGTACTGCCCCTGCTCAGGGAAGGTAGCTTCCTCCTTTCCTTGCAAAGAACCACTTGCCACCGATATATCTTCAGTGTTCTCGGTATTTCTCTTCTGGCAAAGCAGAGGCATCACTAGAATAGAACTTTTGCCTCCACTAAGTGAAATTCCTCTCGTGTGTAACACTGAATACCCGGCTTACAGGCAAAAACAGAAAGGGAGTTTGAGTCTGTTTAGGGGCTGTTTATCGCCTATAAGTATGTGTTATAGGCCAGAGAAATAGGCAGAAGCAGCTAATTAGCTTTGGCTGCTGGCGATCCTGACCTATAAAAAAGTACACATCTCCACCAGGCACAGTAGTCCTCCTCACTGCACCATTTCAAGGTCACGCTAATTCCCCACTAACCACCAGTAGCTCTCAGCATGGAAGATGCTCGAATGAAACACACAGAGTACAGGCTAGGACTTGGCCTGGGTGGAGGAGTGCGCATGAAAACAGACCGATCGGATGGCGAGGAGCCCCCACCTGGACTGCATTTCCGCCTGTGCTTTTGACTGCAGATGTGGCGCTGGCTGGTGAGGCGGGCACGGGGCTTGGGGAGGGGCTGGCACCTGTGGCTGAGGAGTGCCAGCCTGGCACTGGGAGGGGGCCCCGGCCGCCTGGGGCACGGCAGGCGGCAGAGGCGAGGAGAGGTGCTGCTTCTGGGGCTGCTGCTGCTGCTGCTTGTATCGGGAGAGGCTGAAGAAGAGGCCTAGAATGGCCTTGAGGTTTCCATTCCTGATCTCTGCAAGACAACAAAGAGATTCTCATCAGATGGGAGCCCTTCCTTCTTCCATTCAATGGGCTGCTTCAGCCCACACATGAGTTTAATTTCTTTAGGATGTGACAGATTTCCTGAGTACTTCATTGGTATCACAGTCAATTAAAATCAGACCTAAACCACAAAGAAATTAGCTATTCGCCCCATTGGGATTAGAGTGGATATTCAAGGCAAGTTGGATGTCTGGCAAGTGCCAAGAGGGAATTCTCAGTGAAGACACCGCTGAAAAAGCAAGTGTCTGAGCAAGACTGTGCTTGTTCTACAGGCCAGGCGACTGATGGGGACGGAGGCACTCTCTGCCACTGGGGAAAACTCACTGGTCTTCGGGCTGCACTTGGCTTCTGCCAAGTCCATGTTCTAAGCGTCAAGCCACACTGAGTGTGCCAAGTGGCCACTGTCCCACTCCACAATCCATGCTCTGCTTTACCCAGTCATCCTCCGCTCAAATACTGGGCTCTGTGTCTCCCTTGTCTGTTGAATAAATAACTCTAATTTGGGATGGGTGTAGGGATAGGCTATAAGGACTTGTTTCCATAAGGCATTCATACAAAACATCTCCTACATTCAAAGAAATTAGAAAAGAGAATACATTTTTAAAATTCCAGACAGTATTTTTCAGATGTTAAAATGCATTTGCCTCAAGGCATGCATAAAGAGTTGCAAAGAAGAATAAAATATTTATTCACAGGCAGAGGCTATAGAGATAGCAAAGGGCCTCTTCTTGGGCAATCCCTCCTTTTATGCAGTTCTTTTAACATCAGATGCCGATGGCTGGAGTCTAAGCAGACTCCGAGGGTGAAGTACTAGGGCCACCCAGCACGAGGGACAGAGGAGGAGGGACCTCAGTGGGCAAACACACTCAGCCACCCTCTTTGTTGCCACCCTAGGTTGGATTTCTTTTTCTGAACTGGCAAGAGAGGCAAGAGAGCTGTGAGGCCCAAGAAAGTTTCAGAGGCCTTGTTAGAGGGGTGGGTTAGCCCCAGGCTGGAGAGGAGGCTGCTAATGAAGGAACAAGAGTTTCCTCCAAGGCCCAGTTGAGGGGCAGAAGGTATGAATGGAGTCTTTTCAGAAGCACGCTCCATTCTGTGCAGAGGGAAGAAGGGCAGCCTGCCAGTATCTTTGCTGCACTGTGATCTTCTGATTAGGTCAGGCTGAATTACTTCGCATTGAAGCATCCCTTTCTCCAGGCTCTGAAGAAACTAACAATATCAACTTCTAGAATCCAGCCTTCACTTCCCATTTAGGGAGCTAGAAGATTCCAATCATGGGACAAAGCCAACAGCAGCATACTGTTTAGAAAACCTAAGGCATGAGTTCCAATCTGTATTCCCCTTACCAGCTGTGAACCCTGGGCAAGTCACTCAAATCTCTCTGGGCCCCAGTAAAATAGCAATACTGACACCATGTGCCCCAGCACATGAGGCTGTTCTGCAGATCAAGTGAGAGTATATATGTGAAAGCACACTGTGAACAGGGAAGTCCTTTACTAGCAGTTGGCTATTATATGACTACAGCCCTGGAATCCTGAATGAGATTCTCATACAGCTCCAGTCTCATGCCTTAAAAATCATGATTTTTACTATGGTAAAAATACTGTGCAAACCACAATATTTTGGGGAGTGAAAGTGGGTGGATGGGGAGCTCTCAAATATACCAGGACCACAGCTGTAAGCCAGGACTGACCTGGACAAGTCAGGATGCAAAGTCACTGCTTATAAACCACCCTGTGCAATGCAGGCAGCAGAGAAAACTCCAAAGAGATGTGCAAGCCCCCAAGTTTCTTGGGTAGTTCAGCTCTGCTTCCTTTTCCAGCCTAAGGAAACCAAAGGAGGGGCATACACCCGTGGTGCACTCCACTTCTGTTTCCAAATGTTCTCGCCAGTACATGAGAATCACAGAGCGTGAGGCTTGGATGGGATAATGTCGTTGGCTACTCATTTTACTCATGGGAAAACAGAGGCCTACAAGGTGGAGGGACACACCTGTGGTCACCCAACTGGGCAGTGACAACAGCTAGGCACAGAACAACAATGAGCCAATCAAGCGCTGACATGCAGTTAGCACCTATTAAAAAGCTTGAGAAAACAACTTCCCCTAAATTGAATTCAAAGGAGAGACAATGTAGCGCTGATCATGAGGACAAAATCTACATAAGATTTATTTTTAGTGTGTTTACAGTTATTATCAGGTTGTTATATAGTTTATAATAAGAGCTATTACTGACTAGTGGTATATTAGGTAAAGCTCGTCATAGGCACAATCTCATTTAGTCCTTATAACCTGAAAAGCGAATATTATTATCCCTTCTTTACTTAAGTTCAGAAAGGTTTTGTGACCTCTCTAAGGTAATAAATGCTGGAGCTGGGATTTGAATCTAGGTTTTTCCAGCTCAAGGTCTGGTTTCCTAACACTGTGTAACTTGGCTTACTTGTATACTCATCATGTGTGGTGAATTTAAAAGCATAGCAGATAATGTTTTATTTATCTGGTGGCTGGTAGGCATGTAAGTATTCTTTATTCTCCTGGTGTGTCCAACATTCCATAATACTCTGTTTTTTAAACCAAGCAAGAAAAACAAAGAGGAGAGAAACTATCAATTCAGCATATCGAGGGGCTCAGGGATCGTCCACTGCAAAAAGTAGACATGTGTCCACATCAGCACCTTCCATAACCTGCCGGCCCAGCCCCAGGGCAGGCAAACAGAGCTGGTCTTGTCATGGTCTCTACCTCCTGTGGTCATTCGGTCATTTACTATTCATAACAGTTTGCTCCATCATTCCCCAAAACATTTTTTTTATTTGTCAAAGAGCATAGTGCTCCTCCAATAAATATACTTTCTCCTAGGAGGCAGCATTTTTATTACAAAGATCACTCACTTTTGGAGCCAGAAAAACCTGGGCTTGAATCTCTATAGCCCATCATTTATACACTTTGAGTTTTTACAAAACTCAATCTCCCTGAGCCTCAGTTTTCTTCTTCTTTAAAATGGGCATAGTTTTTGCTGCCCCTTTGCTACAAGACTGTCATGAGAATTGAAGATTAATTGAAAATGAGTACACTCAGGACACTGCCTGACTCTGTACTTTCCTTTTGGGCTCAGAAAACATGACCACACTACCTGCAGCCTCCTCGGAAGAGGGCTCCTCACCCAAAGGAAACCTAAGCAGGGGTCTGTTCCCTCTGCTCACCCCCTGTACGGCGCAGTCACCGATGTGCAGAAGGAAATTAATCATGAATAATCCAACATTAGAGAAAACTCAATTGTGAGCTTATTTCTGGTTTTTAAAATAACGTTATTGAGGTTTAATTTGCATCCGTAAACTTAAGGTTACAATTCCATGATTTTTAGTAAATTTAGTACATTCTAGATTTAGAATATTTCTATCACCCCAAAAAGATTCCTCATCCTTTGTAATCAATTCCCAAACCTGCTCCCAGGCAACCACTAATCTGCTTTCTGTTACTATAGATTTGCCTTTTCTGGACATTTTACATAAATAGAATCATGCAATAAAGACAGTCCCTGATTTGCGATGGTTTGACTTATAATTTCACAAACTGAGTATGGTGTGAAAACAACATCCATTCAGTGGAAACCATACCGTGAATACCCATACAACCAATCTGTTTTTCATTCTCAGTACAGTATTCAATAACTTATATGAAATATTCAACACTTTATTATAAAATTGGATTCGTGTTAGATGATTTTGCCCAACTATAGACTAACCTAAGCATTCTGAACATATTTAAGGTAGGCTAGACTGAGCTACAATGTTTGTTAGGTTAGGTGTATGAAATGCATTTATTTTCAATTTACAATGGTTTTATCAGGACATAATCCCTTACCCCATGATAGGTCAAAGAGCATCTGGCTTCTTTTACTTAAAATAATGTTTTTAAGGTTCATCCATATTAGGACATTTATCAGTTTCCTTATATTATTGAGTAGTATCTCATTATGTGGATACACAATATTTTGTTTATCTATTCACAAAATGGACATTTGCACTGCTTAATTTTCTATTCCGATCACAAAAACTCAAGAGTAGTAAATGCTCCGAAAGCCACATAGTTTATGCCATGGGTGGTCTATAACAGACAGTATCCAAAATAGCTAGAATTGTGTTCTCTCCATATTTCCAAATGGTATTTGTCTGTGTTCCATGAGGCTTGGTAAGCCAGACCTTCAGGAAGCCTAAAAACAAAATGCAAAAGCCCACAAAAATGTGTCCCTCAAGATACTTTCCAAGGCTTTGGAAAGGGAGTAAGTATCATTCTGTGTCTGATCAACTAAATTCACCCTCTTGACTTTTGGAGAAGGAAGACAATGTAGACTAGAGAGAATGGACTCGCCCGAGGAGACACTGCCCACTGGTGGCTAAGCAGCACTGGAACCCTGTTCTCCTTTCTCTCCTGTGGCCACCTACATGCAACCTGAACAAACCGCACAGGCCGTATTCCAGTTTCTATCAGCATTAGTATTGTCTTGACCCCAGTGTCTTTGGTTTCTGACCGATCTCTTTGTTCCCAGTGGCTGGTACTAATCAGCATAGATGCTGTGGGTAACATCAGGCATGAAGGGTAAGATAAATAGAAGAGTTACTTTTTTTCAACATTTTTAAAGAGGAACCTCAAGCCTGGTTTACACAGACACTGGAATAATCTAACACAAAGAAACCTGTTTTGTACGGTAGAGAGATTTGGAGCCAAAGAGAGAGACACCGCAGACCACAGAGTTGCCGAACTCCTATTCAACTCCCGTAAGCCACGGTTGTGTAAGGCTTCCCCAGTGGAGACTGGGGGTTCTTTGGTGGCACTGTTCCTGCAGGTGCACCAGCTAGATACCAGTGCTCCTCACCCAACCTGCAACCTCACTCTTCAGCCCTCTGTGTGCTTGCTGCTCACCCAGCCTGCCAACTACTCTGCCCACAAGGGACGTGGGATGACAGGGTGGGAACAGAGCCTACAGGACTCCTTCTGCGGAGAGTCCCAGTCAGTGCCATGTGCAGGCGATGTGGGCAGGAGGAAATAGGAATGCTCCGCCTGCTGCTTTCACCCAACAGGTCCAGAAAGACCTCGTCCTGCTTTCTGGCTCAGGACGAAAGCAGGAGCACATTCAGTACCTAGGTCTCTGGCCACTGGGGCAGCAAACCCAGCACTGAGCTAATCAAGTCAGCGACTGATTTCACTTCAAAGCACACACACACCCCTTCCACCTGGAAGGCTCTTCCTGTCTCCATTTCTCCAATTTGCAAAGTTGATAAAAAGCTAGCCCTCTGCCCCCATCATATTAATATTACCTATGTCCAGTCGTCTATCTAGACTTCCCTTCTCCTTCCTTTTCTGTCTGTTGAATGTCTATTCATCCTGTGAAACCCAGGGGAAACACCACCACTTCCATGAAGCATCCCTGACTGTCCCAGGCAGAGCTAATCTGCCTTTCTTTGGTCACCACTGGATCCTATACCTACTGGACCTACCACTAGCACAGCTTTTATTATGTAATTATTGGATTCAAGGCTAGTTTTATACCACTGACTCGACTATCGTGTACCCTCAGTGCCTAGCACTGTGTCTGGCACACAGGACGTGCCCAGCAAAAGTTTGCTGGACTCACTAGGATATGCCTTGCCCTCTGACACTTTCTTCTCCACTTCAGGAAGATGGGCTCAAGGCCAGGTAGCACAAACTCCAGGTGTTCTCAAAATTGCTGGAGATAAAGGCCATCCTTCCTCACAGGGGCAGGTTTACAGATGGTTGTGACAGGTGGCGTGTGTCGGGGAAGGGCTGGTGGGGGATCCTGAACATCGCCTCCGGGCAAGGGGAGGCCCAGACTCACAGGACTCTGGCAAATCTCCAAGAGCAAATAGACGATTCAACCTTCAGGAACACAAAGAGGGTGGGGAAATCTAGTCCAGGGAAGTCCCCCAAACCAGCAGCACCTCCATGAGGTTCACTCAGGCCCCAGCCTCTGCCCCGAGGCACCCGCCGTCTGTGCCCTGGAACAAAGGCTCTCTGTGGCTCTCCAGCGGGCAGGTCAGGGCAGGCCCGGGCTGCTGAAATGCGCAAGGACAGGTGCATACACACTGCCGGGTCCAAACCCAGCTTTAGTCGCTGGGAAAGGGCGGAGGTGTATCTATGGGGCTTTCCAACTGCTGATGTTTTTTTCATCAGAGAAGGATCCTCAGGGCACTCAGTCATCTTCAAAAGGAAAACAAAAAGCATTAAATCTACATTACTTTTTAATACACTATAATGCTTTTCTAACAGTCATGCAGGTGGGTAGAAACACAGGCAGTGGTGAGTAGCCGAAAACACCAGGCCTCTGAATCAGCACACGTGGATAGCTCAGCCACTGCCAACCTCACGGGCTTTCCTTTTCCTACGTGTAACTTAATCTCTTTGGGCCTTTTGCGATAGAGATGATACTAATACTGACCTCATAAGCTTCCTGGGGGGATTAAAGAAGATATAAATGTATATAGCATTTAGCTCCAGGACTGACATGTGGTAGGTTCTGCATAAAAGGTTTCCATTCCTACAATTTAATAGGATGTCAAATGCAATATTTCTATATCCTGAAATTACAAATAAGGCCCAATTATAGGATAAAAGGCCCGAAGTACTCTTGCTTTTTATAAGTTTAAGGAGGAGACGGTACATGTTGGGCCCAATCCCCTTCCCTCAGGACTGCAGCAGTTCAGAATCAGTCTTACCCGATACCATCACTATTGTTCCCCATCACCGCCTCCCAAAATCAGTATAAGAAGTTCTAGATGACAGAATGTCATTTTAGGGGGATAATGTTTGATGATCATGGAGACAGCCACTTCCCTCCCTCACCAAAAAGCAAGAAGGCAGGTGGAGTTCTTGTGCTCCTTGAGTCAAGGAAGTGGCAGCTCCGAGAATCACTCAAAGTGGGGTGCTGGGGCAGGTTGGGCCTGGCATTCTAGTCCCAGACTGGATGGCCACTAAGCAGAGACTGGGCTGCTCTGCCTCCTGAACACCTGAATGGGGGAAGGAACTAGACAGAGACTGTATGTTGGGGGACTGCTGCCAGGTGACAGGAGACCTTGCAGTTCTACCCACTGCAAGTGGAAAACGGAGCCCACACATTCCTGCTGGTCCTAAGCGAAAGGGCCGGTCAAATCTCACAGAAGACTCCCAGTGTCCCTGGAGCAGCACAGGAGCAAGTCCCGGTCAGCAGGGCACACTGAGACCACCAGCTGGGACAGTGGCAATGATAGCCTCCCCAAGAAGAGGATGGCAGCTTCACCAGCAGCAGAACTGTGCTGCCCTGTGCTGTCCCGATCCCGGGGGCTCAGGTGCAAGAACCGAGGAAGGGGAAAGGGAAGAACATCAAGCCATCATGCCCCCCTCTCTCTTCAAGCTCCTGGAACCACCTGCACTGGAGGGAACAGGGAAAGAGGGCTTTGAGTAGAGGTTGAGATTGAGGTTTTAAAATGAACAAGATTGAATCATAAATATGGACATAAAACTTTTGATAACTAAATGTGACTGGAGAGTTACAGATTCTGGCCAAGATATCATTAAGTAAGTCTCAATCCAGCAGGAAAGATGGGTTCAACATGGCACTGTGAAGGCAGTTACTGAAATACCATAAAACCCCTTCATAGTTATGCCTCAGTGTCTTGATACCACAACACGCTGGTGACAGTACGCTATTCTACGCTCAGAGACTCCAAGGGTCATCCCATCATTAAGAGGGGGCAGAGGGCTGACATTCTCTTTGCATGGTATCCCTCCATGGGCCACAACATGTTCCCAAACAGTGTTCTAGGTAACCAAGAGTTCTAAATTGGATTTCTTTCACCGTTACATGGCATGCCTAGATTTTATCCATCTGCTGCCCCAGAAGACACCATGAACATGAGCTCTGGAATCACACAGACCTGGGTTCAAATCCTGGCTCTGCTAATGTCTAGCTATAAGCCTCAAGGATGTCACTCATAACCTCTTTAAGCCAAAGTTTCTTCATTTGTAAACTGAGGCCATTATAAACTCCAGCTTCAGGTGTGAGAACTGGAGCTGATAAGATAAAAACCCTTAAAAGCACAGTTGGTATTTATTCATTCAACAAATACTTATTGCATAGATTCTCTATGCCTTCGGGCACAGAGAGGATGGGGCAGATGGGAGAACAAATGAGGCAGAAGGCAGGACAATGGGTAGATGGCTGAGTGGCTGGGAGTCACTTCTAGGCCAGGTGGGTGCAGCAGACCTGCAGGGTCTGCTGCTGAGTGCAGCTGTGTAGAAGTCCCAGTTGGTGCTCTGCAGGGGTGAGGGGGACAGGGCACAGGCCTGTCCATGGGGTCCAATCACTCCCAGAAACCAGGAGGGAACATGTCCTGCCACCTACTGGCCAGCACAAGAACTCTCTACCAGGAGGAAACGTGTCCTCTGAATGGGAATTGGCATCTCCCTACCATCACCAACCCTCCTGCCCCAGCAATGTGTATTCCACATGGCAGTCAGCCTGATCTCTTCCCCAGGGAAGGGGAATCCTCTGGGATTAGGGGTGACCACACTACAGCTACTTCTGAGACCTCTGGAAGCCGTGTAGTGTGCCCATGCCTGACCAGGGAGGAGCCCAGCAAGTTCGAGTTCCCGATGACAAAATTCTAACAGTCCCACCCAGAGACACGGCACACCCATGAGGCCCTAATAGTGGCCCTTCATGCGCCCCTACACAATATCAGAAGCGACTACAGCTCAGAAACGCAGCCAGGAAGACCAAGCTTTCGCCATGCGGCAGAGTAAAGGCAAGGAGCGGTCCTACCGTGGCACCCATCGTGTTTGCAGACTCACCTGATCGGTCCGGCCGCTCTTGTCCTCACTGCTCCCCACCACCCCTCCCTGACCACCGGAGTCCACGCTAGCAAGCATCCTTTCGAAAAGCAAACTTGCTGCGGGAAGATGCTATCACCTGAAGCCCAAACCGCGTTACCTGTTCTGGGAACACTGGAGGCAGGTGCAGCATAATGAGCTTGGGAGGTTGCCTGGGCCTATGGCAGCTTTGAGCTGGCAGCGCTCGTATTTACAAGCAGGAGAGAGAGGGAAGGTTTCCAGGTGGAGATGTTGCCTGAGGAGGCTGAGAATTCGGACCAGCCATCTCCAGACCAATACCTAACTTAACAGCGAAACACTCGCAATGCTAATGTGCTAATTAGCTGCCAAATTTAAGTTAATTAAAAACTAATCGGGATGTAAATATGTAGCATTGCATTAATACATCACATGCTTTTATTTCTTTTTTTTTTTAAGCAAGAAAAAGTGCTGCTTCATCTAATAAAAGAGATAAGAAAGAATTAAGCATTTTTCCCTGGGAGCTGTGCAGCTTAAATATGTTCTGTGGTTAAGTATTCCCTCTCCCACAGAGAAGGCCTGGCTTGATAATGAACCGAATCCCCAGACAGGTGAATCAAATCAGCATTGTTTAAGCAAGGCCTTCTCAAATAGGAGCAGCTACCCCCTCTCTACCCCCGCAGTGTCTTGCAGACGTGGCTGGTATGGTTGCATCTGCATTCTTGGAGTGATTCCTTGGGGTGTGAGAAAGTTGGCATCCTCAAGTCTAGGCAAGCATTGAGCCGTCTATGAGAAAACAACCAGAAGAGCCAACCAGCACCCCTTGTCTTAATGGTATTAATATCATCAATAAGTAACAGGTGGGCATTTCTAACGATGAAAAGCAGCTTGACTCACCTTCTGCAGACAGCCCCTGGATGTTTATTCCCTTAGCTGCCAGGAAATTCAAGCAGGCATCTATGTTTTCAATCTATAGGGGAAAAAAACAATACACACTTAATAAATGTTTGGCCCGCTTGAGAACCATGTCTTACTAGCAACAATGCTGTAAAAACGGCCAGTGGATGGACGGACGCAGGTTAGGACTCCCCTTTGTCTATACTTGCACAGGAAAAGGTTGCCTAACATCCCAACCACACAGTGCCAAGAGTTGAGGCCTTGGATTGCTCGCAGCTGCCAAAAATAACCAGGGTGGAATTGGAGCTCTCATCTTGATCACTGTTACCAGTACAATCCTGAAAACTTGAGCAGCTGCCAGAAAAATGGAGATGTGGACGAGGTTAGTGGACCCACCCATCTACCAGCAGCTGGGAGAAATTTCCAGCCACCAAAGAGGCAGGCAGGCAGGCAAATGCACAAACAGTGGCTGGGAGTTTTAGCAGGAATCTGGGTAGTGTTTACTCACAAAATTCTCAGGATGGCAGGCATTGCAGATGACCAGAGAGAGCTGCGACCTCCTGAACCTCTCTGTCCTTTGTGCTCTCTGTGGCAAGAACAGACCCACCAGCCAGAGCCTGGGAGGCTGCCCAGGTTTGCCAGGGCTAATGCCACGGCCAAGGACATGCCAATGTCCAGCCCTCATGAAAGAATAATTGGGTCATTCCCGAGGGTCTAATTTGACTTCAGTTGTCAGGGCAAATTATTTTTTGGTTTAAAGGAAAATGTTCTGGCCTGATTAATGTCACTGGTGACCCTAAGTAAAATAAAATTGCTTTTGACTTGGTGCAGGGATCTTTGAATTTCACACAATTTGCATTTCACAGTGGGGACACCACTGAGTCCCCTCCACAACCACCCACCCCCCAACTTCCCAGGCTCCATCAGTGTTCTTATGAACTCAAACCAGTATTTAACCAAAGGAGTTTATTTTGAACTCATAAATGATTGGCTTTCACAGTATACATGTGACCATTCTCCATCCCCATGCAATTTCCTGATGCTCCTTCACAGCCACAGAGAGTGTGAAGCGTCTATATTTTAAGAGCTCTAATTTAAGCAGAATCTAGCTCCAAAGCAGTCTTCATGAAGTTTGTGTCCACCTTCCCACTGACGTCCAGTAGTTTCTTCCTCTATTCCTGGTCTTCACATCTTCCAAAGGCTTTAAATTAATCTATGGGATACCTGAATGAAACAGTACCCACATTATAGAATCTACTCAACACTGAGTTTGAAGTTACTGCATCCTTGCGTTTTTATCACAGGTTTCCATGTCCTTCCCAACTTCTACCCCACCTTCAAGGGTCCTCCATCTGGAAGACATTGTCTCATCTCTAAAAAAAGGAGCAGAGTGCAATTTCCTACAAACTAAATAAATGCTGATGCTATGGGTTATGCTTGCCACCGTTGCAGAAAATCACTCCTTATATAGACAGAGGAAGGGTGAGACTGCTTTTAATCTCTCCTTTCCTCTGTCTAGCCCCAGGGATGACTGACAGTGACAACAAGGTACTGTCACCTTGGAGGAAAGCGGGGAGGAGGAAGCAAAGAAGGGGATGGCTGTGAGTACCCTGTGTTTTAGAGCAGTCTGCTTCCATTTGCAAGTGTAATACAATTTATATCTCTAAATGCTATTTTACCACACTCTGAAACTCTGCTTTTGAGAAAAAATGTTAACTAGCAGTCTACTAGTCCTTATTTCTACTGTTGTACACAGAAACCATTCAAAGGGATTTGTTGCCCCCAGAAAAGAGACAATAGTATTTAAATCATGATAAAATTAGAAAATTCCTCTTCTACTGCTCATCTTTCCCTATAATCCTATCCTACTTCTTTAACATAATATGTTACACATGGCTGATAAGTGAGGCTTTGGCAATTATGTCCCCATGGAAAATGAGAAAAAGAAAAAGTTGACCACCATCCTGAATCTCTGTTATTGCAAAATCAAAAATAGTACACTTGATATTCATCCTGGGAACTGTTATGTAGGTGGGCTGATGTGGGTAGGTTAAGTTTTTTCAGCAATAGTCCGGCAGTGTGGCACTGAAGGAAAAAAAAGATGCCCACCAACATATTCAAGAAAAGCACTGCTCTACTACAACTTGTATTTCTATAAAACTTAGCTTCCAAGGAGCATACAGTATATTTGTCGTATTTATGGAGCATTCAATGCATACAGCATAATTTAAAGTAGAGGGTAGTATCTTCTTGCAAGGCTAGCCTTGACACATTTCACTTTAGCCATCTGCTGGGCTTTCTTTAAATGTCAAGTTCTATTCAAAGGATGGATAATTATAAGTAAGTCATCCAAATATGTCTTCCCCCTTTGTTAATTTTTTTAAAGTCCCATCATATATTCATAGAATTTCATAATTGAGATCAAGAGTTCTCCACTGGCTAGGGAGGAGGGATGGAGGTGAGGGAGCGACCTGTCAATGTCTGGCAACATTTTGGGCTGTCGCAGCGGAAGCGGGGGTGGGGGGTGGGGGGGTGCTACTAACATACAGTGGGTAGAGGCCAAGAGGCTGCTGAACATCCTACAATGCACACGACAGCCCCTCGCAACAAAGAATTATCCAATCCCAAATGTCGATAGTGCCAAGGTTGAGAAGCCCTGAGTTATATGATTCTTTTAATCATTCATTTAATCAGCAAACTTGTGTAGATGTCTGCTGTGTCCCTAATGCACTCTGTTCTTTTGATGGTGTTGGTTTTAGCAATTATCCCATGATGGAGAAAGTGAAGTAAGGAGGTCAGATTTTTGACTCAGATTACACAAGTCAATGTCAACAGCAGAGCTGGGGGGAGCCCAGAAGGTCCTCCTCCCTGTCACAGGACCTTGCATTTACATACTCCTCCTTTCTAGGGCCCCCATTGCCTTTTGACACACACCCTGATTCCCACCCATTCCAGGAAGAGTCAGAGCACACAAACAAGGGTAGCACTGGACTCTGCCTTCATCGGGTGAGCAGTGGAGGCCTGGGGCACCAAGACTGTTTCCCTCTAAGGAGGAGACAAAATACAGGGAGTGAGATCCAGATGGTTGGATTGCCCTCCCAGAAAACGTTGAAAGTAAAAATAAGAACTCAGTCATCATTTAAAAGATCATTTATAAGCCCATCAAGTGCCTTGAATTTTCCCCCTCTATGGTGAATTCTCTGCTCACAGAAGGAGTTCAAAAAGCATTCCTTAAGTCTCAAATCCACTCTTTAATAATGTTCCATTAAGGTTAAAAATCACTCCTGACAAGGCAACTGAGACCCATGCCCTTTCATCTGCACCCCAGGCATCATGCGGGGCTGGGAAGCAGAATAGGGTCAGATGTGGACTCCAAGCTCCCGGCTTCATTTGGAAGGAGATCAGAAGGGGAGATTGTTTCTTTGATCCAGGCATCTTGTGATTAAAATTCACCTTAAGGTTCTCTTCCAAATGCGGTGCAAGTAAACACTCCATCCTCGTGGACTGTAGAAACTGCAAATTCCCTCCCCATCCCAAGAGGGGAATGGCCCAGCAGCACACAGTACTCATTGCAGCACAAGGATGCCCTCATGCTCATCTCCTCTGAGGCTCGTGTGTGGCTTGTGTGTGATCCAGACACGCAGTGTGAGATGAGGATCCAGGCAAGGCTGGGAGGCAGAGCGAGGGAAAACACTCTTAACCAGCAAAGTATGTAAATACGATCAAAGTTGTTCATTAACATGTAGCGGCCAATATAAACTACTTTCCAAAATTAGCTGAAAAAAATCTGTGTGAAGTCTGACATTCCATTGTTGCTGAAGGGGGCTGGGGACTGGAAGAAGGGTGTTGGAGTTGTTGCCATAGAAATGGGCCCAATGGTTCTAGGATCAAGTTGCCGGAGTCTGCAGCATTAGCTGGGGTGGGAGGCCCAGAGAAAGAACACGTACTGTGTGGCTTGGAGACCCCAGGAGCAGAGAGGGAGGCAGAGAAAAGGGACAGACTGAGATCAGGATGCACTTCTCCAGAATTCCCTTTGTTTGGGGCCAAATGTGGCCTCCACCTTGTGCAGTCCATGAACATCGAAGAGAGTGAGGCTGCAATTAAGCCTTTCTGCTGGTCTCCGCCAGGACCTCTACCCCAAAATTGAATAGTTTCTCAAAAGTCTCTGGACTTTAGACTTGCAGGGCTACTACCGCCTTTATCTCTCACATCCAGAAGTACATCCCTGCCTATGACAGCCAGAGAGCTAGGAAAATCAAAACAAATGCCAAACAACTGGAAAGAGAAATGGGTGACAGGAAGCGAATGGAAAAGTTCACATTTTAATCATGATTAAGGCTGGACTGGGTCTCATGATAACGTAAAATATGCAAACCTCGGAAGCACTGCTGTATATCTCCTTGGTAGCTTAGAGACTGATCAAATACCATCTGTTGTGGCAGTTGTCATGGTAGCATTTTTCTCTGAATACCAGTGTAGCTGAGTGCAAAGCGCATGAAAATGATTAATGCAAACGAAGCTCATCTCTATGGGCACCACCACCGCCCAGGGGAAGGTGATGTTCTGGGCATAGCAAGTAAATGGAGCACTAGTTTTCATGGGTTAACAGTTTATCACCAGGTAATCTCCAGCCTGGAGGACAGGCAAACAGCTGTTGCACTGAAGTCAGGCATGGTCACAGTCATTTTTGTAAATCATGAAATGCCTAAAGGCAATGGGAGCCCCCGGTCCCAGACAAGGCTAAGTGATAACTTGCAAGTTCGGTGATTTTGACAGCAGAGCGCAGCTTCTTTGCAGAACTCACACATCAGCTTAAACAACTTCCTTCCAGAAGGGTATATGACACTCACATCTGATATTGCTACTTACCGTCAAAAATAATTGTCATTCATTCATTTATCTATTCCTTTGCCCATATTTGCTTGGCACCTGCTGGGTGTCAGGCAGTTTGCTGATGCTGAGTATATAGGAGTGAATAAAACAGACATAATCCCTGACCTGGTAGAACCTACAGTCTAATGTAGGGGAACCAGCATGAAATAAATAATGCACAAATAAGTACATGCCAACAGGCTGTCATGGTTGCTATGAAAGGGGAGAGAGTGTTGGAAAAGTGGATATGGGAAGAAGACCTAATCTAGCCAGAGTTGGGGGAATGGTCAACCAAGAATTTCTTAAGGAAGAGACAGTGTTTAAGTCCACAGAAAAGGCTTTTTGTCTGTTCTGTTCACTGGTGTAGCCCCAAGCACTTTGAACAGGGTGCAGCACATCATAAGCACACGAGAATATTCGTTGACTAAAGGAATGATGGGAAATTAGTGCTGCGACCTAACAGTCAACCAGGCACCAACAGTGGGGAGAAGAAGATCCTACCAAGCCCAGAGAACCTAACGCCGAAAGTCCCGATGCAGGATGTAGCCTACCACATTCTGGGAGCCCAAGAACATCAAAATGGCTGGAGCACAGTAGGTAAGGGAGGAGGGCAGAGGGTGCCACACTGGGCCAGGCAGCCACGTGAAGGAGTTGCCCTAGGGAGGGAGAGAAGGTAGGGGTCCCTCCATTTCTTGGGAAACCTTGTCAGTGCCTCACCTGCCCTGTTACCATGGCAACAGCAGCCTGGCCCAGCCCTTCCAGGCTGAAAGCTGGAGGATGGGCTGTTCTGTGTTAGGGAGACTCAAATAGTGGCCTCAAGGTGTGGCTCCAGTGACTTCCCGGCTGTACACAGAGAAGGGGAGGGCTGGGAAGCGATGTCAACATCTGTTGTCACATGTACTAGAAATGTCTGTTTCATATCTAAGAGGCCTCTGTGCCCTTCTGATACCCCTTTTCTTCCCCTTTCCAAAGATAACAATAAAAAAGAAGAAAAAAAAAGCCATGAAACCAAACCAAAAAGCAAAATGTACTTTGGAGACATGCCCTTCTAAATGTCTGCCTTGCAATGTTGTCTGTCTCTTTCCTCTACATTCCTAGGGGCCATGGCCTGATTGGCCCAGCTTCATTTTTTTTTTCTTTTTTTTCTTTTTTTCCTGTCCACTGATATAGTGCTTGGACCTAGCATCCTCATATGATCACACGGTTCATGAACCACAGCATGGTCCTGGAGATGTACAACTCCACAGGGCTGAGCTCCTGGGGCCCTAACACTACAGTGTAATTTTAGAAGGGGACGTCAGAAATGAGGAAAATGCATACTGGTGCTTCACATTTTCCTAGGTGGGGAAATACTCGGGAGAATCAGGGCCCACCCTTCTGTAGGCCACGTGAGCTGCTGCTCGCTTGGATGATGTACCAAGCCAACTTTGTCCGGTCATACGAGGAGCCCTATGCCCTCTGTCTACTTTGGCCACTCAAGCATCAAAGCTTTCAGCAAGCCAGCTCGAGCTCTTTTGGTGGCTCTGAAATAGGAACGCTTAAGAGTGTGGGAATCGGGCTGGATGTGGCCTAGGAGTCCCTGTGTCAGCCCGCTCCCCTTCCTGCTTTGCTGCATTGCCCAGCTCCTTCCTTTAATTGGGCAGTGTTATCCACCATACTGTTTATAATATTTATATAATAACTTCAGCTTTCCAAGACGTAGTCAAGAGTTCCTTTTTAAAACACTTTATAGGAGTCTCTGCTTCACAGCATTTACGGCAAATGGATAAGTCCATATGGACACCAAAAATTATCTCTAGAGGAGAAAAAATTGAAATCAAGACTCTCAAAATCCTCCAGTGACTATCTTTTTCCGCTTTGTTTCCAACTGCCTAGAATATTTCATTTTCCTATTATTTTCTGACTTCTCAATTTTTCCCTTGAAACAGACAGAAATCTGGGAGGGGCGTTCTATCTACAGTTCTAGAAGTCAGTCCTTTGGAGACTTCATGATAAACCCTTCCAGCTGAACTCTGTTCTCTTTCAGAGATGGCAGCACTATGGGGGGAAAACGCCACTGGTGACCAGTGTTGTCAGAAAGGCCCAAGGACGCCTCTATGCCTATCCGATCAGTATCCCATCCTGTATATAATAGCATTTCTCCTGCTGCAGTTTCAGAGAAACACTCCTTAACTTCCTCTCACTTCCAAAAGAGATCATCATTCCAAGGCGAGGGCTTCACATTAGGAGCTGGACACAGACACAAAAGGGGAGTGATTAGAGCTAAGGAGTGGTATTTAGAAGAAATAACACGGGCTTTGTGTTCAGACAAAATCTGAGTTCAAAACCTGATTCTGCCATTCTGAAATTACGACCTTCAGCAAGTTACCCCAGTGGCCTGATGTGTAAAATGGGCATGATAACCTACCCAGTAGGGTGGTAGATAGAGAAGAGGATATATGGGTGGTGTTTCCTAAGTGCCCAATAACTGGTAGCTTTTGTTACTGTGCTGTAATTCGTGATGTGAATGTCCCTGGGCAATAGTTCTAAGGACATGACATTCCAAAGCTGTGCCGTGGGTTGGCCCCTGGCAAAACAGAGAAGTAGACAAGCTTATTTGCTCTCCGTTTCCTCCTCCGAGCTTTCCTCTCAAGCCCAGCTATCCAGGAATCTGGGCCCCTCCATAACCTGATGTCAGGTCTGTTTCTCACCAACCTCTCTCTTGCGAAGATGCTGATAAACTAATTCACACCAAGACAGAGGGACTGCAGCTGGCTTCCCACATTACCTCTTGCCCATGATTATTAGGTGACAATATCTATTGAAAGAATATGGACTTTGGACTCCTCCACACCTGGATTCTGGCTCCCGGACAGACTACCCCAAGACTCCGGGAGGATTACTAACTGCTTCAAGCCTAGATTCATCACCTGTAACATGGAGACACTGAAATCTATCTCATAGCGTTACTGAGAGGATTAGATGAGTGGATACATGTCAACGGCCTGGAACTTTAGATAGTCAGAACTTTAAAAAGACTCATTCTTCATACAATTGCATAATGACAGAATTTTACACACCAGTGGCATTTCCTGAAAGTGAAAGATCACTTTGAAGTGTGAGACACTCTGAAACTTGTTACAGAGCTAGTACAGCCTTTCTACAAAGAGATGCTTTTGTCATCAGAATACATTTTGACTTTGCCAGTATCAGCACTATCTATCCACAAAGCTTTCTGGTCAAAGTCTTCTCTATCAAGTTACACGAGAAACCCTAAGACCTCTGGGCAAATAGTTTTGGTTAAGGAGACTCAATAGTCCATTATGGACAACTAGTATGGAGGTTCCTAAAAAAATTAAAAATAGAACAACCATAAGATTCAGCAAACCCCACTTCTGGGTATATATCCAAAGGAAAGGAAATCAGTATCTCAAAGAAGTATCTGCACCTTCAAGTTCACAAAGGCATTATTCACAATAGGTGAGATATGGAAACAACTTAAGTGTCAACTAAAGGATGAATGGATAAAGAAAACACACACACACACACACACACACACACAATGGACTATTATTCAGCCATAAGAAAGAAGAGAATCTTGCCCCCCGAGTATATAAACTACTTTATAAGATGCTTTAGTGACATTATTTTCAAGTCTTACTGCTGCTTGAAAGAACTGTCTTGGCTTTTGCTCTTTTAATTTCTGCAATACAATCTTTCATACCTCTCCCTCTAAAATATTTGTGGTGCTTATGAGTGTTAGAATGCTGATGAGCACTGAATCTCTTTAATATTGATATTGCAGTATCACAAAGCAAGCAAATCCTCTTATCCTTAGCAGAAACAAGATAATATTGCGATTCCCAATCCTCATTAAAAAAATCTGTTTTCTTCTTTCGGCATTCTCTTGGTCTTTTTTGACACGATGAGCTGTTAAGCAGACAGAATTAAAAATACTGTTGAGCCATGCAAGTATTCACAAACTCCACTTCAAACAGAAACACAGCACATGGTTGTCAAAAGCTGGTAACAGACTGGCATACTCGACCCTCATAAACTCTCACCAACCAGCCTCTTAAGGTAATGGTGTCAGTCAGGCAGGGGAAGTTAGAACAAAATCATGAGTATAGCAGCCATCAATTTAGCCCTTATGGCTTACTAATGTTCTAATTGTGCTGGTCAATGTAGGAGAATTATTTCATTGAAACTTAATTTATGCTTTGGCATTTTAAACGCATTCATTTTAAAAATAAATTAAAAATATAAAAGATGAACAAAATGTACTAATAAAAATAAAAGAATTTGTTCCATAAAATTTGGATTCAGTCTAAAGGCCACACTTAAGGACCCAGAAGGCCACATGTGGCCATAAGGCCGCAGGTTCCCCATCCCTGGTATCAACTGTCAGTTATAAGATGAACATGTTCTGGGGATCTAAGGTACAGCATGGGCAGTGATGGATGTGTTAATTACTTTGATGGTGGAAGTCATTATACAATGTATACATAGACCAAATCTATTTAAACAGTCAAAATAGTTTGGTTTTTTTTGCAGAAAACTTTGACTTTATCCACATAAAAGGATACAAATGCCTACTCGAACTTTAAGAAAAGCCCTGACTTCCAGTCCCCTAGACACATGGCTGCCTCTTGAACCAAACAGGAAGAGTAGAGCTGTGGACACTTGTTGAAGAATCTCACCCAGTGTAACCACCTGGACCTGACAACCTTATTCATTCCTTGAAAAACACTGGCTGAGCATCTACTCTCTTTCCAGTCCTGTTCTATAGGCAGAAAATGCAGTGGTCTTCCTGCAAGGAGCAGACAGCCTCCTGGGCATGAATTGACTTTAAAAATCACTCCACTGAACATACAGTCACCAGTGTGTTAAGGGCCAACTTACACTTCCCAACTCACCTACTGAAAAGCCTGATACTGACTCACTGTGCTCTTTATTTTTTTAAAAGGTCTGGATTCTTTTTGTATCTTTGCCATATTTACATGTTTAAACCCACAAGCCACCTCAAAACCTTCAAGAGACAGATGTAAATGCAAAATTAAATAAGACAACAGATCCTTGATATTCAGAAATATATATGTCCCTAGAGTGTAGTAAATCTTCAATTTTGGCAAGACCGCTAGCACATGTCATTTCACCCACAAAACAAGTACACACAAAGGAACACAGTAATGGAATGATCTACAGAGGAAGGCCAAGAGCGAAACTCACTCACTAGCTACGTGAGTTCGCTCACGCCAGCCTGTGCTACTCAGCATTGTGGCTCAGCCACGATCTGTAGCTTATGGTTCTTCTGGGCTATTCATGGACAGCCAATCCATGGGTTTCAACTCTGCAATTCCAAGGGTAGTGTGTACTCAAGTGCAAGACCTGACCTGGCAGCATCCACAAGCAGGAAATGAAGCCAAGCAAGTACCTGTGAACACTTTAATACTCAATCTAGAATCCCGCAAGACTTTGCCCACCTGCTCTGACGATGGCTAGAATGAAGGTAACAGTTCTATTATTCTCTGTGTCTACATATCACCCTATAGTGTTAATGTCTACAAGAAATCTAATCCAAAATTATCATCCTGTTTCCACTCCAATTTCAAATTCTGCTAGCAATTAGTGGGTGACTATTACATGCCAAGTTGTCTGTAGGTATGGCTAAAGAGTTACACCTGAATTGTGGGCCACTGGTGATCGCTGATATATAATTGGAGGAATTTTGTGAGTAATACACAAAATATTCTACACCAAGAAATGATTTGGCCAATAGTTTAAAATAGTTTCAATAGTTTCAAATTCTAAAAGTTGTGATCAAGGCAAACAGCCACATGCCACCCAATTAGAAATTATGAGATTAAGAATTATTAAGAACATTATTAATAATTAAAATAATTCTTGACTCTGCTTACTGCCATAGCCAGAATGTCAGAGGCGTGGTCAAAGTTCACTGAAAGAGGAGAACAAACTGGCAAGGAGGGTCTGTATTACAGGATATCCTGAGCTTTCTAAGGCTATAAGATACCTAAAATGCACCTGTGAAGAAATAGTGACAATTTTTAACATGTCATATAATGCTAATCTCTGTTACTATTTACGTCCTTGTCAAGCATATGGTTGATTCAAATAAAACTGCCATTTTTGTAGGCCAAAAAATGGTTAAATATTGGCCATTTCATATGGTTCTATCTATATATCAATGTATAAGGAAGACACTACCCCCTGCCCCAAAGGCTAAAGTTAAACTGCTGGGTGATCACAGAAATGGAACACTTCACAGTCATTCATAAAGGAAGCAACCAGTAAGTTCTGAAACTCAGAATCAAATAAATCCCTGCAAGACCCTCTCAAAGGAGTCTCATGAGACTGGTTATGCAATGTATGTAAAGGAAAAGATCAGGTCAGAAGAAACACCCCATCCCAAGGCTAATCCTTAACAGCCTCTTGCTTCAGATAGGATCTCTTCTGTACGATCCCCTTAGAGAAGCAGAACAGGGCATGAGGAATGCTTTAATTCCAAGTTGACTCATCTCAAAACCTCCCATTAGGCGAAAGGTTAGCACTAGCAGTCCTTGAGTGGAAACCAGGGATACATGCTCTTTTCTTCTTCCCTTCATAATTCTTCAGGAGAAAATATAAGAGAGATGAGAGTCTGGACAGGTTCTGCCATCTCAACTGACTCTATGTAACTGGTTCCATGTTCACACCAATGTGGGGAGCCCTCTCACCCATGAAAGCTACTCAAATAGGAAAAGTCAACTCCCCCCATTACTAGGGCCATTACTAAGAGGAGATTTCAATGACAGACAGACAGACAATGACATTAAATTAAGGATTTAATGACCAGAGGTAAAGTATGGAGAACTGTGGATTTCCCAGGGTTCCTTAGCCACCTTTAGGCAAAGTACTTACTTTTCCTGAGCCTCAGTTATCCTTTCCGTAAAATAGGGATGATTTTCCAAATAAAAATGATCCCAAAACAGGAATCTTTCAAACTACCACTTGCCAGTTTTTAGGATTCCTAAGGAAGCTTATGATACTTATAAAAATACAACAGTTTAAAGGTCAAAAATATAAAATGTGTACCGGGGGTAGGCAGGTAACCAATGAGTCAAAGAGGCTGGGTGTGAGGCAATGGAGACTGGTAGAGTTTGTGACAAATAGCCCACACCTACCTAAAGGAGGCAGCTGCTACCCAGTTTTAGCCAATTTTGCCTGTGGAGTGCCAATCCACGGAAGATCAATTTTTGTGACATATATTGATTTTTATTTAACTGTTGGCATCTGCTCAGTTTTTGTTTTAAAAGGTCTTCTGGGACCTCAACTTAGCTTTTTGGCCACTATTCTCTACCCTCTCTACCCTGGCATTCATCTACCAGTTCCCAACGTGCAGATGCCATAGGCTAACTATGCCTTATAAAGTGCAAAAAGGAATTCCTTGCCAAGTTCTATATCATGGAAAGAAAGTTTTTAAAAAACAAAAAAGGACACACACATACAAAAAAAATACCCCTTTGATGCTAGACTGAAACATAAGAATCCCATGAAGACATATGCAGGGAGATGGATCCAAGCGTGAGGCCCAGATGGCTTTTATATAAGCCACAATCGACACGGTTATAAATCACCATCAGATTTCTCTTTCAGCTCGAGATCTGTAGCTATGCTTTCCTTCCCCCACCCTTCAGCCTGGGTCACCCTCGCATTTGCTAAGTTCTGTAACCTTACTGAGCACCATGCTGCCACTCACAGCGCCTCAGTCCCAATGTAGGTGTGATGGGAATTTCTTAATTAAATATCCACAGAGTATCTACCAGGTGCTAAGGCAGTGTGGGCAGATGGACAGAGGTGACCCCTGCCCTCAAAGAAGTTAATGCGTAGTAGGGATCCACCCAGTAAAGCATAATGTGCCAGAGGATTATCACCCCCAAATTTCAGTGGAGGAAACCAAGAGTCATAGAGATTAAGTGAGTTGGAAGGAGTGGAGAAGGCATTTCAAACTCTACCAGACCACGGTCACACGCACAATTCAGATCCTGTCAATTTAGAACATGCAACAGTTCTCAGACAAAAGAATATCTAAAGTATCTTAACCTCTTCCAAAAAAGCAAATGGATTCACTCATTCAAAGTATTTTTGTCAAATTTAAACACATCCTTTAGAATTATTAATTTTTAAAATTAGAAGCCACTTTGCAAACTGATATATGCTTAAGTGTATGGCAGCATGCACAGTCATATCCTCTCGAAAAGGCTTTTCTACTTGACTTGAAGACAATGTGCCACCCTTGGCAAAGTGTGGTCACCAGACAAGCAACATCACCATCATCTGGAGCTTGTCAAAAATGCAAATTCTTCAGCTCCTCCCTAGTCCTACTGAATCGGAAACTCCGGGGTCGGGGCCCAGCAATCTGTTCTAACATGCTGTCCAGGTGCTCCGCACGCACGTTCAAGCTCCAGAGCACTGCTGCAGGAGGCTTGGCCACAGCAAACACTATATTCCCCATTAATAAAAAATGATCAGTTATTTGGGTGTCTTTTACCACTCCTTTATAACTAAGTTAAAATATAAAATTGTGAGAGAAGATGTGGAGTTTGAGAGAATTTCTTGGCTTAGGACTACACAGATTTCTTGAAAGCACTTAAAAGTACATAGTACACTCGACATTAAAATTTGATGTGTAACATCACTCTGCTCTCTGGGAAACTCCTGGATGGTCAGCCCATTTATTGTTTAGCTCTTTCATCTGAGATAAATTAGCTGAGCCCTTCCAACATACCTAGCCCTATGCCAGGTGCTGAGAATACGGAGATGTTTATTTAACTGAAAAAGATTTAAAAAATCACATTATTCATATTCTAAAACTTTGATATTATTAAATAGTATATAAAATCTGATAAATCTATCATAAAATTTGCTTAAATGTTAATTATAAGATAAAGATACATTAGTTGGGGGATATAATACCTACTCGTGAGTTTACATTGGCATCAAAGAGTCCAGAGGATCCAGCATTCACTTTTACTTACTTAGACGAAATGCACATGTCCCTCCCATTGACAGCTCAGCACCTGAGGCCACCCACAATGTAGACACAGACCTGGAAATGAACTGTGGTCTCTGTCTTCAACATACTTCCCTACAACCATGTGCTCTGGATATACAGATGTGGACAGCTCCATTCCGAAGCATTCTAATGGAGGCATCTTCTAGTAAACTCAGAAACCCAAGGGGCCCATATTTACAACAAAATGAGCCTCTGCTATTAATATAAAATGCAAATAGCTTACTGTCTGATTCAGCAAGAGTTACTTTGCTTGAACCCCCAAGTCTGTTAGCTTTCTATTACTGCTGTAACCATCCCTCATTCACCCCTCACGACACCCCAAGAAGGCAGCTTCCATCATTATCCCCCTCTTCCAGATGAGAAAAAAGACTCAGAGAAAATTACAACTGTAATGTTTGTACCTCTAGGTCATGGTCAGTCTTTTCTTCCTCAAACCATTTTCTTGTATGTAGAGCAGTATAACAGTTAAGGGAATAGACTCTGGAGCCAGGCTCCCAGTGTGCAAACCCCACCCTTGCCACTTATTGGCTGTGTGACCTTGGGCAAGTTACTCAACCACTCTGTGCCTCAGTTTCCTCATCTATAAAATGGAAATAATGGTATCTGCTCTCCTAGGGTTTTATGAGGATAAAATCAGTCAATATAGATAAATATCTAAAACAGTGCCTACCATAAGTGTCTGCTGTGCGTTGTTATATAAAAGTCAGGGAGAAAGGCTCTTCAGTGTGAAGGGAAGGGATACGAGGTTTCTTATCGTGCCCCACAGCTGGCCCCTGGTAGAGCACATCAAATGGCAACAGGGGCATCATTCTCCATTCTTTTTAATGGAATGAACAAAATATATTCCTCAATCTACAGGACTATTATGAGAATAAAAAGAGTTAAAACATGTAAGGCACTTAGAATAGCACCTTATTATATCATTTTTATCATCACCAATAATCTCTGGTAGTCATGAGGATGCCTAAATATGCCCACCTCAAGCAATGTGAAAGAACTCAAGCTAAAAATTAACCACAATCCCTGAGAGTTATTAGAAATTTCCTATTTGGGCCCTCTGGATAAACCAAGGAAGCAAAGAATTGAAAGACAAAAAAATATCACTTCTACACCAGTGTTAAATACCTACTTCTTAAATCCCATAAAGAACCTCCAAATTAATACCCAGCGTTCCAATCACCGCTCAGCAGTAGCTAAGGACATCAGAACGACACGATGTTACAGTCCTCTGGTCATACAAACACATTCAGGCCAGGTTCCTCCTTGGTCATTCCATCTGTCCATCCATCCATCCTACATTTACTAAATACCAACCACACGCCAGTCACCTAAATGGTAGGTGCCTAGGATATTCAAGAGATAAATGGTATCTCCTTCATGAAGATGAGTAAAGAAGCAACCACGAGAAAGTGTGTTATGCTACAGGCAGGCACAGGACAGTTGAGGACACAAAAGATGCCAGGCACCCAATTACGTCAACTCCTTGAGGAAGCAACTGACCCAAATATTAAAGGTCATACTGCCCAGGAGGGGGCAGGACGAAGGTCACTCCTGGACGACTGGATAGCAAGTAAAGTATTATACAAAGGCATGAGCATCCGTGGCCTCCTTGGTGCACCACAGGCATCTGGTGCGGCTGGGGCACAGCGTCTGAGTGGCAGGACAGGAGGGAAACTCGATCTTGAAGAACCTTCTATTCTGTGACCAAGAGTATGGAGAGAGAAATGGGGAGACAGTGGCAGTTTTAAATAGAGGCGTGAGTGAAGAAGAGAGATGGATGTGGAGGCCAATGCCATCTCTGAAAAAGGAATGATGGCCCAAGCATAATAGTGACAGTGGACATGCCACCTAGGGTGTCTCCTGTTGATCTTGGCCCCGGACTCTTTCCATTTTGCTTTAAATTCTAAGTAGCCTGTGGACTTCTCTTCATTCCTTCCTGGTTCTGCAACATGTGTGTGCTCTTAGGGCTGTGTAAAAATAGGCCTGGGGCCCGGGGAAGAGGCAACTCAGCTGCCCGAGGATCTTAGACACTCCCCAGGCATGTGGCTGGCTTTCTGGCAGCTGTTGGGAAAGCTCGAGGTCACTGGGCCTAGAAACCTGATCCCACTGCAGATGGCCTTCTCCTGGCCCAGGAAGCTCTGTGGAGAGCGCAGCAGGAGGTACCTGGCGCCAGGGCTCTTCCAGGCCACCTCAAGGGTCTCCTTTCACTAGGGGCCACCTGCCCTGATTTCAGCTTTTGCATTCCCATCAACAGGTCAACTAAGGCCCTTTCCGGAAATATTCAGTCTCCTTCCTTCCTGCTAAGTCTCAGCTAAGCCTAGCTGGTTCTGCTGTATCCACAGATGAAAAATAAGGAGGACAAAAGTTAGTGAGGTAGAGACTATTTTTATTATGGGTATTTATTAGGTTATTAAGTATGAAATGTCTGATTTCCTTAGGTATTAAGTTGATATCTCTGACATTTCACTTTGACACTTTTTATTTTTATTGTGAAGGTGCATCCTCATTCTTTCACATGCATGGGTTGGCTTGTGATTATTTGTCGATTTTTTCTTAGAGCAACTTTTGTGAAACCATGGATAAGTCAAAGATTCATGTTATTTTCAAATGAGTTCCATCCTGGAACCAGTGCAACAAAGATAGCTCAAAATATCAACGAAGTGTTTGGGAAGGATGTGTCTACTGAACACACAATACGTCAATGGTTTGAGAAGTTCCATTCTGGTGAGCCACGTGGGAGACCTGAGTCCAAGGTAGATAATGATGAGCTGAAAGCTATAGTGGAAGCAAATCCATCTCAACTTACACATGCATTGGCAACAAGGTTTGACATTACTATTCCAACAATATTGGACCATTTGAAACAAATTGGCAAGGTAAAGAAGCTAGATAGATGGGTTCCGCGTGAAATAACAGAGTGTCAGAAGAGAAATCGTCTCAAAGCTGCCTTTCTTTGCTGTCAGGACATAAAGGTGAACCATTTCTGTACTGCATTGTTACGTGTGATGAAAAAAATGGACTCTTTTTGACAATCGCAAGTGTGCGGCATGATGGTTGGATAAAGATGAAGTGCTGAGACACAGTCCAAAACCAAATATTCATCAGAAAAAGCTAATGGTATCGGTTTGGTGGTCCAGCACTGGTATTATCTACTATAGTTTCATGAAACTTGGTCAATCGATTACAGCGGATGTCTATTGCACCAAATTGGACAAAATGATGAGGATGCTTGGGATTAAGCAACTGAGATTGGTCAATAGAGACAGGCCAATCCTCTTGCAAGACAATACTCAACCACCTGTCACACAAACAATGCTGCTCAAACTACAGAGGCTGGACTTGGAAACTCTTGTCATCCACTGTATTCACCAGACCTTGCACCAACTGACTACCACTTCTTCCAGGTTTTGGACCATTTCTTGCAAGGAGAAATATACTTTGATTAATTGTACTGCTTCTTGTTTGAGATGTAATAAACTTTTTTTTTTTGAGACAGAGTCTTATTCTGTCACCCAGACTAGAGTGTAGGGGCATCATCATAGCCCCTACAGGAACCTCAAACTCCTGGGCTCAAATGACCCTTTTGCCTCAACCTTCTAAGTAGCTGAGGCTACAGGCGCACTCCACGATGCCCAGCTAATTTTTCTAGTTTTAGAAGAGATGGGTTCTCACTCTTGCTCAGGCTGGTCTCGAACTCCTAAGCTCTAGCAATCCTCCTACCTCAGCCTCCCTGAGCGCTAGGATTACAGGCGTGAGCCACCGCGCCTGGCCCAACAAACTAAACTTTTGTTTCAAAATCAGACATTTCATATTTAATGACCTACTCTTTATAATAAACAAACATTATTCTCTGTCATGGGGTGAACACCACAGTCTCTGAAACTAGACAGACCTGGGTTCAAGCTCCAACCCTGCCTCCTCCTAGGTAAACAATCTGGGGCCCAAAACAACCCGCAAAATCCTCAGCCCCCCTGTGCAGAATAGAGATAATAGTTGCACCTCCAGCACAGGGCTGTTTTGAGGAGTAGCCGTAATAATTAGGCTGGCTCTCAGCACATAGGTTCTTGGTGAGTGCTCAGTAAATGTTGTTTTCTCACTGAAGTATCACAACAGCTATGTGCAACATTCTTCTCTTCCGTGTTTCCCAGGGGAGGACATGAAGTGCTGAGGCCACATGGATTATCCAGGGCCACAGTGCTAAAATGGGACTGAGCCAAGGTGGATCAACCATGCTGTTTTGTGCCAGGAGATCTCTGGGGGGAGGGGAGGTTTCCTTTGGGCCTAGTAGTACCATTCAGAGAGATGTAGGTATACAAATAAACTCACACCTCCACTGTCTAACAAGTCCCCGCCCAAAGGTGGGGCTGGCCACACTGGAGGCACATCTGTTTCTTTAAAAATACTTAAGTGTCCAGAGAAATCACCATTATCATAACAAGGACCACCTAGCGAGCATTGCTCTGTGCCCAGCAGGGCGCCAGCACTTCATGCAGATCAGCTCATGGAAGCCTGCAACAGCTCTGTCAGGCAGGTACTGACACTACCCCTGTTATAGGAACTGGTTCCGAGAGCCTAAGGGTCACAAGCAGTCGGCCCTGGGAGCCAACACTCTCAGCTCTGATGCCACGCCGCCTCTTTCCACAGAGGAGATGAGACTGAGGAGGACCAGAGAAAGAACGGCTGGGGACAGCAGCAGAGCTGAGGCCTGGCACTGCCACAACTCCTCCTAGGTTCTGTCCCACTGTGTCTCCCCAGGCACTGGCCTTCTGCAGGGGCTGGCTAAGGTGGCCCTGCGTGGCTACCTATCCCTGCTTATAGCAGCAACTCAGTTCTGATCGATTTCACATGTAGGGCTCCATAAAAGGTTCTATTGGGGGGGAAAAGGAGGGTTCTGCTTATGGAATAGAAGTTTGAAAACCATTACTCTGCCCTTCTCTGTGTCTAAGTGCATACCCCTACCGTCTTGGGAACTTAGGTGCTAGCACTTTCCATAGAGCTCCCTGAAGGACAGGGTGAGGACAGCTGTGCCCTACACAACAGGGGCGCTGAACCTGGGGTCTCTGCAGCCCATGGCCTGCTCAGGCTGCATACAACACTCTAGAGTATGTGCAATTTGGAGATGAGAGAGCTGGCAGCTTTTCTCAGATTTTCCAAAGGGTTCCATAGCCCCCAAAATATAAATGACCACTAAAACAAATCGCCATCATCATAGAAACTGCCATTTATCAAGTGTTGATCATTCTACCCAGGAGAATGTGAATAATACTCTCACCTGCCTCAAAGGGTTGTTGGGAGAATGAACTGAGAGAAAACATTGCATTTATAAAGCACTCAGAATGCACCTGGCACAAGGCAAGCACTCTATAAACTTTGATTATATTTTATCACTTTAATTATTATTATCCATTATTATCATTTTCATTGCCTCATTAGTCTTCACAAAAACTTTATTAGGTATGTATGATTATCAATCTTGCTTTGTAGAACAGGAAATCTGAGGCTTCAAAAGGTTAAATAATTAGCTCAAGGCCGCAGAAGAGCAGAGAAGGAGCTGAGGCCTGGCCCCCAGTCCAGATGCACGAGGGCGGGGAGGGCAGGAGCATTCCCAGAAGAGCCCAGGCAGAGGCAGGGGGCAGGCTGGAGGGGAAAGCAGGCTGGGGCCTTTTGCTGAAAAGACCAGCAGGCCTGGCTAACTTTGTGCCTCCTCTAATCAACAACAGAAAGCCAGGCTGCTTAAAATAATAATGATTAAAAAAGAAAATCACCCCCTGCGGCTGGCTATTCCCAGGCTCTAAACTGAGCCAATGCCTCCAGTGTCTGAGAGTGCAGCGAGTTAAAGGAGCTAAGCGGTGGCTGCCCGGCGCTGCTGGCTGAGCTCCAGGCAATGTTTTTCCTTCCAACTAATACATAACTCCGCTGAACACACCACTTGAAAGCCAAAGAGATGCCCCTAGGTTGTCATGGCAACGTTAAACAGACAAAACATTTTAACCAGCTCTGACGCACACACACAAACTTATTGAAGGGCTGAGGGGACGAATTTGGTGGGGGAGAGGGGTTGGGGCGGGGAGTGTTGTTTCTAAAGGTCCATCTCCAAGGATTTGGCCCCAAAAGCATCTAGGTCAGACTGAAACAGGGTACAGACTCCTTAACAATGAGCAGAGGCCAGGGCTCACTTTAGGAAAGGGAAGCAGCTGCCTGCCACTCTGCCTTTTGGTCACAGTCATGGTCCTATCTTATGGCCACCAAGAGCTGGGTGCTGAGGGTGATGGGTTCGGATGGAAAAGCAGCAGTCCTTGAGTCCTGGGGACGGGACCTTGGTTTCTCACGCAGCCCACAGCAGACAAAGCAGGGCCAAAGGCGCATGTGAGCTTGTAAACCTTAAAGTGCCTTGCAGGTGCTTGCTAGTGCTGTTATTAAAAATATTACCATTTCCAACCGGTAGCATTTTCATTTCCCAGACTGCACGGTTGAACACCCATCCGTAAGAGTTGATGGCCTTGGGTTCTTTCCTTTAGAAAACTTTGTTCTGAGGTCCACTGGAGATTGCTCCCCCAGAGGCAGGAATCTGGGGAGTGATGAAGAATGCATAAGGCTCGTCCCAGGTCTGGAAGGACCTCCATGCCTACAAGTGTGTCATGCTCTGTCTCTTCCATGCCCCACCCTCACCCTAGGCACAGCAAAGGTCTGATGCTGCTGAGAGGCTGGAAGAGCCTCACCAGACACAGTCTGTGGCAACTTGGTAAGATCAAGGAGCGCATGTTTGCAAAATCTTCTTCTGTGGGGTCCATGATATCCTCAGGTAAAGATTCTCCAGAAATGGGTCTTCAGCCTGGCTGTCTCTGCTTAGAATCCTCTTCCACTCATCATCCCCTGTAGTTAAACTTCTCGCCTTTCAAGACTCACTCTTAGATGTTATTCTAAAACCTCCCTTGCCCTGGGTGGGGTGGAATGGACCCCACTGTGCCACGCACAGATGTCTGTGGGAGCAGCTGCAACGTTCTGTTGTTCTAGTTGTTCTCTGGTCTCTTGCCCACTCGTTTACTTCTGAGTTCCTTGAGGGTAGGGATCACATCTTGTTCACCTGTGTGTTCACCTGGCCTAGCTCAGTGCCTGGCATTGGTAGACACTCTGTGACTCTCTGCTGATTGACAGTCTAAGCCCACGCAACATTGAGGCCCATAATGCTCATGTGCCCTGGAATTCTCTAGCCCATGTTCCACAAGCATCTGCTTTCACTTCCCCATCCTCTGAGAAGAAAGCAGGATTTTATACAGAGCCTGGGTGCAGGAACTAGAGCCAAAAAGGGGGCACCTGGGTGGCCTCATGGGTCGGGAGAGGTGAAGGGAGGGAGGAGAAGGTGTGCTCTCTTCCAGAGCTCGTCCCTCCTGCAGAGCTTACACTCCCACCCATCCTTTAACTAAGGACATGAATTGGCCCCTTGAAAACTGAAATAGCACCCTCCCCACTCCTGCTCTGAAACAAAACTGCTTTTCTTTGGCTCCATTATTAAAGGCCCTGCAGGTGTTCTGTTTTCTTAACGAGTGACCACATTAACTCCATGTTAATTATATTGGGGAGAGTCATGGTTACCCTCCCAATAAAATACCCTTCCCAAGCTCTTAACCCATTGTGTGTCATCTTCCTTCTGCCAAAATGATGCCCTCTATATACCTTCCCTTTTGGTCTCCTCTAAACAGGCAATATATAGCAAACAATAACAACAAATGTTTATCCTTGGCCACCCCACATATAGCCTAATTTGGAGGCTAACTACCTAGGAGCCTAGAAATGGTAGCTCACAGCCTATGACATATTCTCAAATGACACTTCCCATGAACAGAAATGCTTTAAGCCCACATGTGCTTATGTACACACACACAGGTGCCCCATTGGCCAGAACAACACCCATGCCTGTCTATAAGAACTTCCTTTGTGACCTGGTGAGTTCAGTCTCATAGACTTGTCACTGCTTGATGATGTAGGGGCAAGAACAATGGCCCTGTTGTCCTTCTCATCATCTCTCTCATTTCCTACAGAATGGAATGACTATGGTGAAGGTTCTTACATTTTCCTGGACTCACATCCTGTATGCTGAACTATTCTCTACTAGGTTTACCACAAGACTGTGTCTGCCTTCCCGCCCCTAAGCTGGAACTAATTATCACAGACAATTATAGGATTTTATACTCAAGTGTTCTAAAAAAAGTCTGCAAAAAAAAAAAAAAAACCCAAAACAATGTAGCACTGATATAGCTGAAAGTTATAGAGAAACCACAAAATTGCATTGGTACTTTAACAGTATTTATAAATAACTTATTTGCATATAGAACTAAATTTGCAAAGAAGAATATGAGATGATGATATTACAAGCTGAACATCCCAAATCTGAAATTCCAAAAGCCAAATACTCCTAAAACTTTTTGAGAGCCAACATGACACTCAAAGGACACGCTCATCGGAACATTTTGGATTTGGGGATTAGGGATACTGTAAATATAATGTAAATATTCCAAAATCCAAAAAAATCTGAAATCCAAAAAAATCTGAAATCCAAAACATTTCTGGTCCCAAGTATTTCAGATAAGGGCTACTCAGCCTGTATTTTGTAAGCTTGAAAGTGGGTGTTAGCAACAAGGGACACCTACAACAGTAGGTGCAGAAAATACAAATGCACCAAATAGAAAAAAAAATTGATTACCTTAGAATGTCAGTTCTACATATGCATTATAATGGGCTGGGGCAATTGATTCTAAGTCTATCCTAGAGGGAAATAATGCATCTCTTTCATGTGAAGATATAACTGCATGTGTAAAATACTTGCACTAAAATTAAGTCTTCTATCATCCAAATTTTCTCAATTATTAATACACTAGACAGCTGCAGTAGCTGTAGCAAAAAATAGCAGCCAAGCTTTTCCCAAAGTCAAAGCAGCCATGAGATGTCTGCCTGGGGACTTTTCTATGTAAGGAGTGGCTGGCCTCTGGATCAAATAAAAAGAAATAAAACCTCCAGTGGAACAATAAAAAAAAGGGAAACTGGTTTCAGAATGGAAATGGGAAAATGACACTCCCCAAACCTCTTCAAAATAAAATCGTTTTTGTGCATGGAAAAGAGCTGACTGAAAACGCTGCCTGTCTGCCCAACTCATTGGGCTAAAACAACTCAGAAAATTAAATGGTAAATCCAAGGAATGCCAATCACTTCCATGTATTCTGAAAAGAGATCTATCAAATTATGCCTATTAAAGGGGGTGAGGTGAGGTTAGAGAAACAAATTATGCCTTTTTGAGATTTTTGGAAGCAAATAAATGTCCAGCAAAAAAAAAAAAAGTTGTCCTTAAGTTGCCACCTTCATATCCTAAACAGGTACCAGCATCATCTTAACAGACTCTAATCACACATTCTTTGTGTGAATATTCATGCTTGCAAAGTGTTTTGAAGCAAAAAGCTAAGCACTCAGAGTATCACAATTTAATGTTTTCTGAACTCAACAATGAGCACGAATTTTAATTTGAAGATTATGTGCAGGACATGCAAGAAGAACAGATTTTAAAAGATTAGTTTTGGGTTTTTTTTAAAGCAATAATAACAGAGCTTATATGCATCACACCAGAGAGAATATCACTTGTCAAGGTTACACTGAGAATGGTCCAGAGATGACAGTACATTTCACATTTCCTGTCACAGTTCTGATTTCACATGATTCTACCCGCTAACGACACTCAGACCCAGGCCGCAGTTTCTGATTAGTAAGATACCATCAGCTCATCAATGCCTCAGCACCATGCACAAACACATATTGTCATGGGTCTCTGAGAAAGCAAAATGTGTTACAGCAGTTCAAGTTCTAAACATGTCTATGTTTGCACCAGTCCTGTATAATTTGTGTCTAAGAGCAAAGACAATATTTCATTTTCACTGTCTCACAATCTACATCAAAATCACAGCCATTTTTCAATAAATGCCAACAAATGTCAGAAGCAAAGCACAGCTACTTGGAAATGGCTGTGAGTTTACTAATATAATCCCCTGGAGTAAAGCATCTGGTGTAAATGTTTTCAAGATGGTCAGTACCACTTAGAGGCAGGGCTGGCTAACATAACACAAACACCCACTACCTATGTACCACTCACCATTTGCGACCTGTTCTTCGGACAGCCATTGATGTCTTCAATCTTTTCATTTGCTGAAAAAGGAAACACAAGTCAGAGAGACCTTTTCAGTAGTAATGTTGAGGCCAACCAAGTCCTAAGGCCCATACTAGGGTTTGTCCAATCAGCGCAGGCATGTGAAATGCTGAGACACTTCTAGCAAGCTTCAGCACTTACTCATCAAGCTGCCGTCCCCCAGGGACAGCTGGGGCAAGGTCATCATCTGAAACAGAGACAACTGCATTGACGACAGTCTTGGAGTGATGGGGCATCGTGGAAATGCTTGCAGACCAGGAAACAGAGGGAGCTGTGACTGTGCTTTAGGCTCTTAGAAAGGCAAATGCAGCTACAAGTTTCCCACAAAAGACAGAATAGTTCAGAGTGGATCATTCCAGCTACAACTCCGCTCCTGGGGACAAAAGCCACAAATGAAAGCAGCTCACCCCATCTTCTGTCAGAAATACTAATATTGCTTTTGTTTGTCCTAATACTATTCCCAAAGCAATGGTAAATGAGGAAAATGAGAGAATGAGACTTAAAAATGGCTTGACCAAGGCTACATAGTAAGTCCAAATTAGATCAAGGAACACACACACTTGAAGTTGTAATAGCACCTAGCTATTATGATTAGAAAGAGATAGCAATGAATTAACAAGAAATCAAGTACTGTTAAAGAAGGAATGGCCCAGCTTCTCAGGGTGAATGCAGCTTGTCCTAAGTGTGGAGTAATTATGGAAAGATACAACCCAAGATATCTATGGAGAAAGGCAGTAAGCATAGTGGTTAGAGCACCAGCTTTGGAAGCAAGGATACCCAGTTTGAATCCCAGCTGTAGTTTCTTAGCTACGTGATCTCAGCCATGTCAGTCAACCCCTCTGGGCCACAGCTTCCTCATCTATAAAATGAATCTAAACCAATGATTTCATAGGAGAAGCAATGAGAATTAAATGACACGATGCCAGTAAAATGCTTAGCACAGTGTCTAGCACATAGAGCTTTCTAAATGTTAGTATCATTAACCCAATAATATATATTCTTATCATTAATGTAAAATATATAAAATAAAAATTTTCTTTTCGACTTCTTCATCTAGTTAAGCTCAGAAACTCAGTTGGAATTCCATATTAAAGAATTAAGGATGCACCTCCTCTTAAAGCCTTTATAAGCACTCCCCTGCTGGTCCCATGTCCCTATATCCCCATGCCCTCACTCACAGAAGGGTAAGGCACAGTCACATCTCTGTTCTCACAGCACCCCATATCTGCCTCTATTTTGTTCTTCCTCATCTAATATGTAATTTCTCCTTTTCTTGTCTCCCTCAACTATGCTGTAAGAGCTCAGCAGACATATAGAGCTTATTTTTCACATTTGTATACTGAGAGCTCAATAACTGCTTACAAAATTGAATTACAAAAACAAAAAAAAATCAGATTTTAATAAATATGATCCCTGAAATTTCCACGAAGAGAAAAGGCATTAAAAACTGTCCCAAAAGGATAATCAAATCAAACTGTTCCAAGCCTCTAAGATTTTAGAAACCAGAGCCTAAATATAGCTCACCATTATTTCAAATTGGGTTTACTTTTTCTCTAGTGTTTCTCTCTTGACACAGAAGCGAAAATTAAGAAAGCAGGCTAGTGTGGCAGGGAATTGTTTAAAAATCTAACCACCACAAGACAGCATGGGTAATATAAATTCAGCCTAATCTACACATTCTTTAGAACTTGCCAAAATAATAGATCCTAATCTTCAGAGATCCCATTGAGTTTTCTTAACTCTACTTAATGTAAGAACACTGGGATAGGCATTTTAGAAAGCCTTACTTCCGAAAGAGGTATCATTAAGAGCACATACAAAATGCCCAAAGAAGGGAATGACTCGTAGATATTTGTCCTTAAGTTCACCAGAAAATACAAATAGCCAGAATATACTGCTGTCATGTAAATGCCACAAGAACAGGGATTTTTATCTGCTGTGTTTCCTACTATAACCCCACAGCTTAGGACAGTGTCTGGCACACAGGATCCCCTCAATAAACATTCGTTGTTGGAACTAAGAAATGAGTATTTGGAACATCTCAATGAATCCAAGTTTTGCTGTCTATTTGCAGGCAGCTGTCCTTCCACTTGTAAATACAGCTGTGGATACTAGAGCAGAAAAAGAAAGACCGTTGACAAATGGCACTCCTTCGTATGTGGGAAATTATGGCAGGCACGAACTCTGACCTTGGACTTTGATACTCAGCCTTGGAGAAAATAAATATGTGGCTTTGGAGAATCAAGGCCAATCAAGGTATCTTCCAATTGGATACTCACGATGGCCAAAGTCATAAGTCATTGGATTCTGATCAATACCCAGTTCAGGGTTAGTTCGTTAGTGCTCATTACAGTGAAGGATGGATAACTGTGATCCTAAGAAGAAGTCATCTGGGATATTTTAAAGATTCTTTATATACCATCAGGATAATGAAATCAAAGGGCTTGTTCTAATTACTCCTCTAATTCCTTTTCATGGTGTGTCACCTAAACCCAGAGAGGTGCTCTTTGAATTCAAATATCCTGGCTCCTATAAGCCTAAAGTTGCCATTTTACGACAGTCAAGATAAACCAACGGGGTGAAGACCACCATGATCACTCTAAAGAGTACATGGGAAGAGATACATCGAATGACTAATCCAAACTCAAAACAAATGCTTAATAAAAATAAAAAAGCTTTGGACTGCCTAGTTGCCAATTTCATATAATTTAAGTACAATACTTCTTCTTTAAATTCCCAAGAATTTCTATGGTTGTCATAAAGCAGCTCTGATTCTGCTGGTAAGAAGGAAGAGCTTGGTCTTCGGAGCTGAATTTATTAACTCAGGGCAGGGGGTCTTTGGCTGGGGCCCAAAAGCAATCAAAGAAACAAAGGCATTTGTCCCCAAAGTCCTCAACCGTGATTAAAAGTGGCATCCTTAAGTGCCAATGGTAATTTATTTATCGCAGCACATTAAGACATTCTTAGCCGCACTAATGCAGTACCTGTCTGCTCGCAAGGTGACAAGTTAGTGATTAGAAAGCATCAGTGCACTTTTAAAATAAGAACTGTGGCATGGAGCTTATTACTTTTCAAAAGACCTCCATTAAAGGATTCATTGCATTCCAATGGCCTGTGTCTAGTCTATGCATTTAGCATCCCGGGTAGTTGGCAGTCCTGCCAATGGGAAGAGAAGAAACTGGCTGCCCAGAGCAGCAAATGACTCACCCAAGATCACACAATGGTAGTAGGTCCTTGACAGAAAGAAGGCAAAGTCCTACATGTTGTCTGAATTACCTGGTTGCACTCAGAGGCAACCCAAATGGTGGTGGAAAATAAACTGCTATCAGCTTTTCCCATTTCTAAGGGGAAATCTTCCTCCCTCTCTCTCTCTGTGCTCCCCTTTTTTCTCCAATCCTCCTTTGTTCATCCTTTCCCTCCCTCTCTCTCCTCTTACTTCTCTCTCTCCCACCCCTTCTCTCTCCCCCCCCTTCTCTCTCCCCCTCTCTCCTTCCCTCGCTCCAACCTCTTCTGGCATCCTCCCGAGTGACAGCAGCGTAAGCAAAGGAGGGAGGCCTGTCTCTCTCTCTTGATTCATGCTGTTTATTCTGGCCTCGTAAACCTTTCTCATAACTCACAGAGATGGCACCGTGATGGGCTGGCAGGCAACTGCCAACTCCGGGCTGCTCACGACTCAAGAAGATAATCATACTAATGAGAGGTTGAACACAGGGACCCAACTTTCAGCCACCAAAGGAAGGGTCGTAAAAGGCAGCAGCAAACATTCACTTTCTGCCTAATGGGCAGAAGGCAACGATGGAAAAGTATGGGCCCCTAACAATCCCACTGTCTAGGAAGCCCAGCTCCAGGAGCGTCTGAGATAGACAAAGACTTAGGAGCAGCACATAAGAAAAACATATAAGGTTTTCCTTGAGATCACACATCCGATGTCACTTCCCAGCTTGAAAAGCAACTCTTCCACCACTGGCCTTTGCTCTTAGGGACAAAGCTCAGAATTCATTGCCCTGTACCTGGTAGCCCTGTCTGATTTGGCCGTGTTGACCCTCTGGCTCTACCCTTCAGCCTCTCTACACGCTATTTCCTCTGCCAGGAATGCTCTCCCTGGCTAACTCCTACCAAAGTCGGAGGTCTTGGCTTATAGAAAGTTCCTCGGGGAACCCCTCTGCTCTATCATGGGTCAGGTCTCATAGCACCACAGGTCCTTAACCATCATGCACTACACTCCCAGGAGTAGAAAGGGGCTGTCCCTTAAACAAGACAATCTTGCTGCCTGCAAGTTTTGATGTGTCTTAATTTAGATGTGTTTTCTTTTTAACTTTTCCTTTTGAAATAACCTTAAACTTACAGAAAACAAAGTTATAGGAATAGTACAGAGAATTCCCATATACCTTCACTCATTCTCATTTTCTCTCTCCTTCTCCCCTCCCCCCCCCCTTTGTCTATACAGGTACACCTATCTTTTTTTCTCCTGAACCATTTTAGAGTAAGCTACATAGATAATGCTCGTTGTGCCTTATATTTAATGTGTATTTCCAAAGGACAAGAATATTATCTTCCATGGTATAAGCAGAAAATTCTGAAATTTAACACTGATATAATTCCAATGTTCCCATTTTGTCAATTGCCTCAAAAATGTCCTTGGAGCATTTTATTCCCCTGTATGGGATGCAGTCCAGGATCACACAGTATATTTAGCTGTCGTGTTTCATTAGTCTCCTTTACTCTGGAACAGTTTGTCTGCCTTTCTTTGCTTTTACCGCATCACGTTTTTGAACAATACAGTCCAGTTTGGGTGGGTTTTTTAAATAATAAAATGTTCTACAATTTGGGCTTGTCTGAGATTCCTCATGATCAGTCTCAGGTAGTCCTGACTGGACTACAACATTAATGCTGTTGTGTTCTTCTCAGGGTATCACATCAGAAGGCACATGAATGCCACCTGTCCCTGACCAGTGATGTACTTTTGATCACCTGGTCATGATGTGGTCTGGATATTCCACTCAGGGGTTACTATATTGCCCTTGCAACTGATAAGCAATCAGTGGAGACAGACCCTGAGACAGTGCAAATATCCTGCTCCTCATCGAACTTTCTACTCTACATTTCAGCATCCACTGACTAATCCTTCCTTAACTCATCTTCACCATGATGTTGCAACTCCTGCATTTGTCAGCAGTGTTCTCCTGTGCAGCTGAGTCCTCTCGTCTCCTCCACCGATGCATCTATTTTTTACATATCTATTTATTGTCAGTATAGAATTATGGCATCCTATGTTATTCAATGGTTATAATCCACTATTGTACTCAATTAATTTTATTTTATTTTTTTCTCAATTTATTTTAATGCTCTCACTGTTCCTAGATTAGATTGTTCTTTGTAGCCCTGGAGGGTAAAACTAGTACTTAGAGAGAGACACTACCAAGACGGGGGTGCAGATTATGATTAATGAAAGAAGAGCTGCTATGGTGTGCATGTTTGTGCCCTCCCAAAATTCACATATTGAGGTTTAATCCCCAATGTGATGGTATTAAGAGGTGGGGCCTTTACTGGTGCCCTGATAAAATAGGTCCAAGGGAGCCTATTCACCTTTTCTACCATGTGAAGACACAGCAAGAAGATGGCTATCTCTGAAGCAGGACGTGGCCTCTCACCAGACACCACATCAACCAGCCTCCAGAGCTATGAGAAATAAATGTCTGTTGTTTCTAAGCCACTCTGTCTATGGTACTTTGTTATAGCAGCCCAAATGGACTAAGACAAGAGCTTTTGGAGGATTCTAACTTTCCATCATTAGAACTAGTGCTTGGAAAGGTAATAAGCTGCCCAGCACAGGAAGCGATCAGTAGAGGCTGGTGACCACTGTTCACAGAAGCAATTCACACATCAGGTGGGGGTTTTTAAAGGTCCCTTCCAAACCTGACAGTTGGGAGCTGCAGCAGAATCCCAGAAAGGAGAAGGGTGTGATATACAGTTTACAGGAACATTTAGAGAAATACTAAATGCTGAGAAGGGGAAACATCCAGGCCACCTATGGGAAACAATCCAACCCAGGTTTGTAGTGAATACAATTCCTATCCCTGATCCGCTCAGCTTTTCCTGAACATCACTGCATGCCAGGCAACATGCTAAATGCTGTGAACCCAGAAAGGAAGACAGCTCAGGCCCAGACCTAGAGAAGACCCAACCACAAAAGAGCAGCCAGTGGAATGATAGAGGGGGGTCTCTTGAGGTCTGCCTGGGGGAGCTAGGAAAGGTATCAGAGAGAAACTGACTTTTCAAGAATGAGTATGAGCTCCCCAGTCAAAGAACAAGTGCAGCCACTAGAATTCTATCCTGCACAAGATGTTGTCACCAAGACTCTAATTCTGGGAAGATTTTTATGTAGGTATATAGATAGATATAGACATGTAGATATCTATAGATATAGATATGCAAAAATCTATATCCATGTCTAGACACACGTGTATATTAAGTACATGTATACATACAAATATATCTTTTTACTTTTTTTTTTAATGTGCACATATACAGGAAAAGTGTGGACTTCCAAAGTAAAGAGTACAGGCCGAGCGCGGTGGCTCATGCCTGTAATCCTAGCACTCTGGGAGATCGAGGTGGGAGGATTGCTCAAGGTCAGGAGCTCGAGACCAGCCTGAGCAAGAGCGAGACCCTGTCTCTTCTGAAAATAGAAAGAAATTAGCCGGACAACTAAAAATATATAGAAAAAATTAGCCGGGCATGGTGGTGCATGCCGGTAGTCCTGGCTTTACTCAGGAGGCTGAGGCAAAAGGATTTTTTGAGCCCAGGAGTTTGAGGTTACTGTGAGGTAGGCTTGATGCCACAGCATTCTAGCCCAGGTGACAGAGTAAGACTCTATTTCAAAAAATAAAAAACTAAAGAGTACAAATGGTCAGTAGTTAAGCATCCTGGTCAGAAAATGCCATTCCGGCTCCCTCACCAAGAGACCTGTATTCACAAGCTAGTCTAAGATGAAATGCTCTGGATTGGCTGACAGACAATCTAGACAAGAAGTCACACAGGAGACTTCAATGCTTATTTTCTTCTCAGCTCCCCATCTTCTGGGCTGCTGTTCTCCATGCACAGAGCAGAGGGTGTGAACCCGAGCACAGAACAGTTGTGGAGAAAGTCACATGCTGACATCTGGCCTGACTTGGGGAGCCCCTGGCCACAGTGATCCTCTCCTGGTGGGCTAAGGGAAACCACCTGGGAGCCTGAGGCACAGCCTGGGCTGCTGGTACTAACTTGAGCCTCTGGAACCACAGGCCCAGAGGTGCCAAGTCTAGGGAAGTTCATCTCATCTGAATAGATTCAGGGAAGCATCATCCTGAGCAATGATAAAAGCTGTGCTGGTTACATTCTCATAGTACTATATTTAGTAAATTCACAATATACATGCCACCACTGGCCTTTTCTGAGCCCAAGGCAGACATGACTAATCTATCACAATATGCTCTGAAACCGATAGCGAGACCTCATCACTTTTAGACATACCTTTCTAGGCAGCTGCCACCAAGTGCAATCCAGGAGCATGTCATAGTTTCCAACCATATTTCATATTTGATACCTAACTTGAATTTCATAAGACTGCCATAATTTCGGCCAAACCATGGCTATCCTGACTTTAAAGACAGGGAAACAGAGGCAGCAGAGGTGAAGTGACTCTTCTGAGGTCCCAGAGTTGGGAGAGATGGAACTGGGACAGAACAAGGCCTCTCCTTTCTACACTTTCTCTCTTGCTGCCTGTTCTGAAATGTGACAAGGTTTCCGGTGGATGCACACGGCACAGCCCCCAAGCCTCAGTCAAAGTAGGCCTGCATGTGTAACGTGACCCTGCTGATGGGAACTTCCAGACCCAACTCAGGTGCAAGTCACACCTTCCATGGAGACCTTACCCAAAAATGGTACCCATTCTTCTGAGGCTCTGAGCTGTGCACATTGTTTCTTTATTCCCAGCAAGGAGTGCAGTGCCGCCACACAGTAGGTGCTCAGTAAGTGAAGGCGGGCAAAGTCCTGCACTAGGTTCAGTGTCTCTGGCATGAAAAGTGATGTAACACAGCAGAGTGAAGGCTGATCCAGCTTAGACTTCTCACACAACCTAGTCACGTGATACTGGGTTCCTGAGCCTTGCCCAGACTCAATTTCTATATCTGAAAAATGAGGAGGATACCACCTACTTGAAAAGGATGTTGAGAAAATTAAATGAGACAAATTTTTTAAAGAGCTTGGTCCAAGTGATGATGAATAGTGGGAGGAAGAAGAAGAATTGGGAGGAGTGAGGCAGACAGACTTTACGGTGATCCCCAAAGACACCCACAATGTCATCCCTGCCCTTGTACACGCCCCTCTCTTGGAGTATGGGCAGGACCTGATACTTGCTTCTAAGCAACAGAACATAGCCAAGGGATGAGCTATTACACCCAAGATTACATAACACTATATAAGATTTTGCATCTTGCTAGCAGACGTGCTACAGAAACGTTCTCAATTGATGGCATGAAGAACTAGGTGGCCATAATGGGGGACCCTTGTGGCAAGGAGCTGTGAGCAGCTTCCAGGAAGTGAGGGCGGCCTCTAGCTGACAGCCAGTGAGAAACCAGGACCCCTACTCCTATAACTGCAAGGAAAAGAGTTCTGCCAACAACCTGAGTGGCTATAGAAGCAAACCCCTCCCCAGACAAGCCTCCAGATGAGAATGCAACCCTGGCCAATAGCTTGCCTGCAGCCCTGTAGAGGCACCCATGTAAGCCATGCCCAGACTCCTGATGCTGGAAGCTGTGACATAATAAATGTGGTGTTTTAAGCAGACAAGTTTGTTAACAATTTGTTATACAGCAAGGAAAACTAATACAGGAAGAGGACAAAAAGGGAGAGAAAGAAGAGGACCGATGGCAGCTCATCATAAGAAATTAATCTAGGACAGTAGGGAAACTTTTCCCTCTTTGAGGAGCAGTAGCAGTGTAAAAGTTTCAGCTAAGGCCAGCCTGTGTTTTCAGGTACACTCTCTGCAGATTTGAACAGAGCTCCAACTATGAAAGGCAACTTCTCACGCTTGAAGGGTAAGCAAACTTTTCCATAACAACACATGCCAGAGGGGCTGGGGCTTCTGTCCTTTCCCTGTGCCTTCTCCCTTAGCATGATTGGCTGTCAAGGCTACCAGTGACAACAATCAGACTAATGCCACCTAATTGACCTCCTGCCTGCTCCGTCTACTTTGAGCTCTCAGGCAGGCCCACAAGGCAGTTCCCATAAGGCCTAAGGCACAGCGGTGGCCAGTATCCACCTGCCTGCCTTCCCAGGAGGAACCCTCTCCTCCCAGCACAAAGCCAAAGCATGAAAAATTCTACGGCTCAAGTTCCTTCCCCTACTATTAAAACCTGAAACAACCAACTTTCTCCGGAGTTTTAGCCTTTGATTTCCCAGATCCAATTAGTGTTGGCAGGATTAAACCAGCTCTGCGTTACTTAAAAAAATATCTATATATTTCCAGAGTAGTCCACAAAAAATGTACCATCCAAGAGTGGAAATGAGAAAGCCTGAAAGATAGGAGGAGGCAAGAGGAGGGGAAGAGCACCCCTCTCCAAAGCCACCAGCAATTCCCTCTGGCCTTGGCCAGTCTTTCCTCTAAGAAGATCAAGATGAGATTACTGTGTGTGTGTGTGAACTTAATAAGGAAAGTAAAAAAGCAAGCTAGTACCCACACAACCTGAGTCAAAACATGGAATCTTATTTGATTGTCGCTACATGGGAAACGCTGCCTTCTTCTTAGGGATTTAGGTGTTCCATTGCCCTCACTCCACGCGACTCTTGGGCTGGCTCCACTGTAACTCATAGCTTTCAAGGTAAAATCTGCTCTTACCCACAACCTGGATGATCTGGGCCAGGAGGACACCATCCGTCACATCTTGCTGGAGATCCTTGATGAGACGTTTATGACCAGATTTGGCTAGATAATGATTGGCCCAATCCGTGTAGATCTGCAAAAAAGCAAACAGGCAACTTGAGGAAGCCAGTCGGACCCCATCTCTGTGCCTGAGACAGCTGCTCAGGCCGGCGCAGCAGCCACGTCCCACAGGCGAGCTTCCGGGACCAGCCAACACCATTAAAATTCAGGGCATTGTGTTGATCGGGCATTCAGCTAACCATAGCTGGGCTTGCGCTATTGAGAGATCTGCCGTCAAGGCTCAGGGAAAAGCTAAAGAAAGCTTCAAAACATGCAGAGGCCTGAATGGGGCAGGGGACACGGAACTAAACAGTCTGCTCCAGACGGCTTTGAGAGGCTGCGCTCTAGATGCAAGCAAAGTCTCCCCCACCCCTTCCCATCTTTTTCTCTTTATTGAGAAAACGTATGGGGAGGTTACCACCCAACAGGCATCTCTTAACGGGGCCATTGCAGGGTAAGGAGGGCTATTGAGTTAGCTGAGTTCTCAGGAGCCTGGGTCCCTTGGAAAGAAGCCAAGTATGAAAACAAAGCCCCCTCAATTATTTGTGTGTGAGTGGAGTTATTTATGGCCTCACAATAATCTCAAATTTAATTGGTTTAATTTAAAAGCCAGGCATCGTTTTCACTGTTGGGGTTCTGTGAACAAAATCCACCAAATTCCGACATATTTAAACACAATGCTGGTGTGCACAGCACCCTGGAAGGCAACGGCGGGGTCATCCGTGGAATCGGGAGAGGAGACCCCTCGGGAAACGTATCAGACCCGTCTTCTCGGTCACGGAATCATCAAGGCAAAAGAACATTTTCCTTTTTTATGTTGTCATGTTGCTCCATTTATTAAATTATTGGAATATAACAGTTGTACAATATTTGGGGGGTACACAAAAGAATATTTTCCTCTAGACAGGCCAATAACCATAAGAAAACTCTCACCTGAAAACTTTCCCCCCAACTGTCAAAGCCCAAAACAAACAACAAATCACCCCCTCCCCCATCAATTCTGAGTGCTAAGTTCCACGCAAGGATTTGTGAGCTTGTAGTGGGGCGTGTGGGTGGACATGTGGGCCCTTGCTTATCGGCACCTCTTTTGTTTTCCCAGAGTGAGATGAACAAATGACTACTCAAAAAGAGAACTGTCCCACCTCACCTGGTTAGTAGCAACAGGTTCACATACTGATCCACACCATACCTCCACCAAAATAGTGATCATTCTATCTCCAACTACCTGTGTGACTCCCAGAGCAGCGGAAGCTCTCACCCCCACCCAGGCTCTCATTCTCCATCCTGTTTCCAAACAGTCCACCCAGGATGAACTGTCCCCTCAAGCCTCCTGGAGTGGGAACAAGAGCCAGGGTTGGACCTGCAAAGCGGGGCCCCTGCAGGGGGGCAGCATCTCTGGCTACTCCACCTGGGGACCACGAGGGCCTCGTTCCAAGAAGGGGCGAGGCAGAGCTGCACGTTCTAGTTCATCAAGAGGTGACAGCAACGATACCTGCCCACCACCTGCCCACCTAGCTCTGTCTTCCACTGCAGAGACCCAAAAGCAGGAGAGGCACACCCACAGCATGCTTCTATGTTATACTGCAGCCCGATGACCCCATCCTTAAATCCACACTGGTCTTCTTCTCTGTGACTCCCAAGTTGTCAAAAGACAAAAAATCTAGTGAAGCAAGATCATTTTCAATTTTATAAGTACAGAGAAAGCTAAGGAAATGGACCGCCATCTTGGTAATTACAATGAAAAACGCGAAATCTAAAAGATCATTAAGTGACACTGTTAAGAGGAAGGAAAATAAACATTAAAAGGAAAAAAGGCAGACCTGGGTTCAATTCCCAGTTCTGTAGGCCCCACAACAGTAGGAATTTGGGTCTGTTTTGTTCAATGATGTATCTCAAGTACATATAATAGCACAAAGCACATTAGAATTTCTCAATATATATCTGTGAATGAATGGATGGATGACCTCACCTCATATGAGCTACTTAACCTCTCTGAGACTAAGTTTTCTCATCTGTAAAATGGGATCAATATTATCTACTGCGGTCTCCAACACCCAGACCATGGCCTGGTATCTGTCCATGGCCGGTTAGGAACCAGGCTGCACATCACCACGCACCCCTCCCCCACCCCAGTCTGTGGAAAAATTGTCTTCCATGAAACTTAGGACCCAGCCACCTCCCCATCACTTGAATCACTTCCTACCACCCCCCTACCACCCCCCAACTCCCTATCCATGGAGTCACTGTCTCCCATGAAAC
>VBSM01001265.1:22041021-22051405 GCA_008086735.1 Cheirogaleus medius
CCAAGTCAAGCTGGCCCTTGGCCCCGGGCAAGTTAATTTCTATTAAGCTTTCTGTTCCTCAGTTTTATCCTCCATAACATGGAGATTACACCAATGTGTCATAAGGCAGGGGCAGGCAAACTGCGATCTGGGCCAATTCCAGCTGACCACCTGTGTATGTAAACAAAGTTCTATTGGGACACAGCCACATCCCTTTGCTGTCTCTGATTGCTTTCATGCTATAAGAGCAAAGCTGGGCAGTTATGACCGAAAGGGCTTTTAGCCCACAAAACCTCAAACACTGACTATTCAGCTCTTCACAGAGGTAGTTTGCCAGTCCGTGTTATAAGAACTGAGATAACACACCTATACATACAAGTGCTGGGCAGTAATAATTATGCTTACCCTAACGAAAACTAGACATGCCTCACACTTCCCTGACTCTAAACTCCTGCTACCACCTGAGTGCCTCCACCTGGGGCCACCCTGCCCAGCTCAATTCCAATGGCCACTCTTAATGTCCCCATCCAAATCCCAGCTGCAAATGATGAAGCAATCATCCAGAATTTGCACGCTGGCACCACCCCCTCATTCCCACCGCCAGATTTTGGCACCAACCATCTCACTCATCTTTGCTCGCCTGGTAGTGCCTTGCAGGGAAGCTGGAACGTGACAGGCGGTCAGTAGGTGGTTGCTGGGTTGAGATGAACAGAGAGAAAAAGGGCAAATCTTGGGAAACTGATTATACTCGAGACTTAAATAATGTGGGCTCTCAGCGAATCCTCCAACCAGAATCTCTTTATTGATTGCAAAGAGGAGGCAGCAGGAAAAATAAATCACTACATAGCTCAAGCTCATTAATCAGGACCCATCTAACAAGGATCATTAATTATCTGGAGTTTTCCCTCCCCCTCCCCATCCCCAGCTCTCAACTATTTGAAGAAGCAAACCACATGAAAACACCTAGGTTTATTTTTAAAATTAGTTTTCATGGGCCACGCTAAGCATGGACATAAATTCAGCCCCATCTCCTTCACTTGCTGTTTCAGTAGCTCACGCAATGAAAACCATTCTTCCAAGGGGCGCTCTTGAAAAATAAACTCACAGTATCCTTAGTCATAAAAGACAGACTCCATCAGGTTTAGCAACTCAGCAAAAATGAAGCAACATGTGTTTAAAAGATTTTAAGCAAGGGCTAAAGCACGCAGGGCTTCCTGTCTAAGCCTCGGGTATCCAGAATTACTCTCTCCAAAGCCTTTCATTTCCCAAAACGATGGAGGCTTGAGAGCTGCTGTTGCCTCTTCCTGGGAGACCACTGATCTCTGATCCCTGATCCTGGTCTGCCCCCACGAGGGTACCTGCGATCTTCCAGCAGAAACTGACAAGACAAAGAACTACACAGTAGGAAAGAACAAAACCCTTATCCCATCCCCAATGCCAACCCCAGATCATCAAATCATTCCCAGGAGAAAGGCGCCGAAGACCCTTGGACACTAGCACCCAAGGAGGAGTCCCTTGACACAGCTGCCTTCTCACTGCGACCCCTCCATCTTGCTGAGGGTACCTCCCCCCACTTCTAACCAGAGACTCGATGCTCCCGAATCGCTCTGGGAGGCAGAGAAGCTGCTGTCAAAGGCTTGAAGAGATAAAAGGAGGAAGGCAGGCAAAGACAGCTGAACAGTGCATTCATTCTGATTCACTTTATTACCCCTGACAGAATTTCAGGGAGTGTGTCATTTGTTTGCTTATAACTCCACATCATTCCATATCAAACAGGCTGAAATCCAAAAGGGAAAATTTTGACAGATCAGTTGAAGCAAAGAACCTGATCATTAGTTGTAATAACAAAAACGGATAATAATTGTTCCGTGTTAAACCAACAGGGATAATAGCATTGCTGACTTTATACTGCAATTAGCCCTCAAATGAAGGGGGGCAGCTCTCCAGAAAGGAACCCAAGAAAAATTCTGCAAAACAACTGCACTAAAAGTGCTAGAATGGAGCCCTAGCAACCAAATCATAAATCCAGACTGATGTGCCAGGCACGCGGATGGCTCCAGAGGCAGACGGCATCAGGACAGCAGTGGCTCACAGGACACGGAGAAAGACGTGTTTCTTAGAAGGCAATGCCAATGTGGGACTAAAGACTAAAGAAAGCCAGTCATTTCGTGTCTGAGGCGTCTCCAGTGGATTAATGGTAAAGAGAATGCTACTGTTTGGCCTCAATTCCAGAGGTCTCACTCTGGACTTCAGTCACATCATCAACATAATGACATTTCTAAACCTGAGCAGCAATGCGGTTAAATGGTTTAGTTCTGAATGCTCTTAAGTGTTAATACAAAAATAATATTGCAACAATAGTAGAGTGTCTATCCTGTCCTTGAATACCACAAAGAATGTCACTGCATATTCAATTGTTCCGTTTTGTTTTTTTTTTTAAAGACAGTCTCACTCTGTCACCCTAGCTAGAGTACGGTGGGTGGCATCATCATAGCTCACTGCAACTTCAACTCCTGAGCTCAAGCAATCCTCCTGCTTCAGCCTCCTGAGTAGCTGGGACTATAGGTGTGTGCTACCCTGCCCGGCTAATTTTTCTATTTTTAGTAGAGACGGGGTCTCACTCTTGCTTAGGCTGGTCTTGAACTCCTGAGCTCAAGTGATCCTCCCGCCTCGGCCTCCCAGCGTGCCAGGATTATAGGCATGAGCCACCGCACCTGGCCTGTTCACAGTTTTAAGAAAATCAAAATGCACCATTTGTTATCAAGGGTAAAGCTGGCACATTCATTTCTGCATCCACAGCATCTAAGCAAGGAGCAGGGTATTCACTCCACAGGAATCCCACATGTGCCAGCATAACCTTTTAACTGTACAGGGTAGGGTGAGGAAACTGAAATTAGCTGGTGGCTTTTTTCTACTTCCCCTCTCTCCATCAATGTAGCCCCCTGCTTTGGGGTTGAAAACCACTGCCTCACAATAGTCAAATGGGTGTAATGGTGTCCCTAGCTCTATACACTGGAGAAAGAGGTGGAGCACAGAGAAGCAAACCTTTTGCTCAAGGCGGCACAGCACAACAAGGTCTGGGCCTGAACACTGGCTTTGCTCCTTGGTTTCCCAGAAGAGTCCAGTTCTGCCCAATGTTCTCAGAGCACCCTACATGCCCAACCTGGATGGCAACAGTCCGCATTGCATCCCCATCCTTGCCATCTTCTGCTGTGTTACTTAGGGTATTTGTGGATTTTCAACAACCACAGTGATCACAAAGGCCAGTGCCTACAGTTTCAGATACTGGTGTGGACCAGGGGTGAGCTCTGGCTTTGCCCTACCTGCTGAGTGACCGACCCTTGGTGAGTCATGTCCCCTCTGAGTGTCAGTGTCTCTCACTTGTGCAGCAGTGATATACAGTTGTTTTACAGATTAAATGAGATCACGTAAGTGGTTAACACAGCAACTTTACACTTCCAAGAGCCACACATTTTTCACTACTCCATTGGGAATCTTTTCCAAATGAATTATAAAGATCTCTGCTTTTTAATTAACACATTTTCACTTTTTCTTGATGGCCCAGGGACATCACTATGAATAATAGTGTTTTGATGTGCACAAGGATGCCCTTAGGGCCTGCTGAGTTGCTGGACCTTCTTTAAAAGGCCCCAGAGTCTTTTAAAACTGTGGATAAAGGAAGAACAAGTATGTTCAAGGGAGAGCAGTGCTGGGATTTTCCCTCAAGGAAAACACATAGTAGAAGAATTGTGTGGCACCCCTTTGAGCTGCCCCAAGGTTCATTAGGGAAGGGTTTTTGGTTCTCAGCTGATCTCCAGCCAGGTGAGACTCCAGAAAGCCTGGTTTTAGGAGCACTGAGATGCCACTGGGTTCTGCATTCCCCAGAGCATATGAGGAATTGTACTGCCACTCCTTGCTCTTAACATATGTCTTGTAATATGGTTAACATAAACGTTTATACCAAGGGTATAAATCCCTGTCTGGACCCAGAAGGCAGCAAGGGAGTGGAGGAACCATCTGTAGGTTTCCTACCTTTTTATCTATAGTAACCTACCTGCCTGTACAACCACCAAACAAAGATACACCCTGATACCTGCCCACATGCATGCCTTTGTTTCAAAGGGATACACACACATGCACACACAGAGCAGGTGACCAGAGAGTGGCACAGCTTATCACTAATCTGGATTTCCATCTTTCTCCACATCCTGGCACCATCGTTACTCCTACTTTACCTCTGAATATCTAGTTAAGTTGCTTAGAGCTGCGTGCATGCCTTGGTGCATTAAGCAGACTTTGCCTGAGCACCACCTATGCTGGGCGCTGCTCTTGCTCCAGTCTTGAGTAGGATAATAACTACCATTTGCCAAATGTCTATGGTAAAAGGATGAAGAGAACACCTTCTAGAGTCAGATCATTTAGGTTCCAAACATGCCTCAACCACTTCCTGGCAGAGTGATCTTGAGCAATTTACTTAAACTATCTGAGACTCAGTTTCCTCATCTGTAAAATGGATCACCTACCTATTCAGGTTACTGTGAGATTGAAATGAGATAATCTACCAATGCCTAGCACATAATAAGGGCTCAATATGTTAGCTGTGATTATAATTACCATAAAGATGATGACATACAACGTGAGCACTTTGCAAACAATAGATTCCTTTCATTCCCAACACACTTGGTGGTGATCAAGTGAGGAAATGATGGGAAAGCACTCTGCATCCTATGAAATGTTGTACAGAACACTGCCTGACCTAGGAAACAGTGCAAGAGGACCAAACATCTAATAATGGGCTATTTCCCCCATCTTACAGATGAGGAAACTGAGGCTCTAAGAGGTAAAGTGACTTTTCTAGTGTTACATGATGAGTACGCAGGGTTTGAAAGCAGCGACTCTGGCTGCTAATGATGGCTCACTGCTAGTGAGGAACCCACACACTGAAACCACCAGCCACAGAGGATCGAGTGCCACGGCAGTGTGGGAAAGGCAGTGAGAGAAAGGCTTATTGCACAACAGCCATCGCAGCGTCTCCTGTCCCTGGGAACAGAGCTGGCCACTTGTCACTCAGGACTAACAGACCCAAGAGGGGAGCCGACACTTTCCCATGTCACCAAAGCACAAAGCAAACATACTTTCACAACAGTGTCACTGAAGCAAAAACAGAAATGCCAACAGAACACGAGTGGCCACCCCAGGGCTGTATCCGAATAGGGAAACGCCCGGGGTGAAGTCCCCAGTTCTTCCAGTCTGCAGTGGGGCAACACTAGCTGGGACCCTGCTCAGCAGCGGATGCGGGAGCTGTGCCTGGGACCGGCCCCACAGACACACAATGGTGGCCCTGTCTGCTGGGAACAGCAATGAGCTGCAGGTGGGTGTGCTTAGCACCTCCAGGGGTTTTGAAATTGTGCCTTTAGAAAAATAAACCAGGCTGGGGAAATGTGTTGGCAGGAACTGGTGATGTCTTATGGATGAGGACGTAGGCGCCTGCTTCCTCCACACCTAGAGTTGACCCACATTCAATGCCTAGATCTTCCTCTCTTGCACTGTTTTCCTGGGACGGGAAAACATCTAGAACAGTGCCTGGCACATAGCAGATGCTCACTAAATAGTTGTTGGCTAAATGAATGATCAGCCCCAATTTACAGACTAGAAAATAGAGGCTCTAAAAGGTCCAGTAACAAGCACAGGGTCACACTGCTAACACCTCTCACAACAGCAAAATGTGTCTCCAGGTCTCCCTGGAAAATCAAATAAGGCTAAATAAGAATGAAAACTGGAATTCTTACTGATCACTAAAGAACAGTATTGGGTCCCTCTCTACAGTACTTCCTCCCACTCTCTCCAAACCTTAGAACCCAGATCTGAACAACTTTTAACCACAATGTCTAGTGGCTCCAAGAAAGCCAAATGTCAGAGCCCCACTAGAAATTTCTCAAGTGTTTCCTCTCCCTTCCTGTGTTGTTCATTAGTTACTAATTAGATGCAGTCTCCTTCCAAGTGCTTCCTCTGCTTCTGATGAGAATCGGGCCCTCCTAGGCAAGTATGGCGGCAGCTCAGAGTGCACTCTGTTTGACAAAGACCACAGAGCCACCACCTGGCAGGGCAGCACACCTAGGGAGGTGCTGAGAACCTGGGCCATAGCATGAGCCTCTCTCTGGTCTGGTCACAAATTGATCTTTTAAGTAGCAGCCTCCATCTCTTCCTCCAAACCTCAGCAGCTCCTCTTACCTGTAAGATGCCAGCAATCCCACCTCTCAGCTGCCCCCATCCAGCCTAAATGCCTCACTTTCACTTTCTAGACACAAGCTCCCCAGGACTTTTGGCCCCACCATGCCCAGCCAAGACCTTGAAGTCCTGGGTGACCTCCCACAGGTTGCTTAACCCCTCTGTGTCTCGATTTCCTCTTCGCAGGACTGTTGAGAGGACACAGAGATTAGATCTGCAGGACTCAGCACATGTCTGGACAGAGAGTAAGCCAAGGCTTTGTGACCTGGGGCAAACCACCAACTCTGAGCCCCAGCTTCCACATCTGTAAAATGGGATAATGATCTTATCTGTTGTGAGAACTTTTATGTCTACTGTAAGGACTTAATGTTTGCAACACAGGGCCTTGCACATAGGTGGCGCCTTTAAATGTTAATTTCCTTTCCTAAGTTTCCATGTCCTCAACCCACAAATCCCTCATGTCCATCAGCAAGTGGCACCCCTCACATTAGTGGTTCCATGCCACTTTAACCCTCGGCGCCCACTAGCAGGTTCCCAGGTCTGGCATGCCTCCCTCATCCCCTCCTGTTAGCAGAATGTCCCTTTATCCTGGAAACCAATCCTGACTACCGGGCTTCTCTACCTTCTCTGGAATCCTAGTGCAGAATTAATACAGGCCTCTGTGCTTTTGCACACTCCATCCTCTCTGCCTGAGGTGCTTTCTCTACCCCCTCCCCCCCGGAAATGCCTACTCTTGTATCTTAAAACCTAGGTCAAGCATCAATCCCTATAAAGCCACTCCCAGCCTACTTTCTCACTCCCAACACAGAATTGTTTCTTCTTCTTCTCCAGGAGCATTTTGCACAAGCCTTTATTGTGGCTATTATAACTAACTGTTCACATGTCCCCCAATCAAGAGCATCTCCAAAGTAGAGAACAAGTTTTATACAAATTTCAAACACTAGCACAGCACCTGACTCACTGCAGGAGCTCCATAAATAAGCATCTATTGACTTACTGATGGATGGATGGAAAAAAGGAAAACAGAGGGAGGAAGGATCCAAGAACAGGAGGGAGGAAGGAAGGGAGGGAGGGAGACCTGGGTAAACAAACGGGCAAACTTCCAGGTGGATGGACCTACGGATGAGTGGGTGGAAGAGGAGAGGGATGAATGATTAAATGGGGGAATGGATGAACAGACAATGAATGAATGCGTGGGAGAGATGAATGAGTCTGTTACCCTTTACTGCCTGGATCATAAAGACCATGAAATTGAGATATTTCATGTATCTTTTAGACCAGGCACACAAAAGGCATAGAGCAGGCCCTGGCAAGGAACACCACTGTGAGACGGTTTCCACAGCGTGGCCACAGGACTCACCTGACTATGGTGAAGTGCTATTAAAAAGGACAGACACATAGTGGTATGCCAGGGCAGGCTTGGACTAGCTCAGAAGAGTTGATTATAAAATTTTCAGGATATTTGGGAGCTGGTTGTTAACTAAGCCATTATTTTAAAGTTAAATTATACAAACTTACAATTAAAAACTGTATTTTTAAAGGCGGTAATATATACTCAAAACTCAACACTTTCTAATTATTTTTCTACTCTTTCTGCTCTTAAGGTAATTTACAACTATTATATCTGTATAAAGAAAATATTATATAATGGTGTATACTACTGTACATCTCTTCTGAGCTCAGAAATTAACTTAAATTAAAATCAGTCTTGATAGAAGGATTTCCACCACCATGGCAATTGGCAGTTGCTCCCTGTCAGGGTTTTTTCCAGGGAGAGCCAAGTGTTAAACATCACTGAGTACACACAGGTGACAGAGAAAAAAAAAGAAATCACTCAGTACACACAGGTGAGATGGAGGAAAAATTTCACTGAGCACACACAGGTGAGACGGAAAAAAGCGTTATTATTTTCCCTCCTCAGCCCCCCACCTCCAGGAGGCAATTTCTTTGTTTTGTAGAATCAATGATGAGTATGAGTATGCAAATTTAGGGGAGAGCAGACTGAGCTCAAGTGCTTTGCATGAGAAAAAGGGAATTACGGGAGCGGTAAGACCTGGAGCTGGGCTACAGAGAGGCTGTCCGAGTGGGAGAGGAGAAGGCTTGGAGACAGGATCGTGGGGCATTCAGTCCAAGTGTATATGATCTAAATTCTCCCCTTGGAAATCCTCAACAAAATCTATATTCTTTCAGGTGCTTCCTAGGGCAAGTGGAATCCTTCTCAGAAAGGACAAGAGCTGCCAAGTTCTGCTTCCCAGTGGGTAAAGGGACAAGAGAGAGTGAGCCGGAGCCATGGCTGGGTTGCTTCCAGGGCCAAGTGGTAGCTGGTGAGCTCAGGGTGTCGTCTGCAGCACCTTGCAGGCTGCTTGTCATAGGGCACTTGCTCAAGGAATGCTGGCTGAAAGGCCCTCCTGGCCGCCCCATCCTTTTACATAAGTCTACTGGTTTTGGCACTGGGATCCCGAACATTTACCGTCCTCACGTTGCCTAGTCCTCCCTCCCCTCCCCGCCACTGACTCTGCCACCCTCACAGGTGTCCCTAAGGGCTCTCCCCAGCCCCTGGCCCTGCGCCTGTCTCTGCCTGACCCAGGAGATCAAAACTCACCTGACCCTTGGTCCGCTCCATTGGGGACTGCTGGGGGGCAGGCAGCTCTGGCAGGGAGCGGTTAGTCACGCCCCCCCACTAACATTTACATTTCTAATGGAGTCCTCAGTGCTTACAGGACACCGAAGTGAGGAAACGTAAGCACTCCAGGAAGCCTCGGAGAGATTTTTTTTTTTAATGGTAAAAGGTTTTTTGGGATTTTGTTTGTTTGTTTGTATTCTTAGGGTCCTTCAGACCACTGCAGGTGAGTGGCTATATAAAGTGTATGTTGCTTATTAAAATTCTCAACACCCAAGGCAAACTAAGTGCACTCATGGTGGTTATTTAAGGATGTTTCTTACCCAAGAAACCTGAGCAGTCCATGGTAGGTATTTTAAGGATTTCCCCTAGCGTACAGGGGTCAGGTTTCTTGAAAGACTACACAGCAGCCTAATTTATCTAGGAGAATCAGATCCAGAGGGGACCTCTAGGGCAGTCCCCTTTTCTAGGTGAGGGGCTGTGACTGAAGACACAGCAAAAACAAGGTGTCAGAGGCCTCCTCTGGTTTCACCTAGAGAAACAAGGAGGTGGAAGAGCTTAGGATTTGGAAAATATATTCTTAAACTACGTGTAAATAAATGCAAATTAAAACTTACATATTTTTTTACATAAGGGATGTGCCAACCATTAAATAATGGACCATAAAGCACTGACTTTGGGAATGATCAACTATAAAATGTTTAAACCCCAAAAGCATTTGCTTAGATGAGCAGATATTCTGTTAAGTTATTCTATAAACCATAAACTTCCCTGAATTTTGTGTTAATGTATCCAAATCCTGGTAAGTCACTGAAACTCTTCAAACTCAGTTTCTTTATCTGTGAAAGGGAGATAATAACAGTACCTAGTGCACTAACTCAAGGATTAAATGAGAAAAAAGTGCAAAGTGCCTGTGAACACACACGTAAGTACTCAGTGAGGGGTAACGACGCTTAAGATACAAAGGGACTTGAGAAGCTCTGACATTCTCATATGTGGTCGGAGCGCTACATCCCAGTAGGCAGAGAGGCACAGACCCTGGCAAAGACACTGTTATGCCATTTGTGGGAAAGCTGTGTGGCAAAGGCTTTAAAAAACTCTAGAGGGTAGGAAATTCCCAGCAGTGGCTGCTGGGCCCAGGAACTTGCTTCCCTGCCCCTCCCCCATATGAGAGCCTCATTCCTTTCTCAGCAATGCCATGGCCAAGAAACTTGGCCACAGTGGAAGTGACCGTTGTGCCTCAGGCCCTTCTCCAGCCCAGATGTCAGAGCTCTCAGGCCAGGGGGCATCTCAGGTTTTTTGTGTTTTGTATTTTTATAATAGACTTTCACTAAGAAGATTACCAGATAACAAGTTGGCACCCAGGAAAGGAGGGGTATCTCCCTTACCCAGGGGACAACCTGGCCCAGAGCACAAAAGAACAGATTTACACAAAGATATTATTTATTTTACAAAGTCCTGGAAGAAAGCCCTGATTGTTTCATCTCAAGAAGAAGAATAAAGTCCTAACAACAAGCCGCTGGCTCTGCCTCCCATCTGAAATGCTTACAGTTTATA
>VBSM01001265.1:22051505-22067641 GCA_008086735.1 Cheirogaleus medius
TAGATATCTAGACCAAAAGACACACACATGCAACATCCCAGCACCTTTGTGCCTTTAATGAGCCAGCACACCCGGAGGATAAAGGGACAAGAGGATATAAAATAGAGAACTCAATAGTGGCTCACATGGAAAATAGCCTCAAAACCATGTCAAAAGGTATGTTCACACAAGGATTTTTTTCCCCTACATCATTCATAACCACATCATTCATATCCTTGCACATAAAGGGCCACTCAGAATATCTGCTCACCTAAGCAAATGCTTTGGGAGTTTAAACATTTTACAACTGGTCACTCCAAGGTCAGCTATATACAGTAATCATTAAGCAAATATGAGAAGCACACTCTTCCCTAGAAAATAAGCCCCTGCGTAACTGCCTGACAATGCCAGCGTTGCCTAGGAAGTTGGGCTGGACATGGCAGGGGCAGGGATAAGTTTTGGGGGGCAAGGATAAACTACAGCATTTTTGCAAAACAAATAAACTAAGGAGGTTCTCTCCCTGTCCTAAAGCTGTGGCCTCCGACCACATCAAAGTGACCGTGCTGATTGTCACAGCACCACACAGCTGTGAGCACCAGGACTGACATTAGCCCCTGGGTTACATTAATCGTCTAAAGGTTAAGGAGGCATAAGGGAAGAAAGTGCATCTTGCCTTTTTGCTCTGTGAATACAAGCTCCCAAGTGGATTCTCCACAGTGAGTGGAAAGCCACAGAGGAAGCTGCCTTCCACCTTGAAAGATCTTATTCAGGTGGCCCTGGCCAGGGGAGAGGGTAGGGGTGCCCTTCCTGGGCCATTCCCAGGTCTCGCTGCACGGGGAATCACCTCCAGTAGCCCCCAAACAATTCCTGCTGGCAATAAGCCCTCTGGGGTACTCCCTGACATCTCCTCTAACCCTTAACAAAAGTCCAAAAACAAACAAAAAAAAGTTCTCCCCACTTGCACCTGCTGTGGCCCACAATTAAGAAAGCCATTGAAACCTGCCACACCTGTTGACATCAGTAATCCCGCCTCCTCAGCTCCACCTTTGCTTTATGCAATTGTGTTTTCTCAGGCCACCAACAACTTCCAGGCAGATCTTTCTCTACCTGGTCTAAAAATACACCATTCAGCCCTCGCCCTGTGAGGACACACGGAACAGAAAAGCAACAAAGAGGGAGCAGCTAGCTCAACAAAGTGCTCCACAGATGAAATGACTGCTTGGAGGGCTCACGGTCCCACCTCGCATAGAAAATAAATTGAAACCATCTCTAAACACAAGCCCAATACAAATAAACTTCATCGTCTCTCCCCAGAGAGCCTGCCAATGTCGCTGGAGGTTTCTTACCACTTTATAATGGTCACAGGAATCTCGACTTTGACCCCGGGCGGGAACCCACAAGTTGATGCTTATAGGCATGGCTCAACCCACGGTGGCAGCTCGGTCCTCAGGCGACGGCCTGTGCCCTCTCCGGGGGTGTCTAGTTCAAAGCACTGCGGAGGCATGTGAAGCCTCCAAGGTTAATTTTAGCTGAAGTCACGCACCCGCTGTGGTCAGATTTTCTTACACAGGCCACCTCCTGAATAGCGACAGCTTATGTTACCCCAACTCACTGGGCGGCCCTCTGGCCCTGGCCATGACTCCAGACTGCTGCAATTCTTCCATCTCCATCTCCCCTACTAAATTCTCGCCCTCCAAAATAATCCGACTCTCTGTGCTTACATTTTCATGACACGCTCGGGAAAAATAAATCACCGTTTCTTTGGCTGCCCCAGGCAAACAAACCTGGGGAATCGCTCCCCCCTCGACCCACACTTGGCAGAAGCTGGACAAGGAAGCTCTAGACCAAGGGGCTGTGCAAACTTCACTTCAACCAGGCAGCGGCTGCCCAGGCCACACAAGAGCACTTTCATCTTCTGCAGCGGGGTTTCGACAACGGTCCTCGGCACTGTGAGTCACACAGGGCCTCCACGTGTCACATCTTTTGCCTGACTCTGTCAAAAAGAGGAACAACCATTCCTGCCCTTCCATTTCCCTAAGAGGCCAGTGCAGGAGAGAAATCTGCAGGTGTCATGCAAAGGTCTCACTCCTGCAAAGAAGAGCGTGAGCCTTCACTCAACTCCACAGAGATTGTGAAGAGGCCATTGGGCATTGGCAAGGGTGCTGGGCTCCAGATTTCAGCAAGCGGACGAGTGCAGACTCCAGGAGGAAGGTCAGTAGCAGCTCTCCATTTCAGGCCTCAGCTCCCGCCCAGCTCAGACAGAGGGGTCTGGAGGCTTACCAATCCCGTTTGTGTTAGAGTTGCCTGCTAGACCGAATTATGACATGCTCTTGAAATTGCCTTTTTTCAATGTGGACAGGACCATGGAAGGGCTGTGAAAAAATCAAATCTAGTGTGGCCTACACACTGAATCTCAAACACATCCCTCAGCTTGGAACCTTGGAGACAAAACACTGGTATGCAATGTTTAAAATAGGTATTAAGGCCATGCACAGACCATGCTCCGAGTGGGATGAAATGTAAGGTCTTTGCCCCACCTTAGGTCTACCTGTTACACTCTCATGACATCCTAAGCCTTTCCTTCATAAGACTCATTACACTTGTAATTATTTCATTCACTGAGGTACTTACTGAGCACAGACTCTATGGCAGGCACACTTCTATCTCAGGATTCAACAGTGAGTAAGAAAGTGCTCTCATGAGGCTTTATTCTATTGAGGACGAGGGGTAGGAGAGAGAGGAAATGTCAGTAGCAAATAAGCAAACTAACATCAGAGAATAACAAATGCTATGAAGAAAATGCAGTAGCGAGGAAATGGTGAGGAGTGGAGGGACACTGTGCCAGGGAAATCAAGAACGGCCTAAGAAGGTCACGGTTGATTAGAAACCCAATTGAAAGAAGGGGACAGCAGGCACCATCAGCATTACCTGGAAACCTGTTAGAAATGCAGGCTCTCAGGCCCAGCTCCAGACCTACTGAATCAGAAATTTGGGGGGTGGGGCCAGCAGCCTGGGTCTGAACTAGCACCACCAGTTGATTCTCATGCACACCACAGTTTGTGAACCATTAAGCTGCGGAAGAGCATTCCAGATGGAGTATTCTATAGAAAATATAGATCTATTTTGCTCACCACTAGGATCCCCAGCCACTAGTCCAGGGCACAGCACAGAGCAGGAATTCAAATATTTTTTGACTGCCGCCTGCCAAGCTTTAAGTCTCAGCTCCCCAGAACCCAGTTAAAAATCATAAAAAGATAAAAATCACAAAAGGGTTATATTCAAAAAACTTCATCAAAAACACCCAAAAAGGAAGAGGAGGAGGTCATTTAGAATTCCAGGTGGCCAGTGGAAAGCTTTAGGTAGTGCCAGAAACTGCCAGCCGCTAAGAGTAAGTAACTCTTCCCAATCTAATAAAATTTGGCATCACAAAGTTGGCAATTAGATTTCCTGTAAAAGGCTAAGTGTGTAACCTTCTGCTTCCTGATTCTGAAACTCAGTAAGAAAGGCATTAGTGTGTGGCAGCTGGGATAATCATTTAATTGATCTTTTCCACCCATAGAAGCCTCCCTTCCCTGCTCTAACCCACTGACTTGTAAATCAATGTCACCTTCATTGTGAGCACAAAAAGCCAGGAGAAAACACCCCCCTCCCCAAACCAAATTGGAGTCAATTTCCTAATGGGGCCTGGGTGACACTCTAAATGGGTGCTGCCATTTCTCCCCCTCTGGCCTCCTCCTGGGCCACCCACACACCTCCAGCCAGGCCAGGAGGAGCTCCTATGATATGCACAGCAGGAAACCGGGGACTTCCTACAGTAGAAGTAGAAACTCCGTAACAGAAAGGGCATGGATTCTGATGTCAGCCTTCAGATCCTTGAACGGGACAATATTTTGAAAGCAACTAGAAAGGCATTTAGCAAATAGGAAGGGTCCAATAAATCATATATATTTTTTTCTCCTCCTCCTCATTATTGCTATGTGTAATTCCACCCATTCATTAACAAATATTTATTACGTACCTATAATGCACCCTTTCTGGGGACAGAATGATGACCAAAACTGACAAGGACCTTGTCTTGAGAGAGTGACAGACATTAATCAAATAAGGATGTTAAATAAAGACATTATAAAATGGTATCAAATTGTGACAAATGCTACGAAAGTGAAATACATGACACCATGAGAGCCTATATTGGGACAATTTGACCTATCTAGAGCTTATTAAAATATAGATATGGAAGCTCCGGGCGGGCACGTACATCATCCTCAGGGTGTGAGGCCCAGACACAAGGTGTTTTCAACAAGCTTCACAGGGAGTTCTCACTGCTGGAGTGGGAGGTTATAGACAAAGGTGGACAGCTAGAATGATCCATGCGGTAACTGGTTAGAGTTGAAGACTCTATAGAAATTATAAACTAGTTTTAGTTTATAAACTAAACCATAGTACATTTTATCAGTATAAACCATATATTGATCTATATCATATCAGTATAAACTAATCTAAATACAATATTTATAGATATGTGTATATACACAGGGCAGTATACACACATACACTTCCTTGTTCTATCAGCTGAGAGAGTCTAAAAACAATGACATCCCAGTAGCAACAAGTACAGCTAGCCCCAGATCTTGGTTTCTAGTAGCATTCTCCAATAAGAAGAACCAGGATTCCTTGGAGAAATGGCTAATTTTTGGATTGGGTCAGGAAATACTCAAGATAAGCCTGGAGCATAATATAGTGTTATAAAGTAAGGATGCATCTCCACACCAAAACACAAAGATGGGGTATGTCAAGGGGACACAGAGCCAACTGAAAGAGCACCCAAGGGCCAAAGCTGGCTGAGGTCCAAGCAATTTGAGCAACAAAATAAAGTAGTATTGGGATATAACTAAAAGTACGAACCAAATATCCATGGGTTCACAATCATATAAAGAAATGACTGCATAAATAAATAAATGAAGAGAATAGAAAAATCTTCCATGTAAAAAGAATTCCAAATAATTTATGTAGATACTCTGCTCTTGAGGTTAAGTATGGGCTGCAACACAGAGTACAGTATGGAAAGGAGGGAAAGTAATATTACAGGGAAGAAACCTGGCAGGCACTATCTCAGGCAGGTGATCCAGGTCAACATAAATGTCAACAAGTCATGATGACAGCATGAACCCCCGATGTGATGTGGTGAAACATAGCACTTTACCTCCAGGGTCTTCCTATCCAAGACCTACAACCCCAGTCTAAGCAAGAGAAGAGCATCAGACAAATCCCAGGTGGGGGACCCTGGGGGGTGGACATCCTACAAAACACCTGCCTAGTACTCCTCAAAGCTGTCACAGGCATCACAAACAAGGAAAAGTCTGAGAAACTGTCATAGCCCAGAGGAGCCTAAGGAAACGTGACAACTAAGTCTAATGCAGTATCCTGGACAGCATCCTGGAACAAATAAGATAAAAACTAAGGAAATCAGAATAAAGTATGGACTTTAGTTGATAATATTTTAATATTGGTTTATTAGTTGTGGCGGATGTACTCTATTAACATAAGTTGCTAATGATGGGTGGGCTACATGGCAACTTTCTGTACTATGGTCACAACTTTTCTGTAAAGTTAAATCTACTCTTAAATTAAAAGTTTATTTTAAAAAAGAACAAAAACAAAACTTCACAGTTGACTATGGTGTCCAGCCAGGTTTGAAAACCCAATTCTTAATCCCCCATCACATGTGGGTTTAGCCATTTGAAGGGCAGAATGCTAGTCTCGTGTTTGATTTTAGATCACAAAATTTCAGAAAGCTTCACGTGTGTGTGTATACACAAACACATAAAAAATATACAGGGGTAGGCATATATAAAGATTATACTCCAGTTATTATGCACAAGAAACTTTTCTGCGTTTGTGAACTTCCTGGAATACTCATTAGTAACTGTTAAGGACAAAAGGGCTTAACAAAAAAGAAGCCATTCAAAACTCCAGGTTTTGCTTTGATCCATTGAAAAGGGCCATGAAAGAACGATTTGTGCCCAAAGAATAAGTGTCGGGAATCTCCCAGTTAACAACCCTGAGCCCTAACTCAAGAGATCCCATTTATTCTTAGATAAAGATTCTGCATTTGGTTTTTCTTCACCTTTAAAAGAAGGAATATAAATGCCTGAGGTTCCTTCAAACTTACCAGATCAAAACTTGATATGAGACACTGTAATTAATAATGTAACTTAGGAAACGCCAGATCCTAAGAACTTCAGTAGGGTAAAAATGTCTCCAAAAATGAATTAAATATTACATGGCCCATGATCTAATTTTTAAGGGGGAAAGAAAAATCTTCCATATGATTGGAAACATAAGCCAGCTTTTACCAGAAATAGGTGGCAGCATTTCTGTTCTCTGGGTCGCATTTTATATAATATAATTGGACTATTAATAGACAATTAGAAGACAATTGTATTTTTAAGGTCCTACTGTATCCCTGTTTTCCATGAAAGGATAAACTCTTTGTACAGATCTCTTTTACTAGACATAACAAAATTATACCTCTTCTTTTTTTAATAAACAAAAGAAAAAATAATAAAGTGACAAATTAATTTCCCCAAACATAATAAAACTAATTTAATCATTTTGTGCTGGCCATCTGCTTCATGGATGCAAATTTAACTGCATTTTCCACTGCCCGATAACTTGCTTAATTCAGTTAGCTCTTGTGACCCTGCTTTTGTGCTCAGTTCTCAGTGGGCCCTTTCCCTGGTGGCTTCTGACAGCTCCTAGTCAGGAGCTGACCGGGCCAGGGAGTGTTTCCCCAGTTTTCCCCAGAGTGACAAGGCCCCTCTCCAGCTGGCTGCACGTCCATGAATGATGTTTAAGGAAGGCAGCTAACATGGCCAGAACCTTAGCAGAACTGAACTGGATAATGGGTACCACTGAGCACTTCTGATGTGTCAGGCACTAAGCCCTTTATATGTGTTTGTCACATTTAATCCTCACAACCTTAGAGTTAGCTTCTCTGACTAGTCCCATTTTACTTGCGGGGCATCTGAGGCTCAGAGAAGTTAAAACACTTGCTTAAGGACTAAGAGCCAGGTCTTACTACCAAGCTCATCTCTCCTGACAACAGTCAGCCACTGGGCAGGTAATTCAGCACTAGAGAGTGGCTGCTTCTTAGTCTTGGCTTAAACGGAGGCACCAGTACCGCAGATATGGGTTACCAAAGCATGGGATACGGAATTTCAAAGGAATACCTAACAAAGGGCCCGTGTTAAGATTTTTCCTGCTCTTTCAGATGGAGGAGATAAAAAGAGGTGACCGTGTGGAGACTTTTTTGAGAGGAGGTTATCATTGGACAACACTGCTATGAGCTCATCCTCTACCTTCCCACTCAAACCTGGCGGGTGAGTGAGAACGTCAGTGGGGTGTCTGGGGAGCGAGAGATGAACATCCCCGAAGTTAGAGATGCTACAGTCTAGGCTCTGACTCCTGCCCTAAGAATCTAGAGGGACAGGGAGGGGCATGGCTGAGGGTTTCAGTGGGATCAGTACAGGCTGGGATTGGCCTGCAACCCCCACAACTGGCACCAGGGATTTAAGTGTCTCCTTGGAGACAGTGCACACAGGGGTGCATCTTGGGTCCTAAGGACCCTTAAAGTGCCCCACAGAAGACCCGGCTTTCAGCAGAGCAGGAAACCAGCTCAAGAAGGCACCATCCAAGTAAGCATCATTCTCCTCTAGGGAGCTCCCTGGTAGTGGAGGAGGAGAGCCAACTGCTTTCACTCTCCCTCTGCAGGGTCCTGCCCGGAATTCCAGTTTGATTCATACTGTGGAAGGGATATTCGAATTTCTCATTTGAGACTATCTTTGCAAATTAGCATGACCATGGGACTTCATAGGAATTATCAGAAAGGCCATGGGCTGCCAGCACCTTCATCTCATAGCAGGAAAACTCCATGGGCTTTGTCCACAATCCACACATTACACTTGCCCAATATGCTGGTTACATGAGTGGTCTCAATTCTAGCTGTGCATTGGAGTCCCCAGGGGAGCTTTTACAAAACACAGATGCCTGGGCCCCTCTCTCAAAGAGTGTGAGTTAGTAGGTTTGGATGACCCAGCCATCTGCTTTTCTTTTCTTTTCAATGTTCTCTAGAGGATTCTGATGTCCAGGCAGGCTATCAGAGCATACTCTATACAAAAATAAGTGGATGATTATCTTTGAAGGAAGAAAGAGAAGCATTTCATTAGCACCCAAGTTACTTTTTAATATTTAGAAAATCTATATTATATGGTGAATGGGGCAGCAAGGTTCAAGAGTGCCTCACAAAGGAGGGTCTCTAGCATGTTTTTTCTAATCTATCAAAATATCAGCATACAGTAGCACACAAAAATGATATGAGAATACTTAAATAAGTTTTTCACCCCCTCTTTAGAAATGAATCTCTACTTTAAAAATAAAGCAACTGAGATTCAGAGCTGTGATCTGCCCAAGGTCTGGTAGTTAAGAAGCAAGGCTGACATTCGACCAAGGTATTCTGCTTTCAAAGACCAGGTTCTCAATCATCACACCTTCTTCCTCCTAAGAATCAGCATTGATGTGAGAGATCAAGAGGTTCTGTCTCCCTGGCCCCAAGCCTGATCACGTTCCAAAGTTTAAGTTGAAGAAGCACAGGTACTTGAGATGAAAGGGATCTGATGACAAAGAAGTGACTGATGCAGGGTAATTTCCTACACAGAACTTCAATGTCAAGGCCACTAAGAAACAGTTATCACTTACAATGTAATATCCCTTTGATGGAGAAACAGAAGTCAGGAAAGGAATATTTTCCAATGAGACATTCACAGGAGAATTCAGCCATCTATAAAATACATTAGGTTATAAAGCCAGAAGGAATCTTGCCTGACATTTTAGGGCCTTGTTTATTTTCATATAAGGGTATGTGAAACTCTATAAAGATGGAACACTGGCTACCAGAGCAAATTCAGCATGAATGAGCTTTTAAAAACTGCGTGTTCCATCAACTACTTAACTCCAAGTGACTAAACTATCAGGGGACAAAATAAATAAATAAAAACCTCTGTAGTGACATTCCAGGTTCAGAAATTAGACACGCACGGTTTCATGGAAATTATCCAGGCTTTGATTCCAGGCAGAAGTCGGTTTGAATTCTGGCTCTGTCACTTACAAACTGACCCGGTGACTCTGGCAAGCAGTTTAACCTTTTGACCCTCAGTGTTCTCTTCTGTGAAATGGAGATGTGAACACCCTGGTTTACAGGGATGTTGGGGGGATGAGATACACACTAGGTAAAGTCTCAGCAGCTGGAACACAGGAGTTCCTCAAGATTTAGTGGCTCATCTTTTTGAAGAACCCAGATAAACATGGTTAGATACTTCAAATAAATGAAAACAGACAGCCTGATAAGGAACGGCGGCCCACAGCACATGAAATTTTAATGTCAGTGACAGTTCAGGTTTGGCCCTAGTCAATAGGAACCATAAATAGCTGTCACTGAATGGCCATGTCCTCTTGAAAATGGGTTATTCGTCTGAGTCCATGTCCCAGAGGAGAGCTGCAAATACCATCAATACTGGCACTAAGCAACAAACTTATTTATAGCCAAGAGACAGATTCCAAAGATAGAAGAAGCCAGGGAGGCTGAGTCCCCATTTCTAAGCTCCCATATTCCTAGAGGACTGAGAGGTGAGGCTGGAGGGCAGGCCTTACCGGAATGCCTGAGACAGTGGAAAAACTGTTAATAAAAGCGAGAAAAACTGAAAAGGAGAGGTTTGAAAAGAAAGAAGCCGTTGAGAGGAGGAAATGTAGGTGGTGCTACATATGCCTGGCTTTGCTGAATCAGCCACCACCCATCACCGAGACTGCCCTATCTTTCAGCTAACACCTAATCTTTAAAAAGTGGAAGACCTGTCAGAATCTGTCAGCATGCACCCAGGTTCAAGTGAGGGCCAGAAAGTCTTCCCTTGGCCACACCTGCCATGAAAGCGTTCCCCAGCACCTGCAGAATCAAGCCCCACTTCTTTAACTTGACTTTCAAGAACTACTGCTTAAGCAGGTGCCCCCCGATTTCCCACTCCTCCCCTTCGCTTCCGCCCAATGCGACTACTGGTGATTCCTCGTGGAGAACCACCTCTTTCCAGCCTCTGGGCCTTTACTCCTGCCATGGGAATGCACGGTCTTCACAGACTGGGATCGGATTTCTGGTCCAAACGCCACTCTTCCCTCCAAAATTTTCCTTGGATTTTTCCTCCAGTTACTTAAGTGCTTTATCTCCTATTTTACATGTTAACGTCTATGAGGGCTGGATCTATGATCATTATCTCCATACTCCCTTATAAGTTTCATGTCAACTCAAGTGCCAATAAATGTTTATTGGATAGATGGATGGATGGATGGATGGACAGATGGAAGAATGGACAGATTTGATGGATTACAAAGAAACCAGCCAGGGAACATATTATCCACTAAGTCATTTGTCATCCAACACAGCCAGGAAATGGAATGTACTGGTTATCACAATATTCTGATTAACAGAGTGCCCCTTCCCCAAGACCATCCACAGACTTGTCCACTGATAACTGACCTTCACAAGACTGAAATAAAATCCACCTTGCATTTCAGATGGATTAAACAATGCTGTCACTCTTTGATGATTCACCAAGTACTTGGATATCTCACCAGACTCAGGGCTGGAAACTGCAATTGCCATGCACCATAGAATAGGACAGGGATGGCTTACAGGGTACCTATTAAAAGAATTCCAGATAACTAGACATATGTTTGGTGAAACCGTAACTGAAAATAAGTAATTTTTCCATATTCCTTTCTTCAGTGGAGATTTATAAAACTAGTATGACCATTATATATCTTCAACCAGATGACCCTACAAATGAATGGAGACATGAAGGACACACCCCTCCCTAAATGCATGAGGTCTGGCTCTTCCAGCTCTGACCCAGTGAGCAGACCTGCATTTAGAAAGCCAGTGTAAAAGTCTTCAAGAAAACTGGCCACAGATCACACTATGCCAACTCACTCTTGTCATACCCTTAATCCTAGCCACGCCCCCTCAAGCTCTCCTTTACCCCTGCCAAATGTTCCTAGACAAGACCTGTGTTTGTTTGACCATTTCCCAATTCAATAAGCCACAGATGGGGTGAGGCAGAGGAAACACACGTCAAACAAGTCAGATTGCTATTATTTTTAACTTGGCTCCTTCAAGCTCTCAGGTAGAAGAACCGGTTCTGTTGCATGCTGAGTTTTTCCATTGCAAAAGCAGGGAGGAGAATTAGGGGCTTCCCTGGGCTGCACCTTATCCTCTGCCATGGGGGGAGCTCCCCAGGTGCTCACTTGACAGTTCCCTCTCAGGAGCACCTTCCCTGCACCAGGGCTCTCTGCTCTATCTCAATTAAGTCTATGCAGCACAATATCCTGTGAGGCAGGGATTATTACCCCATTTTACAGACAAGCACATTGACACTCTAGAAAGGTAAGTGGCTTGCCTACACCACACACAGGATTTGAACCCACATCTGTCTTCATCATGAAGCTCTGCTCCCACCATTTCCAGCAGATAACTTGGAAGGACGTGGCATTTCACACTGCCAAATGCTCTCTTGGCCCCTGTACTTGTGCCAGACTGAGCAGCGACAGCAGCCTCTGCAGTGTGAGGAGGTGCTCTCCGCTAAAGAGGGCCATTAAAGGATGAGCAGATACTAACCAGAGGAAGTGTCCCCCTGCCTGTGTTCCCAAGGCAAAGCTGACACACTCTGTGTGATCAGAGGCTCCATCTGAGTTCAACAGATGCACGGGCAATTCCGTTGTACAGTTTTGATGTATGGCACCAGCACGATGTGCCCACCTGGGAATATTTTGGTGCCAAGAATGAACAGAAGGGAATGCACTGCAGAAATATTAACCTTGGCAGTCTCCTGCCACAGTAAACCACTGGTTGAACTTTAATGAAATCTTGCACAGGAGCAGAAACATCTGTATTGCTGGTAAAAATAACCCCCAGTCTGGAACACACAACCATCTTTGCACAAGGACACGACAAACCTGGAAAGGAATGGAAAGGAGGCCTTTCTCTGTGATCAAAACGGCTGTTTATAACCGAGAGGAAGCAGCTGCCCACCTCTGTCTGTATTCTCTAGCTAAGGTTAATGGCTTCTTAGGAAAGAAAACATATCCTAAATTAGTGCGTATGAGGCCCTCTTAGAAGGCTGATTTGTGTGGGACAGCAAAGGTCCTGCAAATTGCCTGTCTCCACTGACCCTTTCGTCCCCACAAAACCATTCCCTAGGATAAACAAACACTGATGTGCTGCCCTCAACCAATATTGGCACCATGAGGCCTAATTGCTTTATTAAGTATCCTAAATTAACAACTCATCCAAGCCAAAATCAAGACCATAGACATTGTCTTATTTAAAAAATACAATAATAGGCCAGTTCACAGACCATGGGCATTTGGGGGAGGCCTCAGGAATTACATAAAGTTGTAGTACAGTGTGGCATCTTTTGCTGGTGGCCTTTCCTGAAAAACAAATAGTACAGGCCCTCCCAGAACCCAGAATCAGAGTCCTGGGGATGGGCGAGGCCTGCCAAGCCCTCTAGCCCAATCCTACTCCTTTTTGATGCATGAAGCCCTTATACAAGCCCCGTGCCAAGTTTCCTCAAACTCCCAGGGAGAAAGACCTCCCTGCCCCCGAGGGATCCACTTGATACTACTCTTAGGAAGCTCTTCCTTCCACTGAATTGAACTTTGGTGCTAGTTTGGTGGAGAGAATCCCAGCAATTAATCCTTCCAGCCCTTCAGAGATAAAAGGTGGCAGAATGTCTCTTCCATGAATCTTTACATCATCAAAGTATCTCAAATTCCTATAAATACTCTGCACAAGGCCTTGGTTCTCTCACCATCCCTGCTCTTTTCCTCCAGACAGAGGGTGGAGGAAAGATGGAGAAGGAGCATAATGATAATTATTAAGACAAAAGCAATGATTATAGCTCTTATTTATTAAGCTGACACTCTGTGGCATACACCATACCATGCACTTTACAGGTACGGCTAATTGAATCCTCACCAAAACCCTGGGGATCAGGACTAGTATTCTCTTCACTTTACATTTTGAAGAAACAGGAGCTTCCAGGAAGCATAACCTGCCCAACGTCGTCACAGAGCTAGCCAGTGATGGTGCCAGGATTTGAACTTGGACGGACTCACGCCAGAGACTGCCCTTCTTCGTCACCCACCTCCAGAAGACGGGTGAAGACGGGCACACTCCAGCTTAGCCATGTCCTCTAGAAGTGGTCCCCAGTGTAGTCGGCCTAGCTTACGGTACACAGGGCTACCAAAGTCCATGTGCCTGACCCTGAAACCGCCTAACTCTACCGAGGAGACAAGGATCCTGATCCCCACGGCAGCAGAGGGCTGGCAAAGGAAGTTGCCTTGTGGGAGACCCAGCAGGAGACCTAGCAGATACAGAGGGGACAGGGTCCACTCTGCTGGCCACGGTCCAGGGCAGGCCGCATTATCACAGGCTGACTTTGTGTCCTACTCCCCACACTGGGAAAGGGCCCAGTTGTTGCCAAACTGGTTGGACTAAGTCACAGACAGTAAAAATGATCTGTCTGGCTGCCATATTCCTGATCAAAGCTGACTCATTTCAAAGGCGAACTGTCGGCAACTTGGGAGATTGCAATCAGACAAGGAAAAATAAACTATAAGGTTACTTCAGGGGTTAAAAAACAAAACCTCCCTGAAAAAACAAAGTTATCTTTTGTGCTTCTGAATTTTTCAGTCCTAACAACTCCATGAGGAAACTTACCAGACACTAATTAGAGAATATTTGGGGGTCCTGAGGTAAGACCTAACATTCATTTGGCCTCACACTTTGTCTAGGATGGGGAGATTTTCTGAAGCTACAAGCATAAATAAATGACTCAAGGCTAGAGACCAGGCGGGAATCTCAGGTGTTTGAGATCCCAATTGTGCTTCAGCACACCCCACATTTCACTCACAGTGCAATGAAAGCACAGAGAGCTTCCAAAATATATGCACACACACACATCTATACACACATGCATACAGACACCCCCATACACACCTAACACACACACATCTAAACACACATGCATACAGACACCCCCATACATACCTAACACACACATCTATACACACATGCATACAGACACCCCCATACACACCTAACACACACACATCTATACACACATGCATACAGACACCTCCCTCCACCCCAACACATACACATGAAGCCCATTCTCCTTTTGTATCCCTTCTTTCTCAGAAAGACAAAGAATCACTAAGCTGTCAAGCTAGAGTCACTATAAGCTTACATTTCATGATAATTTGGTTTAAGATCAGTTCAGGGCCTGGATTTTTCAGAGTCAAATAATTTGGTCAAGAGAGGAATTTTCTGAGCAGATCCCAGCGTATATACTTAGAAATAGGAAGAAGAATTAATTTACATTGATATGTTGGAGAGAATGGAAGTTTGTCTTGCTTCTCAAACCATGGAGACTTGAACACTCCTACGAAGTCCATAGATGTGCCCAGGAAGAGGAAGCCTTGCCCAGGCTCCTAGGAGCCAACCAGGGCCCTCTTTCCCCTGGTGAGGCCTTGGGCCACTGCCCCAGTGCTAGAACGACCAGAGGACCCCGCAAAACTCAGGCTTGTCAGAAGTGGACCCAGCCCACTCTCCCCGCACAGAGCTGCCAGTGAGGACCCCACGCTCCATTGCCAGTGGGAAGGACCAAGGTGCAGTGGGGGTGACGGAGACAGTGGCTGAGGGAGCACAGGGAAGCCACTGCTAACGTCACACCTGCATTAATCAAACAAGTGTGTCAATTTAGGAGAAGATGAGGGGCTCCTGTGGGCCCTAGGTAGCTTTCTAGATACAGTCTCCTCTCTAAGTTTGAGGCCCTGGGCAGAAACCCAGGGGTAGTTAAAATAATTTCTCCATCAAATTACTCTTGTGAAAAGGAGTGTGTTCCAGCCTCCTCTTGACTGCTGAAAATCACTCGAGTCCACACGAAGTAGAGTCTCTTGGGGCTCTGGTGTCCCTGCCAATACTTGAGGAATATGGCAAGGGGGAGACAAGGAACGAAGGGGTCCAAACAGCACTCACACACCTGCTGTCACCACTGTTACTGCATCTGGGACTCCAGTCTCTTAACAGTTTGCAGATGCTCCGCAGGAAAAACGAGCAAACGCTGGACCATCCTGGCGGAGGCAGGCGACAGACTTTCTGAAGCTCCAGGAGGATCCCCCGGCGTCCCCTTGCCCCAGGACCCCCTGACGCAGCAGTCTTTTCCCCACGCCAGACACACTACAGCAGGTGTCCCGGCCACTTGCAGCCCCGCACCTAAAGTGACCAGTCTTGGGAGACACCAGGTTCATCGCACAGGGCTCTGATTCCACATCTCATACTACCTGCCTACAAGACCCAGTGGGTAGTTCAGTCTATTCACCTGAGGTTGTTGCTTCTTAGCAGAGTTTTGGCAACAGGTATACAACACTGAGAATTTGTAGAACTCAATCAGCAAAGATCTGTAATCTGGAATGTCTTCTTCACTCTTCCCTACCTTTCTACATCCTATAAAATGTTTTATGCTGGTCGTTCCCTACCAGTGGGCCTAGGATCCCTGGGTTCTTTGAAGGTGAAGCAATGGGATTCCTGAGAATTCACATGGGCACAAGAATGCTTCCAGTCCATCAATCAAGGAGAATGGCTGGCACATCTGCCGTGGGGTCAACCTTCAATAATTGCAAAATTTGTTTCTTGCCACTCCCCTGTTCAACTTTCAAGGTCATCCCATTACCTGCAGGATGGATTCCCAACTCCTGAGACCTCGGCAAGGTCTTGCAGGACGCAGCCTCTGCCCAGCCCTCCCACCTTAAGCCCCCTCCTGCACTCCCTCTGAGTGGAGGGGAGGGGAAGTGTTCTGGGGTAGAAGGTTAAAAGAATACCAGCTAGGGTACTCCCAGTAGTTTATATCTATGGATTTGGGGATTTTGCTTCCAAGAATCCATAGAGTCATAAGAGGAAGTCAGGCATTACTGGGAAAGCTGCAGGCTTTGAAATCAGCACGGTCATGGAAACAACCCAAGTGCCCGTCAATTCATGAGTGGATAACTAA
>VBSM01001265.1:22067741-22079419 GCA_008086735.1 Cheirogaleus medius
AAAAAAAAACAAAAAAAAAACCTAGATCTAAAAATCCCCTCTACCACTTGGTAACCTCAGGGCAGTTACTTAATACATCTGAACCTCAGAAAAAGTATCAGTTCCTCTCTCTTTGCCCCTCATCTTCTCCTACATTGACACACTTTATCTGACTGACACAGGTGTCACGTGAACGGAGCTATGAGATAACCTATGCAGAGCACCTGACAGTGCCTGGCACGGTGTTAGCGCTGGACCCCAAGAACCTCAACTCAGGCTTCCAAAGTAGAGCTAAACTCATGCGGTGCTTCGTCCACAGGCAGAAACAAACGTGAGGACTCCCTGTGGCCGGCCTCCCTTCTGACAGCCCACGAGCATCCTTCTTGTCATCCTCACTCACGCACGACCCACCCACTCCCCATATCTTTTTAAAGCCACTTTCCCACAGCAGAGGAGATTGGCAGTGGCGATTTCAAACCAGATTTATGAAAACCCATAACTAGAAGATTAAAATTCCAAATGTCATCTGGATAAGACGGGCCAGATGCTTGGAGAATTGCAAAAGCCTCAAGCTCTTTGCACTGGCAGAGAAGTCGCATCGGTCAAGGGGTTCATGTCTGAGCGTTTCTCTTGATTGAGAAGGGAATGCGCTTCAGTCTATCACAGAAAAGGAGAGGCGCCTTTCAATTGGACCGAGTGAGTGGGTACACTGTGCATTTGCTAGATGAACCATCAACTGGTGTTTAGTGTGGACGTTTATGCACTGGGAGGCAACTGGGATCTGGGTTGGCTCACTGGCCCTTCTGGGTGGGTCTGGAATGTGTGTCTGTCTATGCTGAGGCCTTCGCCAGGGACCAGAGGGAGGGGATCAGAATAGGGCCACAAGGGAAGAAAAGCCCTCCAGTCTAAATCCTTAGGACCAGGCTCACAGCAACCAACTTCAGCTGGTTACAACCACCTCCCACAGATACCAAAATGCCAAAAAGGGAAAGTGACAAATATTTCCAGAACTCCTACAATATGCATGCCCACTGTGATGAATGCTCTACAGCAGCAGTCCCCAACCTTTTTGGCACCAGGGACCAGTTTCGCGGAAGACAATTTTGCCACAGACTGGGGGTGGGGGGCATGGTTTCAGGATGATTCAAGTGCATTACATTTATTGTGCATTTTATTTCTATTATTATTACATTGCCACTCACTGATAGGGTTTTGACATGAGTCTGTAAGCCATTGATTTATTATGGTCTCGGTGCAGTCAAATCTCTCTGTTAATGATAATCTGTATTTGCAGCCGCTCCCCAGCACTAGCATCACCGCCTCAGCTCCACCTCAGATCATCAGCATTAGATTCTCATAAAGAGTACACAACCCACATCCCTCTCATGCGCAGTTTACAGTAGGATTCAAACTCCTCTGAGAATCTAATGCCACTGCTGATCTGACAGGAGGCGGAGCTCAGGTGGTGATATGAGCCATGGGGAGTGGCTGTAAATACAGATGAAGCTTCACTTAACTCTTGCTGTGCCGCATGGTTTCTAACAGGCCATGGACTGGTACCAGGGGTTGGGGACCACAGCTTTACAGTGATGACTGCACTGAGTCTTTAGGATTTAGGACAACCTGATGAGGGTCACTGTTATCTGTCCTGTAGAGAGGAGGAGACTGGTGCTCAGGGAAGCTAAAGCAAGTTGCCCATGTTCTAAAAGCCCCACACAAAGTGGCAGAGTAGGGATTCAAGGCATGTGTTTCTGAATTCAAAAATCCACCCATTGTCCTATCGTATTGTCCACTTCCAGGGAGGCTGGCCCACTCCCACTCACCACCATGACCAGAGTAGTTCAAGTAGGAGGATAAATCAAATCGTCCAAGTCATTGTCAAGACATTAAAAAACAGTACAGAAAAGAAAAAGAGAGAATAAGTGGTATTTAAATGTTGACCCTTGGCCATAGTCTAAGATCAAAATTATCGGTGAGTAAAGGGAAAGTGCTTTTCAGGAGGAATCTGCTTCCCTGGCCAAACTGAAAGCCTAAAACCCCCTGAAATTCAGGAATTGTTAAGGAAAAGAGTTTACGCTCTTTGAAAAGCCAATGAAAAAGGAGGCAGGGAAAAAACCTGAATGAACAAAGAGCTCATCTACCACTCTTGTCTCCTACCTGCTCTCTGCCTCTGGCCTTACTTCATGCCGACCAAGCCCACATTATCTGGCTAGATCCATCTGCAGAGTCCAACACATCACTCTCCAGCTCTCAAACCTCCAGTGACCCCTCTTGTCACTTGAGACCAAGTCCAGTATCCTTGGCCTGGCATTCAGGGCTCATCATAACCCAGCCGGAACCTCACCTCCAACCTTCCTTCCCCCCACAGAGAGGCAGTGTGGCTTAGCGACTAGGTACGCAGGTTTCTGGGTCACCCTAATAGCGGTGTGACCTTGAGCAGGAAGATATCTACTTAGGCTCTCTGCAGCTAAAATGGGGAGAAGTAACATTCAGAGGAAGAACTAAATTACTGCATGTAAAACAATTTCAGTATAATGCATGGTACCTAGAAAGGGTTCACAAAAAGGAGGATGGAGATTTTCAAGCTCTCATGCCAGCAGACAGGTTGAGAGCATTGCATGGCTCCATCTCTGACTTTTCCTGACCAAGAACCTTCCTGTCACATCCCTCTGTATACCCTGACCAGAATTCTCCAAGGTCCAGATTAAGCCAATACTGTTCTCTCCTTCCATGTGACTTTGCTGGTACTTACTGCTTATATTATCTATTGGCACTCAGTATCCATTTCGGCCCCTCTCATGTCCACCTCTCCCACCCCCACGTTGCAGAGTCCAGAGGCATTCCCAGATTGCCTTGCAGCTGGGGTTGTGGGTTTAATTCAGGTTCTGCCAATGAGTTGCAATGGCATGAGGAGTGAGGCAGAGGCCCTCTTTCTTGCTGTAACAACACAAGTTAGGAGGGTCACGGTTGGCCAAACTACCATAGCTGAGCAATTCTAGATCTAACTTCTGTTCTTCCAGAAATTCCATTAAGTATCCATTTCCCTGTATTAAATCCCTTCTGCTTGAGTTACCTAGAATGGTTTCTAGTTTCTGGACAGACCCTCAACTGATTAAGTCTCCAATTTTCTCTTCAGCTCCTTAAACTCAGTAACTATGCATCCCATTAACTATATGCGGTTTAGTGCCTCTCCCTACTCTCAGGAACAGCTCACTGTGTGAGTCCATGGGTGGATCCAGATTCACGTGCAGCCAGCTCAGCCCATGTGGACACCTCCTCAAAGCCACTGCAGCCTGTGCAATTGACAAGGAGAGTATATGCTGCCCAACAATGCCCACAGCCAAGGAGGGGTATCTTCCACTACTACATCTTCCACTGGGAAAAGAAATAACTGTCAACGTATGTCCCATGGCAAACTGGAAGGACAAGCAGATCTGCTACCAAGACAAATTTTCATCTCACTTTCCAATCCACAAAGGAGGCAAATTCAGCACTAAGGATTAGACTAAAACTTTCTAACTGTTCTGTGAGCTTTGGTAGTTTCTCCTCCTTCCCCATGTCTTTCCTCCTTTCTCTTTGGTCAATAAGAGTTAGATTTACTTTATAAATCTGTTTCATAAAGGGTAGTAGATGAACCACTGGTGGTAAAGATTTGAGACAGTACACAAGTGGACATCTTATTTGAATAACTATGTATTTATTTTCATGATTACCTTCTATTATGCCTAATAACATTGCTTTTGCATTTACAGTTGGAATATACCATTCTTCTTTATATAAATGTATTCAAACTATGTAGTCAATTTGAAGGAAACTAGTAAATAAATAAGCAACACAAGTGGTAGACAAATATGGCAAAAATTATAAATATGGTATAAGAATGACTAAGTTTGGGTGACACTGACTTAAATCTTACAAATATTTTCTGGGGAATTTCAAATATTTAATCTACTTGGCTTATCAGGACAGTTATGAGATGGCACTGAGACTGTTCATAATTCATTTTAAATAACTTTCTGTCCCATTTCTCTTCTCATTACCTTGGGAATAATTTGGTCTTACAGGAAAACTGTCAGATGGAGGCAGGAATTTCAATAGCCTTGCATGAATTGTGGCACTGGGCAGGTTATTCAAACTTGTCTGGTAGGAAGCTATTAAACATATCCACTCCACAGGGTATGGACTAGAACAGAAAGATGCAGCTACACCTTTTAAATTAAATCATTAATTTCTATGACTGTCTTTATTCAAATTGTTTTCTCTAACTGCAGTTTTACACATATATATGACATATACATATATGTCACAATTATGTGAGGGAAAGGGGAATGGCATTTTCTCTCCAGTCATGCCATAAAAATGCTACTGGCACTTAGGGCATCCCCCCCAGCAGCCCATCATAAGAGGGTATAAGAGACAAGATCAGGGACAAAGCCAAGGCAGTCACTCACAGCTCACAGGACAGGATGATGCTGCATTCCCTGTGGACCGACTACCACGGCGGCCATCTTTAGCAGAGATGTCGCAGAATATATCTTATAATGTTTGACAAGGAAAAAAGTCTTCTGGGGAAATAGTTGTTATATTCATTATTAATAACATATTATTATTGCGAACATATTGGCTCACAAAGCTTTTTGAAGGATGGGGTCACGCCTGCTTTGTAAGGCAACTGAGTTGAATTCTTGAGCAGCTATAGAGACGTAAGACTGGAAGTCTATCCACAGGGTAGGATCCCGGCGAGGATGTGAGGAAGACACCACGACGCAATATAACCAGAGTAACAACAGGATGCTTGGTGCGGGATCCTAACAGCAGTGGTGGTGGGGGTGGGGAAGGAGCCACTGCTGCCCTAGGTGAGGTGAGAAGGACGCCTCCTTACAACTCAAGTACAGACGATGCTGCTCAAGCAGTCTGTCATTCGTTCATTTGACAAAAACTTACGAGGCCCTAGCTTTGAACCAGATATTGTGCTGCTACCAGGAATTCAGTAGAACACCAGGCAGACACGTCCCTGAAGTCATGGAACTTACCATCAAGTTGAGTGGGAATGGTGATAAACAAGTAAAGACACTTATACACAAGGTGATTTCAGCGTGTGACATGCCACAAGGACGTAAGCAGTGTGCGGTGCACGTGAAGCAGTGACTGAAGGGGGCGCTATGGGTGGGGTGGGCGAGGGAGGCCTCTCTGAGGATAAAATGAGAAGGAAGCATCCTGGGAAGAGTCAGGTGAGAATATTCTGGAAAAAGGGAACAGCCAAGACAAAGGCCCTGAGTGGGAAGGAGTCCCAGGTGTCCGTGGCTGAAGAAGCAAGGGTAACAGGACATTGTCAGGAGGCAGGCAGGGGCCGGGACTGGATTTATCCTACATGCAACGGGCAGGCATGGAAAGGTTAAACAGAGAGCAACACAATCTGATTTAAGTTTTCAATAGCTCACTCTGACCACCTGTAGGAAGGATGGACTGAGGGTGGGTTGGGAATAGAAGCAGGGAGCCCAGGCTACTGCAATAGTCCAGGTGCAAGAGGTGTGGGCCAGGTGACAGCAGTGGAGATGGAAGGAAGTGAAGAAAAGTAGTTAAGAAGGAACACTAGCATTGGGCATGCTTTGGCACTGAATCGAAGCTTCCTGAATGAATATGTTATAACCTGGCTGGAACTGCAGCTGATTTGATTCGCTTTTCTAAATTCAATCATCATAAAAGTGAAAATGATTATATACACATCCAGTAGCCCTAAATCAGAGATGGACAACAAAAGACATCTTCAAATTTAACAACAATCAATTGTGATATAACATATTCTTTGATTGACAAAAGCGCAGGGCAGCATCTCCAACCATATTAAAGGAAAAGTGGCTCACTCAAAACTGAGCTGTCAGGCTCTCCCTGTCTTCCATACCTCTCCTGACCCCTCACGACCCCTCATGAGCTGAGTCCAGTCTTACTTTGCAGTTTCAAAGTTAAGCACGCAAATCTCCCCAGAACGAACTGTAACTTCCAAGGAAGAACGTGCTCTGGCATTATGCTTCAGTAAACCCAGAAAGCATGCTGAGATAAGAGTATTAAGGGTACCTATTAATGAAGCCGGAAGTTTCAAATAAAGCAGAAGAGATGTCCCAAAGGGAGACATAAACCAGACAGAGCCTGCATCTCGGCAGAGGCTGAGGGAGTCGGTAACTGCTGGCAAGTTTGCAGAGAAGGCCTTTTCTGCCCAGCTTCCTCAAAAAGCAGCAGAGTCGTGGCAGCAGGGAGGAGCAGCAGTTTTTCTCTATCCCTCTGGAAGCTTGCTGTGCATCCAGACAGCTAGGACATGGGTCATCAGCGGACCCAGAAAATGGCTCTTGTTCACAAAGAGTGCCCTCCCCTGAAGCAGACCTGGGTGTCAGGCCTGGCACAAGGGCCCAAAGGGCTGGCCAAGCCCTGCAGAGGACAGGAAGAGAGGGCTGTGCCCCTGCTGCCTAGAACCACATCTCCCGGCAGTGAGGGCTTTGACTTCCACAAGAACTTATTGGTGGGGGCATGGGAGGAGGCTAAGGGAACCGTGACAGGCAAGAATGTCACTGGTACATAGCTCCTAAAGCCTGTGACCTGGATCTAGGCATGTGCGTGTTGGGAAGACAGGCAGGAAGGACGGATCCCCACTCAGTTTCTGAATTTAATCACTTCCTACTGCCACGTAGGTAAATAAATAAGCCATACATGTGCACAACAAGCACCCCCCCACGCCCAGGGCTGTCCTTTTCTCATGGGAGCCAAGCACTGGTGCTGTACAGAGATGGCAGAGGAAGTGAAATATTTGCAAAGCATCTCCGAGGGGCTAGGCATTCTGTTGCACCTCCACTCTCATAGGTCTACCATACAGCCCTGCTAAAAATCCCCTTAGGTAGGAAGGAATGACCATCTCCACAGCAGAGTGAAGTAAGTGAGGCCCAGAGTCACATAACAAGTGCACGGCGAAACTGAAAGTTGAAGGAGTCAATCCCAAGTCTCATGCTTTTCCTACACCTGCCACTTGCTGCCACCCTCACTTCCTGCCAGGCTCTCTTCTAAAGAAACTGAGGGCCCGATCTCTGGATGGCTCTGGCCTGGGGCCCCAACCCAACAACTTGGCTTGCCCCAACTCTTACCTAGCTCAAGAAAGGTGACCAGTCACAGATGTTCTCACTCGAAACTCTTTTTCAGAGAGGAAAGAACTCTACAGCACCCCAACTCTGTTAGCGTGGGTATTTACCAACAGCAATAGGATGGGGTCTCTCTCATCTGCAGATGAAGGTGCTCCTCTGAACAGCTCTCAGGCACAGCTTCTTCCTGCCATGCTATCGTGTGCTTCCCATGGGTGCCACACCTGGGCCAGGAAAGGAAAGGAACTTGGTGGGCTCGACCTGCTCAGAGGCCTCAGCGATTGGTGCATGTAGCACGCAGGGCAGGGTGCGTAGAGAAAGGGAGGGGTTGCAGGACACAGTTCTGTTGCCTTGCCCTCCTGTCATTTGGCAGCTGGTGAGGTGGTAAATGGTTAACCTGGGAATGTGCTCCATCCTCCTCTGGTGTCCTCAGTGTGAACAATGTCACCCTGGCAGGACTCTTCTGCAACCAGGACCTGGCACACTTCCACTTAATAAGTGGTGAAGGGTATAGATTTTTCAAGCCAGATTGATCTGGCTTCAAAATTGTAGCTCTCCCCCTCACTAACTATGCAACTCTGGGTGAGCTGCTATCTTCTGAGACGTAGTTTACTTATCTATTGAACCAGGGCAGTAATAGTACTTACGCCATCGGGCTCTTGTGCAGATAAATGATATAATGCACATAAAGGCACAGAACAGTGCTCACCACCTAGGAAGCTCCCAGTAAATGCCAATGAATAAAAAAGTGCAAGTACTAATTCTCTTTAAGTGAATAAGTCATGGAAGCTGCAGGTCTTCCCTGGAAGTGACAGCAGATCCAGCCCAAATAGTCCTCCCTTTTAAAAACAGAAGGAGAAAGGAACAACTATTAACTTGGTGTCAGATGCTAGCTGCCTCACAACTTGGGAGACAGTAAAAGATGTGATCATTTACTCAGGGCCTACTATTCAGGCAGGTGCCTTGTGTACATGATCTCTAATCTATTCGACAATTCTGCTAAGCCAGAGTTATTCTTACAGAGGAGGAACTGGAGGGTCAGCAATTCAAATCACTTGCCCAGAGTCATGCAGCCAGTGAGCAGCAGCTGGAATTCACACAGTAATGAGAGCAGCATTTACATACTCCTTGTGCTGTGCCAGGTATTGTTCCGATCCCTTAACACATGCTCACTCATTTAATCCTCTGCATACCCCAGTAGGGATGGACTATGATTATCCCCACTTCACAGATGAGTAAAACTGAGGCCCGGATAGGTCAAGCAAGGCCATACAGTGAACAGATGGGCTGGAACGGGAATCAAGGCAGGCTGGCTCCAGAGGCCTTGCTCTAACCATTTCCCCAACTACCTCTCATGTCAAAAAGCCCTTACTCTGCTCACTGTAGTATCCCGCCTCTAAGAATGAAAACTAATGGTTGCTGACGATACTCTTCTAACAAGAGACAACTATGTTGGGATAAAAAATGCACTGGGCTGGAAGTAACAGACTTTGGGCTGTGACCTTAAGCACATCACTTTCCCTCCCTGGATGTCAGCTGGCCCAAGTATAAAAGGATTGGTTTGGATTAGAACTCTGCATTGAAAACTTGCAGCTCTAACAGCATATGGTTCTCTGAATTTGGCCTTTCTTCTTCCTGAGGAAGACCATGAAGTCCATGAAAATGTGGGCTGAGGTTGCTGACAGGCCCTTCCTGGAGCAGCCAAAGCACATCTAATGGAAGAGACAGCACGCGGCCGGGTGCATGAGAGCCGCCCACAAGCAAGCATCTGAGGCTGGGAGATCCTGGGCAATTTACCAGGCCCTTGGTTTTTCCCCTTTGGCAAAGATAGGGAAATAACTTGCCTTAGTGGGTTGCTCTGAGGTCATAAAAATGGTCATAAAGCATTTTCCCAGATTCAAAGTCCAGGTTTGTAAAATGCTCTTGAACTCAGCCATGAGAAGGGTAATCAGAGAAGAAGTCGGGACTTTGCAGGATTCCCAGAAAGCAGTCTGAGAATGTAAAAAATCTTCATTACTTCTCCATGCTTCTTACAGCTGAGAGTCTGGTCCAGAAAAGGGAGAAGGGGGAAAGTCCCAGTACTAATTTAAAGCAACTCGAAACATATTCAAAACAGTGCCATGCTGTTTAGCACATTATATGCTATCCTATTCTCCAAAATCTTCATCTCTCCCAGCTGACAGCAAATTCTGAGGCTGTGAAATTAGTCTTTCTCTAATCAAGATCTGTTGAATGACTGATTCATTTTCAAGATGAGACCTGAGTATGCTCCTCTGTATATCCACCTGCCTAATTCTCTTCTTTTCCTTAAGTGCCTGATTCAATTCAAATCTGCAAACATTTACTGAATTTCTACCATGGGCCAGGTAGTGTGTCTTTTGTGCATTCCAGTTACTTCTATAAGCTACAGTAGTAATAATGCCTGGAAATAGCATCAGTGTCTAGACTTGGGACTGGAAGAGGAGGATCAAACCTTCCCTTCCTGAAAGTTTGAGAAGGTCAAAGGATGGATCTTGGGATTTCAACACATTGCTAAAAAGCTGTTTATTTCAATCATTTATAGCACTTCAATCATTTAATAAAATATTACATAAGAATGAGCTAGTCATCCTTTCAACAATGATTTCTTGGGCATCCACTCTTTAGTAGGCAGTGTGCTAACTATCCTGAGAAAATCAAAGAAGAATACTGGCATATTACTGATTTATTGGAAGACTAATTCCAGAGGTCTGCTGCTACCAGTTTTAAACTAGAGAAATGGTATCCCTCTTTCTCAACAAGGATGAAATGATTAATTTGTTTATTTAGTCAAATAAATGAATATTTACTGAGTACCTATCTTTTGCCTGGCAGGGGTGATATTTTAAAAGCAGTCAAGCAGGCCTCACGGAGGCCAGCAATTTGATTAAGAAGAAAGACAATTATAGGTATTATGAAGGAAAAACACAAAGGACTCAGATTTTGAAGGGGGTGGCTCCATGAGACAGGTGGATCAGGGAAGGTCTCTATGAAAGCGCTCCATTTAAGTGGAGTACTGAAAAATAAGAGCTTGTCATGTACAGAGCAGGGAGAAGGGCCTTCCAGGGCAAGGGGATGCCATGGACAAATGCTCCTAGGCAAGAAAGAGCTTGCTGCATTCAAGGAGCCGGACAGTGCAGCTGTGACCCGGTGGGTGACCAACCGAAGGAGGTACAGGTGAGAGAGGGGAGGAAGCAGACCAGGGCACACAGTTCTTCTAACCTTGGTGACTAGTTTGGGTCTTATTCTTTGTGCAAGGGGAAGCCACTGAAATGTACTTAAAGCAGGAGAGTGACATGCTGCCATTTCTATTTTGATGCCACTCTTGGGCTGTGTGGAGAATAGACTGGAAGCACGCAACAGTGAAACTATGGAGATCGGTGGGGAGACTATTGCAGGTCTCTGAGTGAAAGCGACCTCGTCTATGAGAGAACGAGAAATGCTTGGATTTGGTATCTATTGGGGAGGCTCAAACAGAAGCACTTGCTATTGGAATGAAGGAATGTAGAAAAGCAGGATTCAAAGGTGACACCTCAAGCTCTGGCTTGAGCAGCTGGTAAGTGATGGGACCATTTACTACAGTGGTTCTCAACCAAGGGCAATTCTGACCCCTAGGGGACACCTGGAACTTTCTGGAGACATACTGGATTGTCTCTACTGGGGTTGCTACTAAAGATTCTACAATGGGTAGAAGCCAGGGATGCTGTTAAACATCCTGCAATGCACACTATATCTCTCCCCGCCCCCACACAAATGATCATCTGGCCCAAAATGTCAATGGCACCAAGGCTGAGAAACCTCGACTTACTTACAGAAGAGGGAAGAGTGAGGGTGGAGGATCATTTGAGAGGTTACTTAGCACTATACCTGGGACATAGTAAATTTGAAATATTCATGTTAAATTGTCCTTGGAACCACACTGCTTGGAATGGAGAAAAGTAAAATGCAGGACTGGCATCCGGGTACTCTCAAGGAGAACAGGGTGAGTCCTCTCTCTGAGCTAGGAAAACCTAGCAACCCATGACCCTCTCTCCTGCTGGCTAACTTATGAAATAAAGTTCATAACATAAAGCAAGTATAAGTCTTTACACTTGCCATTCACCCTATTTACAACCCTCCCTTTCTCCCACCCCAAATTTCATCTATTCTTTCCACCCAGCTCCAAGTCCTAGACTTGGGAGGCTTCCCTAAGGACACCCCTCCTTGCTGGGTCTGAATTCTCAGGAGCCTGGATTTTCCAGCACCTCTCTAGCTATGCCATCGTGCCGTCACATACATATCTCTTTAAGACTTCTGACACCCCGTGAGAAAAGGATTCCTCCTATCTTCCAGGTAGAGAAACTGAAGCTCAGACAAGTAACTTGCCCAAGTTCACAATGATTTGTACTAAGTTCATTTCCAAAAGTCAATGTATTACACAGGCGGCCTCTCTTTGATCTCCTATAGCACTTAATCTGCAGCCTTTGGATGATTTCTGTGTCCTGCTTTAAAACACAACAGTCGGGCACTCTGTTTTCCCATGCGTACAAGTGGCTAGCACACAGTTCTTTTTTTTTT
>VBSM01001265.1:22089026-22111082 GCA_008086735.1 Cheirogaleus medius
GGATGGATGCAATCCTAGCCTCAAAACACACACACACACACACACACACACACAGAGACACACACACCCCTTGCCCAGCCCACGCGCCGCTCTTCCAGCAACATGTATTTCCTGTTATGTGAGGGGCAGGGTTTGGGTGTTTTCAAACGCACCTGGCCACTACTGGAGAAAGGACATCCGTGGCCCTCTTGTGAAGGAGGGGGTCAGGCGACCAGAGGGGAGGCAGTCTTGTGGCCTTTGTTTCCTCTTCTGCCTCCTCCACCTGCGACAGGCTCCCTGTGCCTTCCGCTGAGACTTTGGGGCTCTGGGCACTTTTTCACTTTCCTGCTCAAGCCTTGGCCTGGGTCCAGCATCCTCTAATCTAGCAGTGACTCTCCAAGAGTCCCCAGCAACCTGCAGTATCCTGAAAAGGCTCAATAATCCTTCAGCTCCCTAAGGCAAAATGGACTAGCCACCTGGACCTTGGGGCTTGCCTCTGATTTGGGCAGCAGTGACAGCTTAGGATGGAAATACTGGCTCTCCCCCAGTGATAGAGAGCTATGATGAAAACTCATGGAGTTGCCCTTATTACACATTCCTTTCCATAGTCAAAACTGGGCCTGCCTGGTGGCTCACCCCTGTAATCCTAGCACCCTGGGAGGCGGAGGCAGGGAGATTGCTGGAGGTCAGGAGTTTGAGACCAGCCTGAGCAAGAATGAAAACCAGTCTTTACTAAAAATAGAAAAAGTTAGCCAGGCCTTGGAGGCACAGGTCTGTAGTCAGGAGGATCACCGGAGCCCAGGAGTTTGAGGTTCCAGTGAGCTATGATGATGATGCCACTGCACTCTAGCCAGGGGACAGAGCGAGACTCTGCCCCCCGCCCCCCGCCGCCAAAAAAGACAAAACTGTTCAAAATGAAGGGTGGTGATAAAATGTGTCCAAATCTTTTTAATCCTAATCTTTAAAACATGCCACTTAGATCAACATGTTGCCCTACCTAAACCTTTCAGGATTTGATTTCCCTTCAGAGTTAAAAACTCCCAGCTCTTTTCCATGGCCTGCAACCTGGTCCCCCACCCGTGCGTCCACTTACTAGGCTCCAGCAACAGTGGCTCCCTTCCTTCTTCTCAAACACATCAAAATCCTTCCCACTTCAGGATCTTTACACCTGAGACAGTCCCTCTTCCTGGAACACTCTTGCCCCTAGACCTGCCTGTGGTCTCATTTCTAATGACACCTCCTCAGAGGGACTTTTGACTCTTAATATTGTGACCTTCTCCTTCCCACACTCTATCCCATGGTTGTTCTCTTTTCTTCATTGTTCGGCTCACTGTGTTAACCTAGCTAACTTGTATTCTTGTTTCTTTTCTGCCTTGTCCTGCTAGACTGCAAATTCCAACAACCTTGTTTGTTTTCTTCCCCAACTGTGTCCCCAGTTCCTGGACAGTCTGTGGCCCATAATGGGAGCTCAGTAAATGTTTCCCAAATGAAAGGCTGTTGATGATTGTCCCAGTATAAGCCCATCCAGCTTCCTCTACAGTGAGGACTGAGCCAGACCCAGGCAGCACATCCCATATCCTGTCTGGGGCTCTCACTTAGACTGAATGATGACAAGAGACCCCTGTATGTACATTTCCATACATATCTCTGGAGAATAAAACATAGGCAGCAATATTTGGTGCCTCAAGGGAAGGGGCACATCCTAGGAGAACGTATCAGAAAGGTGAAAGCAAATGCCATTTGAAAAAGTATATTCTGTATTAAAATATACTTATAATTTGGAAAACAAATCCTAAAATAACTTTTATTTTCCCCAAAATAAAGCTTGACAAAATCCTATTGGCCAAGAGAGCAAAACACAGGCTTTCTATTGCGCACTGTGGCTTTTTAAAGCCAGGGATTCCTTAGAGCTGGGTGGGAGGATGTGGAGTCGTGTGAAAATGCTGCAAGACTGGGTGTTTGTGCGTTTTCTGGAGAAGCATCTATAGGTTCATTAAACTTTCTAGGATATCCACAACAATAAAAACTACACATCTCCAAGAATTCATTGAATGAGGAATTATTAATAGTTCCCAGTCAAAATCTTTGCTGGTCAAAGGTGGAAAATACCACTCATTGTGCAAGGAGAAATTGGGAGGTCGGAGGGAGATTTAGAAAGCACCTGTCCCAGCTTTAATTAAAAGGAATAAAGCCTGTGGCCTTGCCCTTCAGACCTTGTACACTTCAGAGCATAGGTGTGCTAGCTTGTTTAGCAAACATTCCTTGAGCGGCTACCGTTTACCCAGCTCTGTGTTGGGGTATTGAGAATTGGGGAGGATTCCCTCTCTGGTGTGTGTGTGTGTGTGTGTGTGTGTGTGTATGTGTATGCATGTGTGTCTGCCCTCAGTGCACACACGCAGTCTAGTAAGAAGATGGACACATACGCTAACAGTTGCAATGTGACAGGTGCTACAGAAGAGGGCTGTACAGTGTGCAGCTGGACCATAAAGGAAAATGCTATGCACAAGACTGGGGAGCAAGAAAGGACTTCACAGAGGTAACACTGACCTGCACCTGAAAGGATGAAGGCAGGCCTGATAGGAGGAGAGGAGCATCTCAGGAAGATGGACCAGCATGTGCAAGAGTATGGAGGGGTGAAAGTGCATGGCAGGTTCTGTGTGGTCAGAATGTAGACACCAAGTGGCAGGAGATGAGGCTTCTTGGTAGGCTGGGGCAAACTAGGTCCCTGGAAAGGGGATTCAACCCCTAATTCTTATAAGCCAGGGCAGTGATTTGTCCAAGTTTCCATTTTAGGAAGACCTTTCTAGTAAGAGCAAGAGGATGGCTTTTAAAAGGTAGAGGCTGGAGGGAGGGAGATCAGTTAGATGGCTGCTGAAATCATGCAAGTGATGGGAATATGGACCTCAACAGGGAGAGGTGCATGGAAAAGACGACTGACATCATGAGCATTTGCTGTGGGTGGCTCAATGGCTGTGAGTTCACCCCAGTAGGTGTCAGGACCCTATCGATTTGCAGAGACAGAAGTGGCTCCTTAAAACCTCCTATACCTTGAAGAGTTATTCATCATCCACCAAGCTAACTCTCCCAACACTTTTCTTTTCTTTCTTCCCATTACCATAATCCTCTACTAGGGCCTTTGATGTGACTTAGGAGAAAGAGATCAGCCTGTGTTGACCACATGGGACAAAGCCATTGGGAACAATGCTTGTGAAGGTCTGCTCTGAAGTGTGGTCTGGTTCCTCCCAGCTGTTGGCCTCTTTTCTCAGCTCATGGCTTTCTGATGCATCCCCTGGGCCTGACAGTTCAGCACTGACCCTGGCAGGCAGCTCCACACCCCTAGCTTAGCCCACCTCCCTCAAGTGACCTCTCTTGTACTCTCATAGTAGCCACAAGGTGGGAAGTCCTGAGTCCTGCTATTTTGAAGTCCCTGGTGGGACTGCCCCACTAGAGGCTGGATCTGCCTTTCACTAACAGTGTCCTGTGTTCCAGACCTTTCTCTCCCCAGCATTCAATAGGTCTGTCCCCTGTTGCTCAGCACTTGCTGATTTCCATGCCTATCTCCCCTTTTCTTATACTTCTCTGAATTTTCAGCACCTGCCCACCTAGGGCAGGCACATGATAAATATCTCCCGAATGAAAGTTAGAGGGTACCTCTTGCTTATCAAAGCAGAGTGGAGAGGGGAGGAGATCAGGCCAGGAAACAGGGTTGAGGCTTGGCATCCTGAATGGTGCCACAGGTGGGTGCGTCCTCGGACAAGAGCTGCTCATCCACGGACCTTTCCCTCACCTAGAAACTGATGGTCTATAAAGTTCCTTTTCACTCCTAAATTCTGCAAGCCCAGCCCCTGTCTGATAAACTAATTTGTGTCCAGCTGTTAATGGCTTAATGTGTTTCCCAGATAACGTATTTCAGTTTAACAGGGGTCTTCCACTCTTTCAGCCAAAGCGATGACTAATGGGAAAAAGTTCAGACTTGGTGGGGGCTGGGCAGGGAAACTTTAGACAAAGTGGGCTCTCTAGACTGCTCCAAATGCACGATGTGGGCCCGTGACTTTCCACCCACGCACGAGGCTGATCGTGGGGGGATGTCAGCTTTTACATGGTCTAGAATGACAAAGGAAGATCAGAAGCAGATGGCACCCCAGGGGGAGGAAGGAATAAGCTAGATAGTTTGACATCGTGAGTCCATCCCCCCTGCCCCCCACCCCAAATAGCTGGGCTTGAATAGTAAAATACCACGGAAGTGTTTAGCATTGTCTGTCAAATGAAAATCCCAGCCATATTAGTGGTTATTTATTTAGCATGGCACAGGGCACCTTTCACTTACTTATCACAGCAATGCTAAGAAGGACCATTTGTCCCATTTTGCAGATAAAGGCTCAGAGAGGGAGAGTGATTTGCCCCATTCAATGGCCTTGGAAGCTGCCAAATGTGAGTATAACTCAGGTCTGCCCGCCCGGCCCCTGTCTCTGCAGTGTCTGTGTTGCTGTCATATTACACACAGGAAATGAAATCCCAGAAATACCATCCCTGGGATAATGAAGACAACCTGTGTAGAGACATTTTTGCAAGTAGCTTAAAGACTAAAAGTCTCCTTCTCACTCTGGGAGGACCCAAAGACCTTGGATATAAAGTAAGATGATGTATAAAAACTAAAATAAAAGGCTTGTGGAAGTAGACAGCTGCTAAGCTTTTCAGGACTTGAGAGTCAAATTTAAGAAAAGCACTAATCCTTCCTAGAGAAAAAAAGATACTCCTTCCTGTCCATACGCTGGTGACAAGGAGGGCCCTGAGCAGAGGAGGTGCCATCTCCCCTCCACCAGCCTTGGAGGGGAGAGAACCCCCTACCAAAAGGTCAGCCCCAGAACACTCGGGTTCAGCAGGGCATCGAAGGCTGTTGGAATGTTTGAAAGTAAAATGTATGGCTTTCAGGAGGGCAGACACAATGTCACACTGACAAGCCCACAAATGAATGAATACACCCCTAGAAAGGGCTGGGCTGGGTTAGCAAAAGATTTCTCTCTCCTCCTTCCCTTTTCTTTTTTTCATGAGATCAAGAATTATGTAAAGGCATCTCTCCAACGTGTTCCCTCGATGGAGTTTAATTTGCCATTTCCTGGCTCCCCACACAATTCAAATGCTCTTCTTTCTAATGGTGGGGAATAGGTGGTGATAGAGAACTTCTGGGTGGAGGAGTGTCTCCCATCACCCCCTCCCAATGTCTCTGTGAGCTGCCTACTTTTCTGGCCTAGGCCATGCATGGTCACACCTCTGTGCCTTTGCTCAGGCTGTTCCCTCAGCATGGAACGCTTTTCCTTCCATTCTCTGCCAATGATATCTATCATGTAGATCTTTCAGGACTCAGAGCAAAACTAACTTCATTGGTGAATTCTGAGATCCTTCCCCACCATCTACTTATACCCTCCTCTATGGTGCCAGTACTTTGCTTCTATCTCCTCTATGGCCTTTATAACAGTCCAACTCCTCTTGTAGTTGGGGGTGGATACATTTCACTTGTTGTTATGAGTATTAGCATTGTTATTAATATGATTACCACTGGATTTTAAATTGCTTAGGAAAAGGCATGCTGTCTTAGTCATCTTTGTATACTCAGATTAGTACTTGGCTTATCATTGGTATAATTAAATGGAATTAAGAAATTCAGAATGTTAGGGCTATAGGGAGTTTAAAGATCATCCAGTCCCAGTCCCAGTCCCAGTCCCTTATTTTCAAGAAGAATCTGGGTCCCCCCTATATAGAGCCCCTTCCACTGTACCATGCAAAATGTAATAAGAATAAACCAAACTGAAGTGGGAGGCTGGGAATATTGAGGGTGATGGTATCTTGGGCAGACCTCAGGAAGAAAGCAAAAATCCATGATGCCCTCACTGGGCTAAAGATTCACTTGTTTGCTTGGAATCTGGACATGTATTCGACATTTCATTTTAAATATCACTAGAAGGAGAGCTTTTGGAGAGTGAGGATTGTGTGCTATTTCTCTCTATAGTCCTCAAAACACTACCAAACATAGAAGGGGCTCAGGGTGAAAAATAAGTTTTGGGATGAGTGAATGAATAATTGAAGGCTGACTTGAAAGCTCCAAGGCAAGTGGTTTGTGACTTATTCAAGGCAGACAGACTGGTCCCAGACAAACCGGGACACATCTCCCACAAGCAGGCATGCTTCTCGCCTGAATCTGAGGGTTGCCAGGTGCCCCTGGCATTTATTTGCTCTGTTCAACATCTCAGGCCTCGGGACTCCTCCTCCGGCCCCTTCCCCTCCCACCACCTCAGTGAGGCAGATAAGGGTTCAAATTGTGCAATCTTTGGGTGACCTCTGACCCCCTTTGAAGGGTCTCCTTTGTCCTCCCTCCCCAACCCTCCAAGAAGCTGCACCTCCAGAGTTAGGGCATGGGGACCCGCAGACCTCTTTGGAAGTGCCTTCTAAACTGGTTTTAGGGTTATCTAGCCTGCTCAGGTGGGCCAGGGGTTCATGTAAGGTAAAAGGAAACTGTTTTAAAAAACTTAAAAAAAAATCCTGCCACAGAACTGTGGGCACAGAAATATGGATAGCTATTGTCAAAGAACCTAAGAGAGTTCACTGGTTTCTAACTGTTGTCTTCTGTTCTGGTTTTGTATTTGAATGATTCAGAGAAACAGTTGGGAAAGGAGTTGCCCTGGAACTCTCACTGGGTTGTGTTGATTTGTTGGTTTTTGTTTTGTTTTGGTTTTGGTGGTTGTGGTTTGGTGGGGGTGACGATTGGTGTGGTTTTGTTTATTTTATTTTCCCTGTGGGATCAGCCCTTTCATTCTTGGCCAGTTCTGGTCACCGGGGATTAAGGTTAGCAATTTAAGAGGCAGCAGCTTTCCCAAGGGGCTGTGGTCTACATTTCCTGGGAACAGTTGAGTGCCTCCCTAATAACCCTTTTAATGTAGTGAATGCAGTTGCTGAAAGTTACATGATGGAGCAATTAAAGAAAAGCAAATAACCCTCGAAGTGGGTTAAAAAAATCATTACCTGATGGGGGCTTAGGAGACATTTCCCTTGGAACAAAAGCAGCAGGTAAACTGATCCCATTTTTGTTTGGCATCCTAATCCTCCCAGGAGATGGCTACACACACACACACACACACACACACGCAGCAGTGTATACAACCTACTCCCAGGGTCTCCTCTTTCACCCAGCCCAGGAGAAGTTGCCTTCAGCAAGTACCACTGGGGTAAGGGTAGGTGCTGGCACTCTGGTCTGGTCCACAAACATGAAATGAGGATACACAGGGAGGAAACATATGTCTGAGACACACTAGCCAAGACAGTATGTGTACACAATCACCCTCTATTGGAAAGTCCACAGAGGACAACCTGGGAAATCCCAAAATGAGGGCACCATTGTTTAGCAAAGGAAAACTCTGATTGCTGCTAATGACTTGCTTTGGGCTTCTGTGCAGGTCCATGATATTACATAGGTCATAATTACTGCTGCTGCTGATTGGCCGCAGCAATTCTGGGCATTTTTCACAGCCTAGAGAGCAGAAGGAGTAGGGTGGTTCTCCAGAGCTGAGATAACCCCTTTTCACAACTTCCTTCCTGGTCACGCTCCAGTCAAATGCCAACATCAAGAACTCATCATCAAGAACTCATAATGACCTGGTTTTACATTTGTCAAAGCACATTCACATCAGTTACCCCGGTAGTTATTCTTAGAACCACTCTGAGAACCAAGCTGTATGGCTGGCATGATCCCATTTTCCCTAGGTGGGCACTGAGGCACAAAGAGGGTAAGCGAGCTGTCCGAAGTTGCACAGCTGCCTAATGAGAGGGTCATGCTAGGCCTTAGACCCAGCAGTTCTTAGACCCAAGGTTGACCAAGCTAGTCCACAGACCTATTGTGGCCTCCAAATGGCCTCTCCACAGGCTCTCAAGGTAAGTAGATTTTTATACAATATTATTATTATTATTAACAAAAGCAATAGTAGCAACAATAACTAATATTTTCATAAATCTTCTATGCACCAGCTACCATTCTGTGACATCTGCATATAATATTGTATTGAATGATAATAATAACCTTACCATATAGGTTTGAAAATTACATTTTACATAGGGAAAAAGAGGCACAAAAAAGTTAAATAACTTGCCCAAGGTCACACAGCTATTAATCGATATAGCTTGGATTTAAATCATGTTTGGCTACAGAATCCATGTTATTAACCTGTGCTATTCTGTTTCTCTGTGTGGTCACATCATAATCATAATGTGACCCTAAAATCAATCAACAAATAATATAAATGTAGTCGACTGAAAGGGTTCTGACAAACAATAGGTGCCATTCCTAGTTAGTGGGGTTTTGCTTGTTTTTTTTTTTTTTGTTTTTCATTATTAGTGCTTTAACTAGTAAAATTTCACTGAATGCACCAAATTCTTTCTCAGGCCATGCAATTGTAGATAGTGTTTTAAGCAGCCCTGTGACCTAGGGCAAGTTATAAACCTCTCTGCATCTCAGCCTCCTCTTCTGTAGAATGGGTATGATCATACTTATCTCTCAGGGTTGTTCTGAAAATCAGGTGAGATACTACAGGTGTAGGCACTTGGAAAACTTTAAATTCCCAAAACTAGTTGCCCATAGTTAATTGGTGGGAAACAAAGTTTTGCATGTGAACCTTACATATGTGTCTTACCTGGAGGACTTCTGGGAGGCTTAAACATGAGAGTGAGCATTCTGGAGTTCCAGGAAGGAATCAGAAATAAAGTACTCCCCAAATTTATTTGACTACAGAACCCTTTGAGTAGAGCATTCTCAAGGTCATGAGGAGCCCACTCAGGATATGCCTCCCATGAGGTGGAATTGGGAATGTGTCTTCTTGGAGGGCCCCCCACTTCAGCGACATTCAGAGCAGCCCTCGGAGGTCATCTGAAGTCACCCCTAGATTTTCCCACTTAATTTCGAGACTGCAGAGGGAATATTTAAGTTTGAACCTCTATCATTACAACTATCAATTCAGGGACCCCAGGATATCAGTGGGGAGAGAACGAGACCATGGGGATCCCACGGGACTGTGGCAAGAGACTGTCAGTGATCCCACCCTCATCCTTGCATCCTGCACACAGTCTGGTTCCTATCAGGCAGGCCTCTGCAGAGTCACACCCAAAGCCAGTCCCGCCGAATGTATGGCTGGCCCAGGACACAAAGCCGAGATCTGAAGGACGGCCCTACTGCGGATGAGTCCCAGCATATGGAACAGTGGGGCAAAGTCGGAGAAGAACTCGTGCCTTTCTCGCCCAGACCCCCCTCTCCTGTGGAGGTGGGTGTGGGGTGTCCAAAATTCCCACCATTTCATTCTGATAATAAAAAGTGCTAACATTTACTGGGTATTTATGTACATGTCCTGAACACTGTCTAGGCACTTTACATAAATCACCGTCTTCAATCTTCACAGCAAATCTTTGAATGCAGTACCATGGGCATTTTCCAGGACAAGTAATGGAAGCATAGAAGTGTTAAGCAAATTGCTAATTGTCACATGGCTCATAAATAGGGTAGCTGGAATTGTATCACAGGTCTGTCTGACTGCATGGCCTGGGACCTAAGGTTATATGCCTTTTCTGCAAATTGCCTTAAACTAGTCCCTGCCATTCCTTCCTCCACCCTCCCTGCAGGCCACACGGCACTAGCCTTCCTCAGGACAGCCCTGCAGATATTTGAGGGTAGTGCTCTTGCTTCCTGAATCTTCTCTTGTCCAGGACAAAGGCCATGGTTCCTTCTATAGTTCTTCTTTCACATCTTTCCCTTTTTGCCATCCCAGCCCACTTTTGAGAAAGCTCCAGAGGTATTCCCTAAGAGGGGTGCCTGGAAGCCCTTATCTACTACTTTGTGTTGGCTCAGGTCACCAAACTCCAATTAGCTGAGTGGCATTAGGCAGGCAGGGCAAACAGCACCTGAGCCCGTGCTGCCGTGAAGGGGGTGAAACGCCCCCTTGCTGTAGGAGGGGCTGCCGAGAGGGAGCATGGACTGCTTTTCCTTCTCTTCCTCCTGATAAGAACATGGGAAATGACAGCCTGCCCTTCCCAGACTGCCTCCTGGCCTCTGCTTTCTCAAGGAAGTGTTTTTCAGAGACCCACTTGACATGCCATGAGGGAGGCCCGTCCTGGACGAGGATATTCCAGCCACATGCATCTGCTCTCCATAACCCGGAGGAGCCCCCACTTTCTGGCATTGCTCCCTGCTTCCCCAGACTGGGGCGGATTTGCCATCCCAGCTGGAACCCTTAGCTGTCAGAGCTGGGAAACATCAGGCTCTGCTCAGGCCCTGCAGCCTCTCTGCAGTAGGCAGGGATCGGGCCTGTCTGCAGGGGAGAGATAGAGATGGGTCTGTTTTCCCGGGACAGACTCGTGGTTATCTTCCCGGAGGAAGTCAAGGGGGCTGGGCTGGGAGCCTGGAGCTCTGCATGGCAGGCCCTTGTGGTCTGATGTTTCCTCCAGAGATAAAATGTTTGAATTCAGGTTCTGCTTCTCCTTGGCTAGCTGTGTGACCTGGGCCCCTGCTACCTCACCTGCACATGGGGATCGTAACGGTGCCTCTTTCTCAAGATTGCTATGAGGACCCCGGGAGACACACATGTGAACACCGGGCAGAGCGCCTAGCACAAGATCAGTGGGTGTTTATTGTTCCTGTTGGTATTATTGCTTTATACCTCTGGGTTAGGAATCAACTTATACACAGCTAGAGTGTTTTTAAGTTTGCAAGGACTTCCATTATTCTCTCATTGGATCATAATAATTCATTGAGGTGACATTAAGATTTATCATTACAATCATGTGTGACTGGTACAAGGTCACACAGCAGACCTGTGAGTAGATCCCAGACCACCTGACCCCTGCCTTGGGCTCTTGAGGCAAGGCTGAGATGTCCTATCACTGCATTTCCCTCATGTTATATAGCTGTCTTAATAACTAAAATCAAGAGCTACACTCATGATCTAGGACATAAGTTTCCAAATCTGGACACATACAGGCTCCTCTGTCCTGCACACCCCAGTTTCTATCCTAAGGGGTGTCCAAGGAAGAGATTCATATATCTTTTCACTCCCTGGCCTGGCTCCTGGCCCAAGGCTGATCCAGTCCCTGCCTGGTACGTGAGTTTATAGCCTGGCTCACTGCCCCCATCCATCCCACTCTGGGACATCAGGTTCAGCCAAGGCTCATCACCTGACCCTGAGCCAGAACTGAGGGTGTAGGGTACCAAGTACTCTTGAGGCCTTCCACAGGACACCCCTTGCAGTGTGCCCCCGGGTGGCCTCCTCCAATGGCCCTAGGAAAGGGCCCAGGCTCTTTTTTGCAATGACCCAGATCCACGCCCATTTCTCCTGAGGCTTCCGGACTGCAACAGGGCAGGGTGGGAGTGGAAGGTGGGGGGATGGTGTAGCTGGCTGCTCCAGATGCACCCGTCTAGTTTGCCAATTCCAAGGAGGCCCTAGAAGGAGATTCCGGAGATTCACGCCTGGAGCTGAGAGCCACCACGCTCCATAAAGTGGCTCTGGAACTACCAGCTTCTCCCACCATGATGCATCCAGGCCTGATAAGCACATCCCTTCCCCAGCTGCACTGACTGGTTTGCAGGCTGGCTTGGCTGCGTGTCCCTAGGAAGGACAGTTGTTTATCTCGGTGCTCTTTTGGCTCCAGGAGCTGCTTCACTCCCTCCTCAGGAGACATCAGCGCCGGCTCTGAGCAGCGCTTACTGTCCAGGAGTGCTGCGGTGACATCAGCTTCCTGAGAGCTGGACAGTTCCCCTCACTTCCAAGCCTGGCTTGGCTCCCCCGACGCACCCACCCCAACCCCATGCTCTCCCTTGGATTCGTCCTTCAGACCCTGACAGCACCCGGGACTGAGCTCTCACAGCCCACAGGCACCCGGAGCACAGCCTGGCACCTTCCTCCGATTCCTCTCTGCATGGGACAGAGCCAGCAGCACTGAGGATTTAGAAACAGGGCTTTCTTGTTGCAAATGAGTGGCACTGCAGGGGTCAAAAACTGGCTGGCTATGTGGCAGAACTGGCCTTACATTTATTCATGTATCCAACAAACGTTTTTTTGAATGGCCACTAAGTGCCAGGTTCTGTTCTGGGTGTTGGGGAGGGAGGTGAGGAACAAGACAGACAATGCCAGCGCCTGCCCTCAAGGGGCTCACATGCTAGGGTAGCATGAGTGACAAGCGAGCAAGTGAAGATACAAGCCCGAGGAGGAGAAGTATAGCCACTGAGGGACAGGGCCTGCCGGGGAAGAGGGGGAGAGTACTTGGGGAAGGACCACGCAGAGAGGCTTCTCCCAGGAGGACTCCTGTAAGCAGAGACTGAACAAAGGCAGGGAGCCAGCCACGGGGAAGACCTGAGGTGCAGTGCTACAGGCAGAGCAGACGGGAGTGTGCAAGCCCTGAGCAGAATGTGGTCGGTGTGCCCAGAGGCAGCAAGCAAGCCACTGAGGCGAGAGCAGAGTGAGCAAGGCGGAGGCTGCACTTACCAGTTGTATAGATAGCAAGGATTAGTTTCGGGGGCTCAGAAATTGAAGAGGACCCCAAAGGAACCAATGAACTGTATAGCAGAGGACCAGGTAATAAAATGACAGATAATCATTAAAACGATGCACAGATGTGTTTCAAGAATTACACTAAGTGCTTTAACTGCATGACCTTATTTAATTCCCACACCCTATTCCACAGCTGAAGAAACCAAGGCTTTCATCTCTCCCAAGCAGCAGAACTGAGATTTTAATCTAGGTATAATGGACGCAGGAGCAGGAGTTCTTCATGTAGGCATTGTTCTATGCCTGGAGAACAATTAGGGTCCACTAGAGGGCTAGGAGATAATAAATATTCCTTGAACAAATAAATCAAAACTAAGGAATCTGATAAATTCAGAACAAAACTAAGGAGTTTAGTGAATTGGGGCAACCAAGGACTAATTAATTCATACATTCAATTTATTGAGCAACTACTAAGTGCCAAGCACTGAAGTGGATGCACTGGGGACCAGCAGTGAACAAGACAGACTAAAATCTCAGTCTCGTGGTGCTTGCATCATAGTGTCTGTGTCACCACAGTTGGCTGAATCTGAGAAGGGGCTCACAGTGCCTGGCAGCCCTGGCTCCAGCCAGGAAGGCTTTCTCCCAGACCCTAGAGATCGGACTTATTTCCCTGTGACACACATGTTCATCCTGTGCCGAGCCACTTGTTCTAGCATTTAGAGAACTTCAGGAATGGAAAAATGTAATTACAGAGCATGACGTCTATTTTATTCTTTAGACCTAACACTGTCTAACCGGTGTTTCCTTGCCACCTCTTATTAGCTTATTTCTGCGGGATTTTTAATCTGAGGCATCCCCATGGATAGGGAGATGCTATACGGCTGTACATTTTGCAGTGGGCTGGGCAGTGGAGGGGAAGAAGGGTCCGTTGCTTTTGTCACATTTCCAAAGGGGTATGTAGCTGCAAAAAAAGGTAAAAATCCATGGCTCTAATCTTTTTCTACTTCAGTTACATTTCCCATAGTCTGTGAATGTTGCCTCTTTTTTCCTTAACAGTCTCTCATGGAGCTGGGACTGAGTGGCATTTGGGGCTTGCTTTCAGAAACTATGCGAGTACGGCATTGGTATTTTTCCAGGCACTGCATAAAATGGAGTTTAATTCATTCACTTCCACATTGACACGAGGGGAAATGTTTCAAGTCCTCAGCTGCTGAGAAAGGCAATGTCACCCCCACGCTTCACACAACCCTCTTTCACTTGGTTATTATTTGAGTCTCACCCCTGGCCCTGACTCCACACCGTGGGTCTACACCGTTTCCTTGAGTACACACAGTCGTAGACTCCTTTGAGCCAAAATAAATAACACTGTTCTGATAGTCGAAGGCAAGAACAGACTTCCTAAGCAGGTTGTTCATCTGCCAGAATTCCCGCTCGCTATGCATATTCTTGAACTCTAGATATCAATTGCCATCTCTATAGGGTGGAGAAAAATGGAACAGAAAATGCAGACAGTCTTCTGTTACTTCATTTTGTCAAAAGTCAGTAGCAGATTCAAGTGGAACATTTAAGATCCAAGGTCTTTGTGAGCATTCGTTCCTTCACTGCTTCAACAAATACATATCAAGCGTCTACTGCGCTCCAGACACTTTCTAAGTGCTGAGGACAAAGGAGTGAACAAGATAGACAGGCTTCCTGCCCTCCTGGAGCTTAAGGAGACATCACAAGTAAATACATGTGTGCTAAGAGGTATAAGAGAGAATATGAGGTGCTATTGGGAGCACTTCATAAGTAGCAGCTTAGAGCTGTGGTCCCCCACCCTGGGGCTGCACAGCGGGAGGTGAGTGGTGATGGCGAAAAGCTTCATCTGTATTTACAGCCACTGCCCATCACTCGCCACTTCCACTGGGGGTGGGAGACCCCCAGTCCGTGGAAAAATTATCTTCCATGAAACCGGTCCCTGGTGCTAAAAATGTTGGGGACCATAGGCTTAGGGTTAAGAAATAAAGAAGACTTCTCTGCTGAAGTAACAGCTATGCTGAGACCCAAGTAGAAGTTGCTGAGGCCAAGGTGCCTTGAGAAGGACAGATTAGAAGCCTTTGAAGCCACGCAAAGGCCCTGGGGCCAGAACTAGTACAGCATATTGGAGGCACTGGAAGAAAGTCTGTGTAGCCAGAGCATGAAAAGTGAGGCCACACATGTCTAGAAACAAGACTGGAGAAGAAGCTGGGGCTCTGCACAGAGAGTGCTTTGTATGTCATTGAAAGGATCTGAGTCCTTATCCTGAGAGCAATGGGGAGTCATCAATAAGATTCCAGGAGGTAGGTGTGGTTGGTTGTGTGTGATATGATCAGATTTGAGGTTTTAAAAGATCACTCTGACTGCAATATGGAGAATGGACTGGAGATGGGCAAGGTTGTTTGAGAGAAAGCAGTTCAGAGGCTTCTTCAGTAGACCTGGGGAGAGATGCAGGTGGTTTTGACCAGGGTGGAGGTAATGGCCCTAAACAGAAATGAAATCACCTAAGAGAAACATGGAACAGAAATCAATAGAACTCAGTGGTGGGTTAAATGTGGAGATGAGGGCTAGGCATGATGGCTCACGCCTATATTCCCAGCTTCTTGGGAGGCTGAGGCAGGAGGACTGCTTGAGCCCAGGAGTTTGAGGGTCCTGTGAGCTATGATGAGGCCACTGTACTCTACACAGGAGACAGAGCAAGATGCTATTTCAAAACAAAAAAGTAAAAATGGGGAGGAGGGTAGAACTAGTCCTCTAATCAATAATTTCTGCTGGTCCTCAAATTAGTTCTAATATCCCTTCCCACCTCTCCTGCAGGAGATGGCTATTTGAGTGGCACTCCTGTTCGGCTTACAGTAGGCTGGCTACAAAGCTGAAATGAGCCACTAATTCATGAGGCTCCAGTGACACTGGCCATTGTTATGTTCATTGAAAAGCCAGGGCCATCCTCAGCGCGGAGCCTTTGTGTTGGTCATTCCCCTGCTGGGACCAGGCTCCTCTGGTCTTCCCACGGCTGGTTCTTCAGTTGTAACGCTGCCTCCTCAGAGTGATCTTCCTGGAGCCCCTCCGCTAACGTTGCCCCAACCACTTCTGAGCACATCGCCCTACTTTACTTTCTTCATAGCACTTAGGACTCACTGAAATAAACTTACTTATGCGTCTGTTCACTTGTGTTCTATCTGTATCTCCCCACAAGAATGTAAACTCCGTGACAATAGCAACCTTGAGATTCTTGCAGCACAGTGCTTAGAATAGAACAGCGCCTATTACATAGTAGATACTCAATAAAACAAAGATGAATGAATGAATGACTGTGCAAAGACCCAAGGCTTCCAGACTGCCCTCTCCGTGGGCAATGTGGACATCCATACCAGCCTCGACTGAGCATAGGCACAGTCTAAGCAGATGTCAGATTCACTCTGCCCTCCATCTCAACACAGGGCTCAGATAAGCAAGAGTTTTCCAAAAAACAGCACTCCCATGGGGATTCCCTTCCTTTATTCCCCAAAGCAGAAGAACCATTGGTACTGGTATTTTTCTAAGCTCTACACCTTGGGGCACAAAGCAAACTCGATAGGGTCCCAGGACAGAATTACTTAGTCACGCCCGTGCCTGGAAGAGCTCACAAGCTAATATTGTTGTGCTGCTGATTCATTACTATTTTCCCCTTTGGTTTTCCTTATAGATCTCAGGGCCAAAGTCAACTGCATTTGTAGTTCATAACTGGTTCTTTTTAACTCAGGATATTGGACAGGATTTGGTTCTCAGCTAAATTCCTTCTTGGAAAGGGCACTAGATTCTTCTCTCTTACTCCTCTCAATTTTATTTTGAAAAGATGCCATTTTCTTACCATGAAGATAGGGACTACATTCAGCAAAGGGGAGAGAAATATGGTGTGGTGAGACCCAGACAGGCCCCTGCAGAGCCCACCCAAGGAACAAGCTGCCAGTGAGTGGTCAGGTCTCAGAGCTCATGAGTCAATGGCTGTGAGCGTGGGTTCCCTGCTTCCTTCCAGTGTGCCTGCAGTCTCCCCTGGAGCTGGAAGGGAAATGACATATGACAGACATCACCACCTAGTATTATCTCAACTAAACCATAACATGATGCTGGTAGGATGAGATAAACCACCGTCTTACAAACATACTGCACTACTGCGGAGTAGGGCTGGGAATGGGGCTGGGACAGGGTCCGAGAATGGCTGGGTGAGGCGGAACGTCTCTCCAGCCTGCCTCCCAGAGAAGCAACGCCAAGGCACTCACACCAGCAGATGTGCCAGGACTGCTCTTGAAATGAAATGAAGATACAGTTCCGTTTTAAACTCTAATTCATACACCAGAGCTCTTAATAGGGTATATTCTTCTCTTAGAAATTGCCTTTCAGGAAATAGAGGCAAACGATAAGACGGCAAATGTGTATTTGAGAATTAACCAAAAAAATCAACTTTGAAGGGTGTTATGGAGGGCCGAGCTCAAAATAATGACAGTGCCATTTGTAGACCACGTTGCTGTCCTGGCCTTTCCACATGCTCCACGTCACCCCTCATCTGCATCTTCTGTGACTGCACCCCAAATAGCAATAGCAGCAATCATGTATTGAACAATGCCTCTTCGATATGTGATGAGCACTTTGTATACATTATTTGATTCAGTTCACGTAAAACCCCCACAAAGCAGGTATCATTATTATGTATATTTTACAAATCAGGAATCATAGAAATCAGAGACATGAAGTATCTTGCCCAAGAACACATTAGCTAATGAGTACCAGATGTGGGGGCCACCCCAGGCTTACCCAACACCAGGAGCCCTGCTGCCTGGTATCACCAGACTCTCTTCAACCAAAGAGTCAATTTACTCTGTTTACTGAGTCAGGAAAAATGTATTTGTTTGGTTTTTGTTTGTTTCCCAGAAAGACTTTCACCAACTATATTCCATAACACTAAATTAAAATAATACCTGAGCACTAGCCTCATCTTATAAGTGAGAGTGTTGGACAAGAGTATCCTTCAAGTGCCTTCCAGGCCCAAAGTTCTATGATTTCATTCTGATTAATTGAACACAAGCACCTTCTTTCTTTCAAGGGGGGGGGGGGATCTTATTAGCGTCTTTAGAACATCCACCAGCAGTTCTCCATAGACAGGAAGGTTCCTCCAAAATCCTCGGAGGGGGTAATTAATTAAGATCAACAGTCTCCTGGGGGTGTGGGGGAGAGGGCAGAAGCAGCTGCTTGGCCTCCCTGGTAAGGTCTGGGCTTCCTCTTTCCAGCTGGCTGGGTCTGGTCACAGGGTGATTACCAGCCTTGCCAATCCCCCATTTCGACTACCAGCCGCTGTAGGTGTGGAGGGAGCCCTGAAGCCCCTAGGCCGGCTCACTGTTTGCCCTGCAGCAAAATGAGAGAGGACTCGCCAGGCTCCAAGCCTGAGCCCAACCCACCTACTCAGCCCACCCAGCACAGAGGCTGCCCCCAGCCAAGCCTCCCTGCCTAGGCCTGGGCCTGTCCTCAGCCATTGTCTCTCGCTCCACGCAATCGCCTAGGGAACCAGTATCAGGGGATGTGGGTTCCTGGCCCACACAGCCTCTTATAACGGGGTTGCCCCATTCTTCACCACGGCTCATACAGTCCCTCAAGGAGGCCTTGCCAGACTGTCACTCTGCCACATTGCTCGATTTGACTTTCTTTACCACCCTTATTATTTGAAATTACTGTGCTTATGTATTTCATCACCTGTTTCCTTTGCACTAAAATACAAGTTCTATAAAGGCAGGAACCCTCTTGTCTTGTTCACTCTTGTGTCCTGGTGCCTCGCATAGAGTAGTAGGTGTTAAATGAATGGAATGAACAAAATCCTGTATTCTCAAAGTCCCTCATCTATAAAGTGGAGGTGATAATATTTGCATCGCCACATAAATATTGTTGTGATGCTCTGCAGGGATCGGAGACGATGTATTTTCAATGTTCATCAAAGACTAGGTTCCAATAACTGGGAGTTTTTCATTATTATAATAATGAATTATTATTAATTATAATAATTAATTAGCCAGGGGCTGAGACTGCAGGCTCCAGTCTGAATTTGGCTTTCACAATTAATTAGCTATTTGACCTTCAGCAAATGACTTAACTTCTCTAAGCCACACTTTCCTCACCTGTAAAATAGAGATTACAATAATATTAATTCCTAGGGCTATTGTGCAGATTAAATGAAACAACCTCAGAAAAGTATTCAGAACAATGTCTAGGACTACTATACCCTCAATAAATACAAGCTATTACTGTGTACAGATATAGGGCTATACTTTTTCCATTATACTTTCCCATCACACATTATACAGCCTACAAATCACTTTTACACAAATCCTTTTAGTTCCTGCTTCTGAAACCTTATGAGGGACAGGATTTACCTGCTGTACTTTATAGCTGATAAAACTGATGCTCAGAGAGGTCAAGTAGCTTGCCCAAGGTCACACAGTTAGCCAGAGACAGAGGAACAAAAAAGCCTTTAATTTGGAAATTCAAACTCTCTTCTTGTCACCGCTCTATGCTTGCTGCCATGCCCAACCTGCAGCCCCAGAATCTGAAGACATCTCATGGGATCAGTATGGAGAAACTCCGCCCTGCTGCTTGAATATTCCTGCTAAAAATAAACAGAAGCCACAGGCCTCTGCACACTTGCCGAGGCCAACTGTGTCTCTCCTAAACCTGCTCCCCTTTTGAGGGTTTGGCAACCCACAAAGGCATATGGAGCCTGTGGCTTCTGCCAATAGAGCAGGCCCAAGGTTCCAGGGCTCTCTCTGTTTCAAAACAACATTAGAATAGCCCCACATTTGCTGGGGGTAGGTCAGAGCAGGGTGCTGAAGCTTTTTCAACTGTGTCCAGCTGGCGTGGTGAGCTCCCTGGACATCTGGGTCTTCCCCATGGGTCAGCCCAGCCTGGCCTAGCCCCAGCCTCTGTCCTCGGAAAGGTTTTCAAAGGTGGCCTGAGCAGGCCCTGGCAGCTCTTTCTGTACCAGGGGCAATCCAAGAATGGGACTCTATGCGTGAAGTCCGAGGAATCCAAGGGGCTGGATGCAAATGAAATGAGGGGGGAAACAAACTCACCAAAAAGAAACTGGGCCCTGATCGGTCTTTTCAACTCCCAGTGGGAGCAGATTTGTTGTGACTAATGCATCAGGCTTTAAATAGTTTCACGCAGCATACTGATTAGCCCAAGGCACAACAGAGGCTAATGCAAAGTTTCCAAAAAGAAGAAAAGGCTGCCACTCTCAGAAAACACTCGTCTGCTGACGGAAGCCCACCCTGTTTAATTCCTTCATAAACACACAAGGCACAGCGAGCTGCTGTGAGGAAGAACCAACCGGATTCGGGGGGACTTTAAGTTGGCTCCAGCCATCCTCAATCACCCCTCACGATTGCCCCTTGCCCACGATCCGGATTTCTGGGCATTGCCTTCTAGACTCTTCAAGAACTGGGTTGAATAATGTCCCGCCAAAAATGCATGTCCTCCTGGAACCTCTGAATGTGACCTAATTTGGAAATAGGGTCTTTGTAGACGCAACTAGTTAAAATGAGTTTATCGTGGATTAAGGTGGGTTGTAAATGACTGGTGTCCTTATAACAAGGCCACGTGAAGACACAGGGACACATGTCCATGTGAAGATGAATATAAAGGTTGGAATGATGTGTCTACAAGCCAAGGAATGCCAAGAATTGCTGGCAATCACCAGCACCTAGGAGAGAGGCATGGGACAGATTCTCACCCAAAGCTTCTAGAAGGAACCAACCCTGCCAACACCTTGATTTTAGACTTCTAGCCTCCAGAGCTGTGAGAGAAGAAACCTCTGTTGTTTTAAGCCACCCAGTTCATGGTATTTTGTTATGGCAGCCCTAGGAAACTAACACAGGTCCCTACTTACATGTCTAGCCCTTCTCCCATCAAAGTCACGCTCCTATGAGAGGTAGCTATTACACGGTTTTTTTAAAAAAATAGAATGTCAGTTCAGATCTCACTTCTGCCATTTTGGCTGCTGTGTGACTTTGGGCAAAGCAGTTCCCTTCTCTTATTTTCAGTTGTCCTCTCTGTAAAATGAGGATGATGGAACAGCTGTCATGGGAGATTAAATGTGAAAATATACATGTGAAAAGACGGAGACTATATCAAGCTGCCAGGATTTTTGGAGGGGAAGGCATTGCATTTGTTCAGAAAATATAGCTAAATAAACTTTTTGTCAAAGGGTGGATCCCAAAGGCCAGGATCAAGAAATTGAAAGGCCTCTGTAGATTAACATGATGGATTTGCAGTGTGGAAGGTGGGAGTGATGGTGGCAAGAGTTGGCTTATAAAGAGTGAGGAACGTAGATTTCACAGGGAAGAATCCAGGAGAGAAAAAGGGCAGCGAGGGAGACAGAGAGGGAGGGAGGGAGCAACACTCTTGCACACACCACAGTAGGCTAAGGGGAGTTTGTGGGGGGGGGGCAAACAGAAATCTTTAATGGAAATTTTCAGTTGTTTGTAGTAAAGTATGCAAAATAAGCTCATTCCTCCCTATTCTCTACAAAATATGCACTCAAATCTAAATTGGGTAGCAACATTCTTACAATCATGGATTCTTTTGGTTGGAACTTGGAGAGGTACTGCGTTTGGAGGCTGGGTTGTCATGGGGGTAAAAATGAGGAGGGCCCACACAGACACAGGAGCTGGAGAACCAGGAACCTGAGTAACACCTGGTTTACACACACACCAAAGTGGCTGTCATATTGCAAGTACTTTATAAATGCTATAAATAAATACTTGCTTCAGCCTCAGTCCTCCCCTTCCTGACCATGCCTTGCTCCTGCCTAAGCTTGGAATGACCTGTCCTCTCCCTCCACCACTTCTGCACCTATTTGAATCCTACCCATCCTTCAGGAATCAGCTGCTTCCCATACGAATTCTCCACCCACCCTCCCAGCAGGAAAGGGACGATCTCCCCTTCTCCCAACTCAGGGTAGCACATTCCCATGTATTCTTTCTAGAGTTAATCAATAGAAAGCAAAGTAAAAACTCATGCAGAGACAGATAAGGGAAGATGAACTCAGAAAAAAGAGAAAGACCCAGAAACAGGTAGGGAAAGAGGAGAAGTTAGGAGGGGGGGACTCTGAAAAGCTCAAATGGCCAACTTCATTCATGGTCATTGTATCCTGGGCTGGGTGAAAGGGACAGAGGGGAAAGGTGATATCTCTCGCAGTCCCTTTTATAAAGCTGAAATTCAAGCATTTCCCCTGACTCTTGAATGTCATTCTGAAGCACAGTGAAAATAATTGCTATGCTGGTAATGTGGTTTCCTGGAAGCTCTCTTATAGCTATGTGGGCATGAATTACCAAAACCTCCACCCACCAAGCTTTTCTCTACCCTCCCTCCAAACAAATAAATACACCCACCGTGGCCTAAAATGGGCATTAACCTCAAAGCTGGGACAGGTGAGATGCTCCAATCCACCCACGAAGCGCTTTGTAAACGAGCTCTCTATGGGCATGGAACAAGGAAATAACTCCATCTGCCTGTTAGTGGGCGG
>VBSM01001265.1:22111092-22141164 GCA_008086735.1 Cheirogaleus medius
AGAAGACAAGGCGGGACTAGTTCCACCGCCACCCTCCCCACCCCCATCCTGACTTCAACACCTGTCCTGGAGTTTGGGCTGCTGGGAGCTGGCTATACAGGAACGAAAGATACATTTGCTGTTCTCAAGGAGGTCCCATGCAGGAGGAGACCAGTGAGTAGACAAGGAGGATACAGTGTGACTACTACAACAACAGAGTAGCCCAGGAGGCTATGACAACCCAGAGGGGGGAACCTAAACCCAAGCAGGTACTGCCCAGGCTGAGCCTTGAACAATGAAGAGAACTTATGATATTTCTCAAGTCTGTGTCCCGCTGCCACACAAATATGCACACTGTTAGATTCATCCTCATTTCAGAGATATTAAAATGTAAAGAAATGTATACATGGTTGGGGGGATCTATGGTAATCAGATAAAGAAGCTTGAGGGGGAAGGGCAGGCTATCCAAGCAGAAGGAACAGACTATGCAAAGGCCTGGAGGTAAAATTGTGGCTGTGATAGAGATACTATTCTAAGTATGTGTGGAAGACTCGGTGAAGTGGGGAGTGTCTTATTCAGCTCGGGTTGCTATAACAGAATGCCACAGACTGAGTCGCTTAAACAATGAACGCTTATTTCTCACGGTTCTGGAAGCTGGAAATCTGAGATCAGGGTGCCAGTGTGGTTGCGTTCTTGGTGATGACACTCCTCCTGGCTCATAGATAGCTGTCTTCTCACTGCATCCTCATGGTGAACAGAGTGAGCTCTGAGCCCTTCATCTCCTCATAAGGTCACTATGTCACCACAGGGCTCTTACCTTCACAACCTCAATGAAGCCTAATTACCTCCCAAAGACCCTAACTCCAAATACCATCACGCTGGGAATGAAAGCTTCAACATATGGATTTTGGGGGACACATTCAGTCCATGGCATTGAGTTTATGGGAACTGAAGTGAATGACCATGAGAATAATCACTGTTTGTCTAACACTCACCAATGAGAAATTCCATCATAGTATTGTCTCTGATAATACACAACTGGAAACAACATAAATGTCCAACAGTCAGAGATGAGTTTCATAAATTATGGTTCCTGCATACAACTAAATACTTCTAGCCACTGAAAGTGGCCATGTGTAAAAATATTTAATGACATGGAAAGATGTTCAAGGTGTATTGAGTTTTTAAAAATATAGGTCACAAAATGCATAGATGTTAGTTAATAGGAAAAAATACTATAAGGAAATTGATCAAAATATTCACCATTATTATCTCAGGGGTGGGATTACATGTGATTATTAATTACCTTTCTCCCTGTCCCTATGGTTCAAATTTACTATAATAAAAATGTAACATTTTTATTATAGAAAGGAAGAGGTGTGTGTGTGTGTGCGTGTGTGTGAGAGAGATTATGTATTTACTATAGGGCATGACCCAGGAAATGTGGGAAACAACAACAGTGTGGCCCTCCAGGTCAGAATAAGTGCGTAAGTACCCAGCCCAGAACACACTGCAGCCTCTCCCATTGCTGGCTCTTCCCTTCTACTGGCTTCTCCAAAGGTCACACTCAGCCTCCACCACTTTCTTAAACAGTTTAAATGACACAGGCACATTCACCTTCCAAGATGGGAATGTAATTAATTCTTGGGGTCAAAGGTTCCTTTTTAAAACGTTTGATCTATTATTTGTCCACAAATCAGCATTGACAGATGTGACTGATAACCTATTTTTGGAGGGGTGGTGAGAACACAAAAGCAGCAGCTCCAATGTGGAAAGAAGATGATTTTAGACTTTGAAGATCCCTCGAGACCACCGAGCCAAGGAGAAAACCCTTTGCCTTTACAGCTGAGTATCTGAGCTAGTCGTTGGCCACCTAAGTCAAGTCTAGGCCAGGTGGCATGTGGAGTAGAACACAGCTGAGATTCATTCATGTATTCACCTAATCCTTCCCTATTCTACACTCTGAAGCTGTAACAGTGGACAAGACACAGGTCCAACCTTCACAGAGCCTGCATTCCACTGAAGAAGACAAAAAGCAAGTATGTGCTTAGAAGACAGGCAGAGAAAGTGCTAAGAAAATAAACTAAAGGAAATGAATAGAGACTATTGAGGTACTATAATATTTTAGATGGGTTGGTCAAGGAAAAGCACAGATAACAAAGAAGTAAGGGAGCAAGCTCTGTGTTTATCTGTGGAAAAGCATTTAAGACAATGGCTACAAAAACAAAAAAAAACCCTGAGTTGGGAGTGTGCTTGGAAAACTCATAAAACAGCAAGGAGGCCTATGCGGTTGGAGCGGTGTGAGATCTGGAAAACTCCTTGGGGCATCCCTTTCCAGCTGGCCGGCTGCGGTCCCTGTAGATATATGTACCCCACACCCCACCACCATTCTATGTACCAGACCCCTGCAAGCTGCTTTCTCCTACCCACCAGCTCCAGCCAAGAGGAAATGAGTCACTGACTGGCAGTATAGGGTACCGGTTAGGAGCTCAGACTTTGTAGTCAGACACCCCTGGGTAAAAGTCCCAGCTCTGTCACCTCCCTGTTGTGTGCCCTTGGACAAGCTGCTTAGCGCCTATGTAAGCCTAGTGGTGTGCTGGTAAACTGCATCTCCTCTGGGGGGAAGAGGGATTTTATAAAGCCCTGATTTGTAGCATTTGCCAATTTCTGCAGGGTAAGTATTCCCTCTGTAGCCAATTTCTGCTAGCAACATGACATCACTGAACATGGAATTGGGAAGAGATGCACATAACTGGCTCTTGAGGGCCAGTACCAGCCAGGCTCAGCACACTATTGCCTTGGTCTCTTCATCTGCAAAATGGGTTTTACCTCATAGAATGTTTGGTGAGAATTAGACGAGGTATACACAAAAAGCACTTAGCATAGTGCACATTGTATGGTTAATGCTCTACAAGTGAAAGCTGCAATTCTCACTCAATAAGGATGTTAAATTCTGATCTGGCACTTGTATATACAAATAAATTCTCAGAGGAGAGGAAGCACAAGGCCAAGAGGAGCCTGGGGCCTCTTCTGACTCTGTCTTCGTCTCCTTGTGTGAGTTTGGGCAAGTTGTTTTCCCTCTCTGAGCTTCAGTTACTCTACCTGAAGTGAGAGATAGAACCTCTTCCATGGCCAGGCATAGTGGCTCACACCTGTTATCTTAGCACTCCGGGAGGCCAAGTTGGGAGGTCAGGAGTTTGAGACCAGCCTGACCAAGAGCGACACTCCATCTCTACTAAAATTAGAAAAAATTAGCCAGGTGCAGTGGCTGAGTGGCTGAGGTAGAAGGATCCCTTGAGCCCAGGAGTTTGAGGTTGCAGGGAGCTATGATGACACCATTGCACTCTAGCCTGGAGCAACAAAGAAAGACCCTGTCTCAAAAAAAAAAAAAAGAAAAAAGTCTCTTCCAGATTGGACATTCTACAACTTCCTGCTTTGGCCACTGTTCTGGAAGAGGCATCAACAGAGTGGTTGAGGGCTACCAAGGCAGCATGGGGGTGGGATGGCATGAGCCACATCTCACAAATAGTAAAATCTACCTGGACAGAGCTGGCCACATACACAGAGTCTAGGACAGCAAGCCTGAGTGAGTTCTTTCCTGGCAAAGACCAAAGAATTGTTTGAAAGATCAAAAGGAATGAGACAGAAACAGCTGGGGGTGGAGAATGAGACCTATAGCGGTGGTGAGAAAAAAAAGGTTTGTATAAGTGAGAAAGTTCAGGATTAATAGGTTTTCAGAAAATGTCTTTAATAAACCTTTCAGAAAAGAAGGCCATTTCTGCCAAACCTTGCATGTGAAGACAGAAGAGAATTCAGAAACAAGCTGTTGATAAACTTTTGGTGAGATGAGCATACCAGATGCAAACAGGAGAACATGCAGGAGAAAATGATCACGGTCTCATGGTTCTCCAAGACAATCCTCACCCGGACACAGGCAAGGAAGACAGAGAAAGAGGTTCGTTTGAGAAATCAAGTAATGCCAAACTTCATGGACTTGAAAACTGATGTTGCCAAGCTGAATTCTTTGTGCCTCCAATGTCCTCATTAGAATCCCTTTGAAGTACATGAGAGTATAATTTTCGAGAGTCAAGAACAAAGCTTCGCCCAGCCTTTGGCTTGGAGGGCCCATCAGCAGGGAGAAAGTATCTGACCCTGCTCCCTCAAACCCACAGACAGGAGGCAGGCCTCCCCGCAGATGACAAATGGCACTGGGAGATTTTGTGGACTTTGCACTTTTATTCATAAAAAGTCTCTGGACTTGCCTGAATTTCTTCTCTGGGGGACAAATGAATATAAAGTTTGAATGCTGTGATCCCAGAAATTGCTTCCACTAGCTATTATGGTTTGGAACTCGTTTCTCCTCACCAATGAGTCGTTTTCTTGAGCAGCCTGAGAACTCACAGCACTTCTAAGTCATGACAAGTAGGTAACTTAACCGAATTTCCATCTCGGTAATCCCTGTGCTAACATTTTTGGGTCAGATATTGTTCCCATAAAGAGCTTAATTCTGATGCCTTGACACCCAGGGAAATAAAAGGGGAAGTTAAAGAACATATTTCATTCTGACTCGAGCTAAACTCTTGACAGGTGAGCTTAATTACTGGCTGCCTCCAGCTCCTAACTATCTAGTTTAGGATGGAAAGAATAAAGTCATAATAAAAAATAATGACATTTTAGTCAAACTGGGAGCGATGCTGCAGCCGCCAGTGACGGGAGTGGTGAACAGGAGCCTTAAAGGGGTGAGGGCGAACTCGGGAGGGAGACACCCCCACCTGCTTCTCACACTTTGGTTGCACCATCTCCATGGCGCAGTGAGTTCCAGGCCTATGAAGTCAGCAACTATTATGCCGCATTAACTGCCTATAAACGATTATCAACAATAGCCTTTAAGCCTATTAAAAAATAAACTGAGAAATGAATCAATCCCTGTCAAACACTCAGTGTGATGCTGCTGCTAAAATTAGGAAGGAGTCCATTTGAAATTCTAAAAGCATCTTACAGCGGATGCTTAAACAATCTGTTGGTAAAACTTAGAAGTGTATAAGAAGACTTCTCAGTGGCCCAGAAATGACACCAACCGAGAGTGAGAAGCTCCAGTTTCCACCCTGGCTTTTGCCCGTCACCAACTTGTGGTTTGGGCAAGTTTGCTCCTATCTCCGCCTGTCACTCTCCTTCGTCCTGTTCGCTCACAGTTTGCCTTGCAGCACCATGATCTGCCTTGGAAACCTGGCTGAGAGGCACTCATCGTCCTCCAAGCCTGCTTCTCCCTGCCTCGCCTCTCTCTGAGCGCGCTACCATGCACTGAGTGCTTCCCGGGAATGCCCAACTAAGCATTTTACCCACATCATTACACTTAATACTCATGACAGTGTCGAGTTGCTCATTTAACAGGTGTTTATTCAGCACGTACTCTGTGCCAGGCACCACGCTAGCCAGGGATAAGGCGGGGAACAACACAGGCCTGGCCCTTGCCCCAGGGAGCTCACGGTATAAGCGTTATAGTTTACAGGTAAGGAAAATGAGATTCAAAAAGGTTAAATAATGGGGAGTGGCAGAGAGGATTCAAACTCAGCCTGGGCTGTGACACTCCCAGCTGTCTGGGTACATTTCTTCTTCCCTCTCCCAGCCTCCTTGAAGGTGGGGTCCAGGTCTCCTGTGCCTTCACATCACAGAGCCTCCATAAATAAGGGTGGCTTAACTGAACCCCACAGCCCCTGGTTACCTAACCTGCAAACTGCAGATAAACAGGCCTGCCTCACGGTCTCCCGGGCTGATGGGAAGAGCCCAGGGCTCATGAGAGCATGGGCCTCTGAACACGTTGGGGGAACCAAATGTGACTTGGAGGAGATTTGCTCTGAAGGAAATCCAATCTCCCTGGCTCCACCACCCCACTGGCCAGCACTGCCCGCAGCCTCAGATCTGCCTCGTCTCACATCAGAGCCTTCCCCACAAAGCCTGGAGAAGGTCTCATTACACGCCCTGCACGTACCACGGATGCCACGCTCAGCTGCCCGTGTCCTCGGGTTTCTTGGGCTGTGCGCCGTCTCCCTGCCTCCCCGTAAGCAGTGCCCTGAGGACTGCGGTCAAGGGACAGGCAGCCCAGCCAAGTCCTCCAGGCCCTTCCAGGTCTCTACCTGGGCAGGCGACTCTTGGCTTCCGGAGGGGATCACTGTCAGGAGGGAAAATGACACTGGCTCTTTCCTGGAAGAGAGAGAACTGCCAAGGGAAAGCATTAAGCGAATAATCTAGCCCAACTCAACTTGATTTTTAGTTTTAAAAAACCAAAACAACTTGAAACCAGATCAATACCACTGTCTGGAGACAGTCAGGGAGGAGCAGAGGAGACCGGGAATGGAACAAAAGCCGATTTGCTTCCTCCCAAGGCAACTTGGACACTGGATGGTCCAAGCATCAAGGTTCAGCCCTTGTTCTGGGTCCCGTTCACTCCCGGCCGCCTGGTGACATGGTTTATTCAGCCCTTTATGACTGTCATCCTGTGTGAGAATGGCACAGTCTATGTCAGTAAAAGGTGATGAATTTGAGTCCTACATCTGTGCTGTGTGGCTTCAAACCACTGACTCAGCTTCACTGAGCCTCAGGTTTCACATCAGTAAACTGGGTATAATTACTCGTACTCCAAAGTATTATTGGGAGGTAAAATAATATGAGAGATGTAACAGTACCTAGGATATAGTAAGTGTTCAATAAGAGGTAGACAGTGATAATCATCACGATGGCTTTAAGGAGGGAGGGACATGATGAGAGTTTAGCTTCGTCAAGCTTACTCTGTGGCCCTTGCGATCAGGAGTACTGGCTTGGGGTGCATCCTAGAAGGTGGGTATGACAGATTAACACTACAGATAGGGCAATAAGAGGTAAATGGAGCTAGATTCCTAAAGGAGAAACCGAGGGGCATGTGGCAAAGGGGTTAAAAGGATCAGTATGTGGAAATCAGATATAATTTAAATAAAAAAGCAATAAATCTATTTCTAATTTTGCCATCCACAACTACTTATTAAATCCACCTTCTTTTGATCAATCCTCCTTCCCATGCCCCTCTAGCATTCTCTTAGTTAATGACAGTAAGCACACTCCATAAATAAAAAGTGTAGTAGAGAGGTAATTAATGCTGGGCTGTCTAATTCTGAATTTCTAATCATGCTCTACTTACATTAAAATAATATTCCAGGCATTTGTGACAATCAATTTTACTCTAGTTTAAAAACATACACACACACACAAACTGAAGTCAGTTACTCGGGGAGAGATTCAGGAACCACGGCTGCAATCAGCTTCCATATGTCACCCAAATATGTCGAGCTCCACTTGTGCACCTGTCAGGATGTGGCGCTGTTAGTGTGTCTTCTGTAAAGTCACACATATGAGATGTTCAGAGAACAAGGATGTCCATGAGATCCAGTGGAACCCAGTCGACAGTGCTGGGCTGAGGCTGGATTTGACCCTACGATTCTATTTCTTACTAGCTGTATGTCTTGGACAAATTCCTTCTCTTTTCTCTGTCTCAGTGTCTCTATTTCCTAATCTATAAAATGGGTGCAATATTTTAAGAAAATCATGTTGATGAAGACTCTTTGGAAATTGCAGGATTCTGCAGGTGTGAATTGATTATTGTCAGCCCAAATATTGTCTGGTGCTTCTGAGTGGCTGGCTACCCCCAATATGGCCTGAATTTCACACCTCTTCAATGTCAAAAGCCAGGCAAAGGGAGGGTAACAACAGGTAGGGAAGCAGGTGTGTGAAGGGCTACCCTGGGGACCATGTCCAGGGCAAATTTACCCATTAGGCACAATGCTTATGTCTCATGATATTTTTAAGGGCCCAGGGAAATGTTTTAATATTTTTTTAATCAAAGAATTAAAATGAAGACAATCCAGCCTGTATTATATTTGTCTTATGCAAATGCAGCCATAAAATATACTTTTAAAAATGTACTTTATTTTTTTAAACTGAAGGAAGGAGTCTATGATGGCAAAAGTGCTGAGGGCCCATGAAAGTCATTTGTCTCCCTGACCACCTCTATACTCCATGGCTAATAAACACAAAGGGGCTTCCCTTCTGACCCTTCCAGAGCCCAGATTTATTCCTCTGGGACTGACGACTATCCCTGCTAGACATCTGAGCCTTCTGGAGACAATGCCCCAGGTCAAGGAGTGAATGAGAATTCCAGACACCTTGGCAGGCTCCATGGGGAGGTTCCAGAGGCAGGTGGAGTCGTGAGCAGAGTCTGGGTGCCTCTGGAATCATGCCTCCTAAGCAGCTGCCCCACCTGACTACTGGACTTATCTTCCAGGCAGAGGTCACTTCTACTCCAGTTGTCGGTGAGCATATAATGTGGTACAAATCTTCTGGAGAACCACTTGGCAGTATTTAGTAAAATTTAAAAAGCATGTATGTTGACCCAACAATTCTGCCTTTAGGAGTCCATCAATCTTACAGTCCTTCATGTGCAACAGTGCAAAGATATATGTACAACGAGCACATTGTTCATGATGGCAAAAAGACAGAACAAGCAAAATGTCCAACAATAGCCAATAAGTTGTGCAGAGCCAACAGCCATGCGAGAGGCTGCAATGCAGCAGTTAGAGACAGCATTTGACCTCTGTGCTGGGAGATGTCTAAGAGATGACGGAGCATGGAAGAAGACCTCTATAGGACAGTGAGGATGGTGAAATTCCAACTGGGGGAAGAAAGGATTAGAAATATTTGAATATGCTTGTTTTTGTACAGATTTTCTGGAATGATACATAAGAAACTGTTCACAAAGTTGATTTCTGGGATAGTGGGAATGATGTTGGTTGGAGGAAACATGGATGTTTTCTATTTATTTTACGTCCATGTTGTAGATCTTTTTAAAAAATTATCCACATATATTATCTTTTCAATTATAAGTACTAATTGAAACTATAAGCAGGGAACTAATTGTGGCTTCAGAAGGTGGCTGGCACTCCTCTACCCTCTGCCTTGTGCCCTACCTCACTGTCTCCAAATGGGCCCCCAAATCAGCAGTATCAGAATTAAACTTTCTGGAAGTATTGAATACAGGGGAATGGAAGAAATGAGAGCCAAGACCTGGCACTGGGGAGTGTTTCAGGGAGTCTCTGGCAAAGTGTGTCATTGGCATCCTCTACTCTTTGCTCAGGGAAGGCCTGGGACTCACCCCTACTGTGGGCCTTCATTCCAGGTCTCTTTCTGGAAAGTCGTTCACTCTTAAGACTGAACAAAGACAAGCCCTGGAGGCAGAAGTTTGTGTTTAAAATCACGTTCCCACTTCACTGAGTGACTGAACTTCTGTAAGCCTCAGTTTCTTCATCTGTAATATGGGAACAATCACACCACCTTTCTAGGGCTGCCTTGAGGAAGAAACGAGATAATCTCTGTGAAAATGTCTAGTACTTTGTCTAGCCTATAGTAGGTACTCAATAAAACCACCTGTCTCTGAAGCTAGCAGAGGGGAAGGGGATATCATGGGCAGGGAGGCACATCTCAACCCAAAGAGGACTCTTCCTCCCAGTCCTCGTGAGATGAGTTTGGCATTAGAGCCTGAGGAGGAGAATGACCCCGGCCTGACCCAAACCTTCCACATCGGTGGGACAAGGAGATACTCCAGGCTCCTTGGGCTGCACCAGTCCAGACAGTTGCCTGAGCGGGACAGCAAGAAGCTGCTGGGATGAATGCCCGATGCTGTACACTGGGCCCTTTGTCCATCGGCGGAAGAGATGAGCTAATGCCTGTGTCCAGGTCCAGATACCATCACTTTCCTGGGGCTGGAGCGAAAGCTCTGGGCTGAGCCCAGCCCTTTTATGTGGCCTCACCTTGGAGCTCTGTGTCTTGACCTTCATTCAGACCAGAGTTTTGTCCTTTGGGGAGACCCAGACACAAGCTCCCCATGCCCAGAACTGAGAGCTGCAGGCACTAGGCGCTCCTACCCAAAGCTACCCTTGGGCGAGGGGATTGTATGCAAGACCCAGGAGGGAGAAAACACCAGGGACTCACAGCAGAGGTGGAGGAACCCAGCACCTCACCCACCCTGGAGATAACCCAGGCCAGCAACGAGGGAGGAACACACATCCATTCCTGCTCCCATCTCCTTGCTAGCACTGGGTGGTGGTCGATTGTGCCAGGCCAGACCCCTGACTCACAAGGTCAGAAGTACTGGTCTCGCTTTGCTGCTGCAGCTGCCATGACCACCAGCTCTTAGATGCCTGTGCAGTCCTTTGCAGTCCATAAAGCCCTTCATAGGAGCCTCACAATGGCCTTGTGAGTAAATATGGAGGATTTTCATCACATTTTAGATAAGAAACGAGCTCACAGAAGTGCAGTTAAAATCCCAAATGGGGGAGAATTTGAACGGAGACCCCACGACTCTTCCCACAATGGTTTTTCACCTAAGCCTCGCTGTTTCCCCGCCTCTGATCTCAGCTTTGCTCTCTGTACTGTGAGCAGGTTGAATCTGACCTTCAATTCCCAGGATGCTCTGAGCTCTTGTCGTCTTTAATAAGATACTGCAGAAGTCTCCAGGCATGTGTTGCTGCGAAACGCCACCAGGTGGCACTAGCAGCCACGGCTTTCCAGGACAGCCGCCAAAGTAGACAGGATTCCTGTCTGCCTGTCTGTGTGCCTACCAGCACTTCCCAGCTGCGGCTTCTAGTCTGCACCTGGGTTGGTCTGGGCTAGGGAAGGGCAGGGGCGGCTTATTAATTCCTTGCTTGCTGCAGCACGAGGACCAAAGGATGCTGCTCCCACTATCTAGAGAAGGGCAGGGCTGATACCAGGCAATGCCCTGGTGCAGAGGAGCCAGTTGTGATAACCCCCCTGGCACCAGTGCACCATCCACACAGGCAGCAGGCAGAACAAGGAGGGACAACCTGCCAGCCACCAGGTTCTATCTGGAGCACCTCACACAGAGGGTAGCAGGCAGCCCATGAGTCCTCGCCGCAAACCACACTCACACCCTTGCCCACCCCAGACCTAGGTGATGAGCACATGTGAAATTAATTCTAGGATCCAAGTGGTTGTTTATCAGGCACCGTGTGCCAGACTCTGTGTTAAACGCCTTGCGCTAATCTCCTTTAATTCTCACAAAGAGCTTATGAGGCAAGTACTATTATCACCCCCATTTTACAGATGAGGAAACTGAGACTGGAAGAGGTTAAGTAACTCTTCCAAAGTTATAGGAAGTAGGAAGTGGTAGAGCTGCATTTGACCCCAAGCCCATAGGACTGCTGAGATCATGGTCTTGCAAAAAAGTTTGGTTGGGCTGGAGCACAAGGGGCTTGCGAGGGGTCAGAGGGAGAAGAGAAAGCAGTACGGGGAGAAGAAGGGTATGAAAAGGGGCACAACATCACTAACCACCAGGGCAATGCAGATCCAAACCACAGGGAGGTACCACCTCACACCTGTCAGGATGGCTCTCATCCGAAAAGTCAGAAGATACCAAGTGCTGGCGAGGGTGTGGAGAAAAGGGAACTCTTGCACACTGTAGTTGGGAATGCAAATTGGTATGGCCATTATGAAAAACAGTATGGAAGTTCCTCAAAAAATTCAAAGTAGAACTGCCATGTGACTCGGCAGTCCCCCTTCTGTGTACATATCCAAAGGGAATGAAATCAGCACCTCGTAAAGACATCTGCACTCCTATGTTCATTGCAGCATTATTCACAATAGCTGTGACATAGAAATAGCTTAATGTCCATCGATGGATGAATGAATAAAGAAACTGTGGTATATATATACACAAAGAAATAGTATTCAGCTTTTAAAAAGAAGGAAATCCTATGATTTGCAACAACATGGATAAACTTGGGGGACATTATGCTAAGTGAAATAAGCCGGACACAGAAAGAAAAAATGCTGCATGTTCTCTTTTACATGTGGAATCTAAAGCAGAAAACGTCAAATGCATAGAATCAGAGTAGAACCAAAGGTGTGAAGGGGAAGGTGGAAGAAATGGGGAGACGTAGGTCAAAGGGGACAGAGTTGCAGTTCTGTAGGATGAATAAATCTAGAGCTCTAAAGGATAGCATGTGGACTCTACTTAATGACATTGTACTGTATGCTGGAAATTTTCTAAGAGTAGGTTTTAGGCGCTCTTAACATATACGCACACACAAATAACTATAGGAGATGACGGATATGTGAAACTGTTTACTTGTAGTAATCATTTGCATAAATATATATCAAAATATGATGTTGTACATCTTACATTTATGCAATAAAAAATTTAAAAAAATACAAACTGTCATGAGAAACTAAGGCCATCCAGGAAAGATCCTTGATGCCAGGAAAGGTTACATTCCCATCTTTGAATACAGTGCCATTATAGGGTCTAAACTGCTCTTTTTTTAGCTCTTGCTATAATCTCACATCCCTCCTACCAAGAAGTCATCCAGACTGCTGGCTGCTCTTGGAAGCAGCAGAGAGGAAGGGGGAAGCGTGGGCTATGGGACCAGAATGCCTGGGATTCTAGCCATGTGACCTGGAATCTATAAAGGTCTATGATAACAATAATAATAGTGTCTACCTTATAGCCTTCTTGTGAGGATTGGAGGAGACAATACATGTAACATGCTTATAACATGCCCTCAAATACAGTGAGCGCTGAACAAACACTTGCTATTCTTACTCACTGGGCTACCAAAGCGAGTATTGTCTGGTTTGGTTCTCCTGTCGCACTCTTCCCCTTTGTGATTCCCAAAATATCAGTAACTCTCCTTCCCTGAGTGTGTCTCCTTTGTTTTCTGACCTCCATGCCTTTGCCTGTGATGTCTCCTCTATCTAGAATGCTACCTACCTACTTTTGAACAAACCCCTCTAAACTTCAAGGCCCACCACGAATCAATAAGGCTTGCCTTGAATTTGTTCTTTGAGAACATGTCTTCTTGTCCCTAGATTCTTGCAGGCAGTCGTCCCTCCCGGCCCTGTATGTTGTGCTTTGTTTACAGCAGGCACCCCAAACGTGCACACTGCAAATGACTCCCCATCAAGGTCCCAATGGCTGCCCTCCAGGGGGCGCCTGCTTGCAGCACCCATAAATATGGGAGAACTTTCTTTTGCCTCTCCAAGGACAGGATAATGCATTTTTCCTCTCTATTGTCCTCTTCAGATACACTACGAAAATTCATGAAAGCTGAATTCTGAGCCCAAAAGTCCATGCTAGGGCCTTCTTAGAAGTTCCTCAGCCTGGCTTGGTCGAGTCTGGAAACACCAACCCTTTCTTCCCTCTTCAGAGGGGAAAAGGGGGTATTTTTTTTTCTTAGGATAATGCTAGTCCTCTCTGGCTGAGTCACTGACATAAGCAAAAGACAGGTTTAGTCAGAGACTATAAACTCAAATTCCTATGGGGCTCAAGCAGCTGGCCAGCTGTAAGACACTTGAGAGAGGTGGAGACTATGGCAAACACTGAATGCTGCCTAAAGTCATTTCAAAAATTTTCTAAAACACTACTCCAGATAAACAAATGTCTCCACAGACCTGATTCAGCTTGGGGGCCATCTGCTGCACCCTCCACCTTAAAAATTTGCCATTCACCCTCAAAACAGAGGGCTCAGGGGCCTTAGTATGGACTTATAAAGTAATAATTAAGGGGTGCAGACCTGAGTTTGAATTCCCACTCTGTCATTTCCTAGCTGTGTGACCTTGGGCACCTAACCCTCCCTTTACTCATTTTGTCATCATTAAAATGCAAATAAAATGAGGATGCCCTGGGCTGCTGTGATGATTAAATGAGAATGTGAAGCATAGAATCTGGGATGTGTGAATGCTCAATAAATGCTTCTAAATTTTACTGACCAAGTCAGGAGAACTACAAGGGAAGCGAGTAGGATTTGTACATGTTTCTAATTCCATTGTTCCTTTTGATATTAGCTGTGTGCTCTCCTCAGCTTCTGCTTCTTCTCCAAACAGATACCAATATGTAACCCAGGGGACAGAACCTAATTTAGCAAGCTCCAAGGGTGGCTCTGGGCTCCAGGACATGGCTCTGCGCTGTTGTGGGCAGCTTGGGAGAGGCAGTCAAACATCAGAGCAGCAGAAGCCATTCCTTTCATCTCTGCTCTTGTTAAAACACCTTCAAAGAACTGCCACAAAGCCCAAGCACTAATACCTGTGTGGCTTCCTCTATAGGACAGAGATTGAGCTCTCCTCACAGTGGCCAGGGACCATCCTCCCTGGTGTCCCCTAGCAAACAAGCCCCCTCTGCCAATTTCACCTACCAAGCCTGGTGCCAGGATACCAGGTTTAGGGGGCTGTGTTAGCTATAAATGCTGCTTCATCCCTGGAAAACTCACCCACAGCTCCCTAATAGGAAAAACCACCATCCACGTATGGCCTCCATATTTTCTCTGGAACCAAGCAGATGGAGTTATCTTTTCATCTCCTGGATGTGCCTCTCCCACATCTGTCACCCACATTTAAGATCCACAGCTATAGAACTGGAAATGCAGCCTGGAAACAGCTGACAGGCTTCGGATGGGTCCTCAACAGACACATGTCTAGAGGCCCCTGCCCCTCCAGGGCCCGTTCCATGCGGTGTGGAAAGCATACCTGTCCCTGAGTGAGGAGAGGGACAGGATCCTGGGCCATGTCACCAGCCTCCTCAGGGAATGCTCCTCAGAGCAGACTCTATAGGAACCAACGTTCCTGTAAACCCAAGGTAGCTCTTTCTCCCAGCATTGCCGGAGAAGGAGGAGTCCCCAGTCACTGAATTGTCCAGATAACTGAAGCTTTATGTTCAAAGCACCTGAACATTTATTTTAGCTTTTCATCCATGAAGTTCTATATTATACTTTCTCATCTTCTCAAAAGCAAGAGGACATTAAATAGAAACTCACATCACAACCATCACTAATTGCTCTAAGGGCTGCTGAGATGGCGGATTTTTCCATCTCCTCTCCCTTTGCTTTCAGGTTGTCAGCAGTTTCACCATCAGCTACGGCTTGGGCTGTCAGAGCGCCTCCTTATCTCTGCCCTCCTGATCAGCTGCTTTGGATCTGCGTGGGTCTGAGAAGGCAGATAATAACTAGCATAGCCACCATTCACTGAGAACAAGATGCATGTCAGGCTTCCTGCTAAGCGCTTTCCACGTGTGATTTCATTTAACCAATTTCAGGCACCCTGTGGGGTAGGGGCTCTTCTCCCCATTTCTTAGATGAGGAAACTGAGATCAGAGTGTACGTGTCTTGCATAGAAGCATGGAGCTAAGAAGGAGCAAGGATGGTCCTGGAATCCAGTCTCTTTGACACCAAAGTCTGCGATAGTGATCACCAGGTTATACCACATTCTACCATGCTACTCTGCCTTGGAATTATCTACTTGACAGCTGAGCACCTTCCTTTCCTCCTCTTCCTGTCCCTCCTTCCTGTCATAATGTGATTAATGCCTGTTTTCCCCAGCAGGCTGTAAGATCCATGAAAGCCTGGATTCTGTCCTTGTGCACCCTGCACTGCACTCCCTGCCCCGCCCCCATGCCTAGCACTGTACCTGATATGTAGAAGGTGTTTAATAAATACATAGATTAACTCCCTTCTTTCTCTTTCCTTCGTATTTTCTTGCCTCCATGCTTACTTTGTCCTCGGGCTTTGGAGTGCCTTCCTTGAAATTTTCTAAGTCTCCCTCTGGTGGCGGGGACTGACCAGGTGGCCCTAGCTTTGAACCAGAACCATGGGAGTCCCTGTCCTCAACTCTCCCTTCAGGGCATGCTCTGAATTTCTGCCCATTCATGGTGTCAACCAGATGCCCAAAGGAGCTCCAGGAATTACCCCGATGGTGTTGTCTAGGAGGGTAAGAGGATCGCTCCTCCTGGTGGGCACTGTAGTCCTTTCATGGCATTGTGTGAGGCTGGCCCAGCCAAATGGTGTTGGTGCATTGATGTTGGGCAAGAAGCTTTTTTATATAGATAGGGGCTTGTAAGAAAATATTTTCCAGGTGCCCTACATAACCAAGAAGAAGCTCTGCCTCTGCCATCACTAAAGGAAGACTCTACCAGCAATGTTTATATTGATGAAATCTGATGACGGTGAGCACCAAGGGTAGTCGTAATCAACCTGTGGAACAGCAGAGTTAGGGGAGAAGATGTCATGAGAGTCTGGGCTTTAGAGGGACTAGACCTGAGTTTGAGTCCCAGTAGGTGACACTGGGTAAGTTCCCTCCTTCTCCCCTGCAAAGAGTACTTCACTGCATGAGCTTTGTGACAGCTTTTGAAGGGCCACCAAATCTTTCCCTGGGTGTTTAACACTGACAATAGCTCTCATTAAAGCTCAGCAGATCAAGTTCTATGAAACATGCTAGTGAAGACTTTGTAAGGATGCCTTACCACCAGAAGGGAAAATCTCTTTTTACTTTCCACTTCAGCTTACTTTGAACCTGGGACTGCCAAGGAGAATCTCATAATCCATGTCTTGTGCCCAGCCCACCACTCCTGGAACCCTACAAGAGGTGGCCTAGAAGGCAAACTGACAGTAAGTAGCTCTAGTTTTCTTGAAAGGAAGCTATTTTTAATCCTAGCAGCAGTGGAAACTGCATAAATTAACATAATCTCAGCCTCACCAATTACTTCTAGTTTTTTTATTTTTAAAAACATGTTTCAGGATCAAAAGCAATGCCCGATTTGTGTTTGGAGCTGGCTGCCACAGAGGGGGTGAGATGTAAGGTCACTGCTGCATGCTGCAAATGGACAACATGCTTTAAACAGTCATGACCCTCCATGCCCTCACTCTGCCCCTTGAGCTTCCTTGGGCCAAAGGCTTTTTGAGGAACAGTCTCCATTCCTGAAGGTTGATGCTGGTGGCCAGACAGGTGCTGGCAGGTCAGGCTGATGTTGTCCCCATAGTGAGCAGATGGCAGCACATGGCACCAGGTGGGCAGCCCCCAGCACTCAAGCTCCTTCCTCCCTACCATGCCAGCCTCCCAGCCTCCATTTGTTCTTCCCATCCTTGCAGGTTATTTTTACAACAGGGGAAAAAAAAGTGATGCTATTTCTCTGCATTTTACCCTGAAACAGTCACACCAGCTCCCTTGAAAAAGCACCCAACAGATGGCTCTGGTCCCTTGGGCTCTGAGAAACAGCAAGCCTCCTGGGCTGTCAGCAGGTTATTAAAATTTCATGTATCATGCAGGAGGAATGGCTTCAAACTCCTTTGTTCAGAATGGCATAGGGGTTCGGAGTTCGAGCCATGGTGCTGATTTGGCTGTATAATTCTAAGCAAGTAACTTAGCCTCACTGTGCCTCCATTTCATCCCATGTAAAACGGGGTTAATAACAGTGCTTATTTAGTTTATGGAATGGTTGTGAGGATCAAATTAATAAATCCAGTGCCTGGCACATAGTAGGTGCTCTATAATATTGGCTGGAACCATTATTACCTCTGATGCGGACCTCCTGGCTGGGGGCACCAAAAAGGAATTCTACAAGGCCCTGTCCAGGACATTGGGGTAAGAGGGGTACTCACGGGGCAATGCAGACCCTAGTACCACCCATGTATCTGGTTGAGAGAGCCAGAGAGAGTGAGCAGGGGCCCATGCTAAACTCTCTGCCCTCACGAAACTGGCAACACTGAGCTGCCTGGTCCCAGATTCGATCCCAAAGTCCATGGAAAAGCCTTAGGTCTCCTGGAGTTGTTCAGAGTGGGATTGGGGCAACAACTGCAGCTTAAATTTAGTGAGCACCTACTATGTGCCAGGTCCTGGGCTCTGCATGATACAGGTCCTCTCTGATTTACTTCTCTTAACACTATGAGGAAGGTACTATAATCATCCCCATTTACAAATGACAAAACTAAAAATCAAGAAGGAAAATGACTTGCCCAAGGTCAGACAGCAAATAAGTCTGAGGCTAGGTCCCAAATCTGTCTTGGCCAGGAGGAGAGCCCGTGCTTGTAAAGACTGCATGCTACCTCGGTGTGCTGGAGGGCTAAGGGCTGCTCTCCACACTCCCAGCCTGAGAGGAGGCTTGCAGGCCTGACCCAGCCCTCTATGCCACACCTGGAAGAGAAAGCATGCAGTTTATGACTTTGTTGGAGACCTGGGTCCAGAACTCTGGAGTCCAGGCCGGGCTGGTGTGAAGCCTAGGCAGCGAACCCAGCCCTCTCATCGTGTATCTCTTGGCGGCTGGGGGAGGGATTGTGAGCCTTTCCTGTCTCTGCCCAACCCCTGGGATCACTCACATCCCCACCTTCATCTGCTTCTGAAAGTCTGTTAAAATGCCAATGGTGTGACTTGAAAGGAGTCGACCTTAATCCAGTGTTGGTCATGAGTGCTTGAACGTGAACTCTTTACAGCAGACTGGTGTGAGAAGGAAGGAAGGGGAAGGGGCTTGAAGGAAAAGGCCCAGGGTAGTTATGTTTGGGGCAGCCCACCCGAATGGATGGAATTGGCTGGCACTGGCCTTCTCAAAACTGACCCATCCAGGGCCACTTAACCTGAGCCACCCTCCCTGCACTGAAGCTGATGATCTCACTCATGGTAAGGTGTCTATGTCTGGCAATGGTTAATTATATTTATTCATCTGCTGAAATATCACATTTCCATTTTAACAGAGGCATTTAGTAAATTGCAAGCTTGCCTTTGCCAGTTGGGTCATAATTTCATCAACAACTGCTGCCAGGAAATTGGCTCCTATAAAAGAGCAATAGGCTTACCTTGGACTCACTGTAGATCCCTTTCTCAACACGGTCACCAAGTCCTACCCTAGTTCTTTCTTCAATGGCTCTTAGATATGCTTGTTCCTCTCGAGCCTCAATGCCTGCCTCTATTTCAGGCTCTTATAGCCTCTCTGTGCCTCAGTTTCCTGATCTGTAAAATGGGGCAAATAACAGTACCTTCCCTATAAGATCATGGTAAGCATTAAACAAGTTCATATGTGTAAAATTCTTAGAATGGTACTGGGCATGCAGTAAGCATTCAATAAATGTTGATCATCACCATCACCATTCTCATCACAACTACCACCACCACCACCACCACCATCGGCCTCCCATCACCATCATCAGAAGTACCAGGTTACCAACCACCTCCAGTCTCCATCGTCTTCAGTGTCCTGAGAAGAATCTCTTACATACTATTTGCAGCCTTCCTCCCCTGCTCAGAATCCCATTATGGCTTCCTGTCCTTAGAAAACCCTCTTTCCTCCCTTTATGTATCTAAAATCCTTTATCTCCTTTAAGGAAAGAGGTGAGATCAGAAACCAGCTCTTGCCCCATCTCCCCCAGACATCTCCGTCCCTTGTTTTGAAGTTGGGCACTAAGGGACCAGGAGGCTTAGTGCCCACTGTGCGGTAGGTGGAGCATCTCAGGTTCTCAGCTGGAGCCTAGAAGACAAGCACATGCCTTCTGGTGTTTGGTCTCCCCTGAAGCATGAAGACGTAGATATATGGGTGACAGTGAGGCATGGGCTCCAGAGCTGAACAGACTGGAGCTCAAAACCTGGAGCTACCATTTATCAGCCATGTGGCCCAGATCCAGCCAGCCAGCCTGTCTATCTCATTTGACTCATCTGAAAAATGGGTCTAAGACCTAACCTCAGAGAGTGGTTGAAGAGAGAAAACGTGACGTTGAAGAAGAACCAAAAATAGAGCTGCACCCACAGCAAGTGCACAGTTAAGACTAGCTCCCTTCCCGCCTCCAACCATCAGGGGTTGTTGCTTCTTATTCTATTCTATTAGAAACAGGAGCACCTACTAATGGAGCAATTTAATCCACCTGCTCCTGCTCCCACAGGAGGGGGAAGTGGTCTGCTAAAGTTTACCTTCTCTGGTGAGAGGCCCACCCCTAGCTTCTCCCCAGAAATAACCCATTTTCAAAGCTGCTTTTGTGTTCAGGACAATAAAACTAGCATCCATGCTAACCGCGTAATGGTGCAGGCATCAGTTAACACAGAGATTTAAGAGGGTAATAAAAAGGAGGCCCACATCTCAGACTTCAAACCCAGCAAACGATGAATAGTTGGTGTGAGGCGCATAAATCCTCAGATTCCTAAAGGATGCTCTTCCTCCCTGACCCTGAGGAGGCTGGGCAGGCATGGGCCTGGCATAAACAGGCATGGCCGGATCTCCAGGGGACACCCATGTATCTGGACCAGACCATGACTGGGTAAGGAGGGCCTGAGTCCAGCCAGAGCCGAGAGAGGTGTCCAGCCAACAGCTAGAAGCAGAGTCCCGGGAAGGCTGGGTGACCAAAGGCCTCCTAAGAAGCCAGGGGTACATTCTCCCACAGCTACCTCTTCTGGATATGTCTCCTTAGGCTGGTTATCTACCCTCTAGAGAATGAATGAACTTCATTCTCTACCTCATAACTACTACCTCACAATTTGAGATTATTATGATACTCAAATAAGACCCTCTTAATAGCTGCCCACTTCCTGGGCACCTTGCTATGTGCCAGGCTCCATGCTAAGCACTTTATATGAATGATTTACTTTTCATCCTCTAAACTACATCTATGATGTTCCATTTTACATAGAAGGAAATTAAGGCACAGAGAGGTTAAGCACCTACCTGTGGTCACACAGTAGAGATGGGGCTTGAACCCAGGCCTGTTTGAATCTCCAGCCCATACCCTTAATCATTATCCTTTGGCAAACAGTAAAATGCTATACAAACATCTGATATTGCTCAGGTGATATTCACCTGAGACAGAGGGGAATACTATAAAATACTGACACTAATGCCCAGAGGTATAACCAGAGGCAGAGAACCAGCATGCTGAGGGGGTGAGTGTGGAGGGGTGCAGAGCAGTGTGGAGCCCAAGCATTCCTGGCCCTCTGCACTTCAACTCCTATCCTCCCCCTGACACACAAAACACACACACTTGCCCCATCTAGAACCCTGAAGTTGGCTATACATGTTCACATTCATCATTTTACCCGCAGTCTCACACTGGTTCCTAGAAAGCAAAGAAAGTTGTTCCCACTTTATAGATGAGGAAAACCAAGGCTCAAGAGGCTAAATGATCTGCCCAGGGCCACATAGCTAGTCAGCTCAATGACATGGCCCAGGATCCCCTATCCTGGTACTACAGGTGTAAGCGAGAAGATTTCTGAAAGCCCCTCAATGACTTCCCCCACCCACCCCCAGGGTTTATGGTTTGCTGAATTATGGTTGCTCTTTTGTTCGGCTACACTTCTCCCTTACTAGCCTGTCAGCCTCTTTGATGGCAGACACCATCTCGGTCACCATTAAACTGCCAGTGTTCAGCTCAATGTGATATACAGGTGCTCAGTAAAGAGTCACCAACTGGAACCGCACCCTGAAGCTTCCCTTCCCACTGTGGGGGCTGGGGAGGAAGACGCAGCTCCTGGAAGAGGGGTGGGGTATGTGACAACAGGGGCAATGGCAGCCTGCTAGCAAACACCCACTGCCCGTGGCATCCAGCGCTTTATGTACGGGAGATAGGAGGTGGGGAGCGGGCACAGAGAGGCCTCCTGCCCCCCATCCCCACCTTGCTGGCACCAAGGAAAACCCAGCTAAGTCCTGGTGATGCCACATGCATGGCCATCATGGCTCCCTTGGGCAGGGTGGTCAGCTTTAGCAAATAAAAACAGAGGATTCCCAGTTAAATCTGGATTTCAGATAAACAACAAATTATTTTCTAGTTTAAGTGGGCCCCATCACAAACAAAATGAACCCATATCTTGGCTCAGGCTTTGTCATTTAACAATATTTGTTACATATTTAAACACAATTAAATATTATTCATTGCTTATCTTAAATTCAAATTTAACTGGGCACCTTGCATTTTATCTGGCAACCGTACCTGTGGGCATCCTAAGCCTTTGGGGAGGGAGTGTTATTTCTCCAAATGGGCTGAAAAGGACGCCCCTGAGGACCAAGGGGACACTGGAAAGAGCTGATGGCAGTGCCCGTGCCCAGCGGGCAGTGCCAGGCAGGAAGGAGGCGGAGAGCTGCGTGGCCTGGGGAGCCGGGTTCACGCTGCCTTCCTGGCACGGGGAGGAATGTGGAGCCCGCCCCAGCTGCTCCCCATTAAGCAGAGCTGGCATTTCAAAGCACGTCAGAAGTGCTGGCTCGCAGCCCTGGAAGTCAGCGTCTGGCCTCTGAGCCAGCACTGCCTGCCAGGCCCCGGCCCTCTCACCTCGGCGACCGAGGCCCCAGCAGGCCTATTGTTGCCCTGCCTGGGAGCCTCAGTGGGGCCATTCAGGGGCTCTGCGACAAGCCCCTCTAGAGGGCACTTCCTCCTCCCCCTCCAGGGTGCCCCTGGCCAATGCCTTCGCCTGTGTGGGTGGGGGGTCTGGCCGTGGTGGACGCAGCCAGCATCCAGAGCAACAGCACTGAAGGCTGGATTGTTGACAGAGGGCACAGAAGTGCCCCCTGAGTCACGGGATTCCAGGGCGCTCTGCCCACACTCGGCCCCCATGCAACCCAGGGCAGCTGGGCTTCCGAGGCACCTGCGCCTGAGGACCAAGGAGCAAGGTCCCCACAACAGTCACTGTAGAACTGTGGACAATGAATTCATGGAGCCAGATAGAAGTGAGTTTGAACCCATGCATGGCCATGTCCCAGCTATGTAGGACTGGGCAAATCACTTCACCCCTCTGAGCCCCTCTCTCTTCATCTGTAAAACTAATGACATCCACCTCCTAAGGTGAAGGCTAAATGAGAAAATCCTATAAGCATGGAGCATGGAGCATGGCACATAGTAGGTGCTGAATAAATGTTCCCTTCTCAGAGCTTCTTATTGCTCTGTTTTCCTGATCCAATGGAACTTTGCTCTCCTGCAGGCAGCAGAGCCAAAGGCCACCGCTATGGGGATATCTCAGTTCAGGTTTTATCACGGGCACACTGGGCCCCTTGGAGACCTGAGACTCGGGCTGAGGCCCCCCTCAGCTAGGACAGCCCCTAATAAGGAGAACTGGAAGTCAAACACAGAACTCCTCGTCCCATCTCTGATGCCCTTTCTGCTAGCCCGCTCTGGGGCTCTAAGCATCTCAGATCTTCTTTGTACTTCCCGGTCTACCACTGCAGCTTGCTCGAAGGCCTGATTTCTGAATGAGGAAACACAGAGACAGATGCTCAACTCTATGGGCACTGTCAGGCAACTTAAAGGTAGCCAGCTTGGGCCTCAAACACAGGGACACATGCCCTGGGTTCATTATCCTTCACTGGGAGTCCCAGCAAACCCTTCCCAATGGCTGCCATCCCAGTGTGATGCCTACCCTACCTGGCAATGCCTCTCACTGGTGGCAGGGAGAAGAGCCAGGGCTTCCTGTCCACCAGGGCTCTCTACCGTCTGTTCATCAGACCAAATCCAAAATACGCTGCCCTGTTTTCTCAGAGTCTTGCATGCATCCAAAACCTCAGCTCTTGTCCCTTCACTTGGGATCCCGTTCCTGCCTACCCCAAGTCACCCAGCTCCCGCCTTTCCTCAGCCTCCAATTTGATCTTCCATTCTGGACCAGTCTCTGTCAGAGTGGGGACCACAGACCATCTGTACCTCATCATATTTGTCAAAGATGGAATCTTGGGCCTTATCCCAGATCTGCAAAATCAGACACTCTGAGGCTGGGGCCCAGGATTCTGCATATTTAACAAGCTCCCCAGGTAATCCTGAGCACACTGAAGTTTAAGAACCACTGTCGTGAAAGAAGATATGCACCCTTGGCATCTCTCACTCTCGCCACATAAGACCTTTCTCTATATGCTTCCTTTCCTGTTAATGACTTTCTGAAAGAATGAATTAATTGGTTTCCTTACTGTCAAACTACACTAATATAATTGAGCACCACCATCTCATTTCTTAATTGCATTCTTCCCTGGACTTTTCTTGGGAGGTTTTCCTCCATATATCAGGGTACAGCAGAAAACACACAGATAGATGCATGGCTGGGATGTAGCATTTATGGTGTACTCATGTGGCCAGGCATTTGCCACATGCTTCTTACACATGATCACACTGAATGCTCAAAGAAGCCCCGTGAGGTCCCTGCTATCATGCCTATGGAGCAGATGGGGAAGCAGGGGCTGGTCTGGCAACTTCCCTGAGGCCACACTGCTGTAGGTGCGTAAGGCAGAGCTGAACCCCAAGCCCTGGTCAGTGTGGCGACGACCACTTGCTCTTTCCCACTTCGCTATCCTGACTTCTCTGAGGGGCGTGGTCTCAACTTCAGGAGATCTCACCCCAGAGCGTGCATCAGAACCTCCTGAGGAGCCCTAGGAAAGACAGATGCTGAAGCCCCATTCCAGGCCTGAATCTGTCGGGGAGACATCAGAGCATATGGACAACTCCACACACAGCCGGTGAAGAACCACGAGGCACGTGCCCAGGGTCAGGAAGCTTGTTGCAGTAGGGCCTAGAAAGAGAAAGGTTCTTGACTCCAAGAAAGATGCTCTCTCAGCCTCACATGCGGTGCTGCCAGTGGTCTAAATGGATTTTCTATAACCTCTCAGGCAGCATCTGGACACACATACACACATGCAGGCATACACGAACACATGCACACACACACACCCTTTTGGTGCCAGGAGCATCACCTTCCAGTCACAGAGCAGGTTCCCTGTCCCCACTGAGGACCAGGTACAGACTCCGGGGTGGCTGGGGCAGTCCCTTCTCCAGGTAGCTTGGATGAGGTTAAATGAAACAAAGCTAGGGGACCTGGGGGAGGGGCCAAAAATGTTCTCCAGCCTCCTCTGCTACCTTCCTTTCCCCCTGCGGACACCATGGTAAAGCTGTTCCTCTGCCACAAGTCCTCTTCTTCCATCTGCGGTGGCCCACATCTGACTTAGACAGAAGTGTGCACAAGGATAGGCGGTTTCTATGGCACCAGTGACCATGTGAGCGGCTTTCAGATAGCCCTGATTTACACATAAGAAGTCAAAAAGACTCCAGCGATAGATAATAGTTCCACCGAACAGCCTGGTTCAGGAGCTCAGTTAACCTGCTCCGCTCTTATCAATGAGCTTTCCCCAAATCAATACGCCATCGCAGGGTGACTGAAAGAAATGCCTCAGCAGGCAGACAGATGACATTCGCGTGGCACCTGGCCACTGAGGGGGCTTCCCTGGGATGGGGAGTCAGCGAACCCTTCCCCTGGCTACACTGGGAGGCATCCTGCTTTCTTCATGATCATGCAATATGATTTTAGGGACTTGCAGAGAATTGGATAATTTCCAAAGAGCAAAAGACTGTGGGAGTCGGTCTGTGTTCAGACTGTGGGAATGGCTGAGCTGCCTTTGCTGAGGGCCCTAGAGGGGCGCTCACGGCCACTCCTGAAAAGGGCCGGAATGGAACTGCCTCCAGCTCCTGAAGGGTGCCACCTCGACCAGCCCAGACACACCTGGCGGAGTGGGGAGCTCAGGTTCTCCAATGCTGGGCTCCCGGGTTAAAGACTGCATCTCCCTTCCTTCTGCAGCTTCCAGGTAGATGACAGCCTCCAGCCATGGTGACCAAACATTAGCTACAAGGCTCAGTGCCTAGGAGAATAAGCCCCAGCAAGATCAGAGACAGAGTGGCCACAGATTCTGCAAGTCTCTCTCATGACACTCTCTTCTAGGGTGACTCTGTTCATCCCTCCCATCCACAATCCGAAGGTAGGGCTATTTGAGGCAGCTGGGCCTGTGTCCCCAGGCAGAGGTAGTGATAATACTTTGTGGGAAGGGGACTTCTCCTAAGTACTTCTTTTGAAGGGGTTGAAGGCAAAATGCTCTTCTGCTTCCTAAACTTGAATTTGCTTACATATCATGTGGGATCTTACTACAATGCAAATCTGATTCAGAAGGTCTAGGGTGTGGCCTGAGATTTTGTATTTCTAACAAGCTCCCAGGTGATGCCATTACTACTGGGCCACAAACCATACTTTTTTTTTTTCTTTTTTGAGACAGAGTCTCACTCTGTTGCCCTGGCTAGAGTGCTGTGGCGTCAGCCTAGCTCACAGCAACCTCAGACTCCTGGGCTCAAGCAATCCTCCTGCCTCAGCCTCCCGAGTAGCCGGGACTACAGGCATGCGCCACCATGCCCGGCTAATTTTTTCTATACATTTTTAGTTGGTCAATTAATTTCTTTCTATTTATAGTAGAGACGAGGTCTCGCTCTTGCTCAGGCTGGTTTCGAACTCCTGACCTTGAGCGATCCGCCTGCCTCGGCCTCTAAGAGAGCTAGGATTACAGGCGTGAGCCACCGCGCCAGCCTACAAACCATACTTTTATTAGCAAGGGTTTAGATCACCAAAAGCAGGCAGAAAAAGAAAAAACTGAGTGCCTGTTGGTAAACCCAATTCTCACCTCCACATTCTACTGTGAGCATCTCAGAGCCGGCCCTCAATTCAGAAAAGACACCTCTGACAAGGTAACATCTGAGCAGAGGTTGAAGGGGAAGAAGTGAGCACTGTCAATATCTGGGAGAGACATTCCAAGCAGAAAGAACAGCAAGTGCAAAGGCACTGAGGCTCAGCTTCCCTGTTTTTAAAATGAAGAGGTAAGAAAAGTAACTTTGTGACAGAGTTCTAAGATTCCAGAGTCTGCGGTAAGGAGCAGAGAGGCTTTGGAAGGGGAGGCCAGATGGGGGGAAAAACCTCTCCTATATGAACAGGACAGGGTGGGGAAACCTACAGACCACCATCACAGCTCCTTTTTTTTTTCAGTCTCATACACCTCTCTTTCCAACTGTTTCGAGGAGAAAATTACCAGTTGTTTTTAAGAAACAAAAATAATCTGTCCTGTTAAGGGAGAGATATTTAAAACTACTGAAGGGATTTTTCCTTTTCCATTTTTTTTTATTGATACATCTCCTCTCCTTCCAGTTCTAAAATAAGCACCCTGTCTGCCCTTATGCTAATCCAAAGGCAACATACTGCAGAGTGGCGAGGGCCTGGGGAGAGCCAGGCAGAGGTCGCCTGGAAGCCACTCGAGTTGGAGAATGTACCAGGGCAGCTCGGCCAGCCTGGCCTCACCCATGGACTGCTGCCTCCAAATCCAGGTGACGAGACACTCTTAAAAACAGCAATGGAATGTGGCGAGAGTTGGTATTTGCAGATGACAAATTTCCGACCAAATTCCAGTTCTTTGGAATGGAAAACCAGCAGCTTCCTGTTACAAAATGTACCAACAGTTCATGCCTAATACATGGGTGTGGGCAATTCATATACTTCAAATCTAAATTTGGCTAAAAGTATAACAAAGCAGGCATATTTTTAGCCAGGTAAACATTTCTAGAGACTAGGTCAAATTTATACTAGTTTCTGCTCGACAATCCAGAGAAGGAACGATTCCAAATAAGTGAGAAGCAAGGACCAAAAGGGAAAGCCACAGAGTCCTCCAGGCAGTCAGGATTCCTGGGGACCATCTGCGGTGTAGGAGTATCTTCTGGGACTAAACGATGTGTCCTTCCCCATTAGAGAGGGAGCACCTTTTAAAGAACAGAGGCCCAGGTTACTTTAGAAGGCACGTCTTTGCTGGTCTTTGCTGGTTTTACTCTTCTCACTTGCTGGAGGACCTTAAACAAGTTGTTTTGCCTCTCTGGGCCCTAAGTTGTATGTGTCTCTGTTCACCACCCTCACCTGGACTTGGGTTTAGTTAGCAGCTGCACCGAGGGAGGACTATACAGTGGGGAAGGAAGCAGGCTTTGCAGTCCCTGCCTGAGTTTCAGGCCTGGCTCGTCCACTTACTGAGTGTGTGACTTAGACAATTGCAAGAGTATCCGCCTTAGAGGTTACTGCTTTTGTGATGATTCAATGGGAAAACCCACATAAAATGCTTAGAGGAGTACCTGGCACATAGTAAGTGCTCAGTAAATAACAGTGATCTTATCTACCTTACACCAGGCACTGCTTTAACCTGCACAACCCATTGAAATGCTATACCCTTCTTGGGGAAACTGAGGCCTGGCAGAGTGGATTTATCCAAGCAGCAGTTCAACAACTATTTCTTGAGAGCCACCTACTGTTTCCCAGGCCCCATACTAGCCCTGGGGAAGTGAGACACCTAGTAAATAAATGAGGATCTTAACCCAGGTCTTTCTGGCTTCCAGCTTGGGGGAGTCTAAGGGGCTGGGTATAAAAAGCATGGACTTGAAGTCAGAGGGTTCCAATACTGGCTCTGTGTGGTCTTGGTCAAGTTACTGACCTCCTCTGAGGCTCATACATAAAATGGATGAAATGTGACTGAATTGTGTGAAGTCAAAAGGAGATGATCTATGTAAAGTGTCTGGCCTATGGGTGGTGTTCCATGGTGGCCTATTGTCACAATGACACCATCTATAAAAGAGGTCCTGGTTTTCTGATTCACTGAGCCAAATGCAAAGCTTTCTAATATGAAGGAATTAAGGACACTCATTTTAACTACTTGGTAGAAGGAGGGGAAAAAGAATACAGGGCTGGTTCTAATCTTTAAACCATCAGGCCCTTCTGAGCAGAACATCTGATCTCTGGGGTGGAAAGAACACTGGCCCAAAGTCAGGAGGCCTGTACTCCAGGTTTCGCTCTGTCCCTTGGAGTTGGGTGACCAGAGGCAAGTCACACCTCTCTCTGGGCCATGGTTTCCCTGTTGTACAATGCAGCTGTGGGAACAGATGGCCTCATAGGTCTCCTAAAAGTTCCCGAGTCTCTAGTCCTTAGACATACAGATCACCAGGCAGACATCCCAAGAAGCCTGGTTATTGTAGATCTGGTTTTGTCACCTAAACGGAGTTTTTCCCTCCAGGGCTTGCCTTCCTCTGTCTAGAGACAGCTAACAACCAAAGTTTGCACACCGGAAGGTCTGATGGCTCTGGGACACTTGCGGCCCACACATTTTGACGTAAACATGCGTCACTCCCAGGTCTGAAAAGAATCAAAGCAAATCAGCATGAAATGGGGACTGTCTGCAGAGCTGAAGACGAGAGGCATGTGGCAGGAGGACAGGAAAGAGGTCCTGCTAGCTGTTAGGCAGCGCGGGGGTGACCTGGGGGACAGCAGCCACAGCAGTGGGACAAGGAGATCCTGCCCAGATTGCAACAGGATGTGGGCAAAAGCCAAATGGCGTTCCTCACCCTATAAACACGGAGCCCCTGGCAATAGACTGGCCTAGGCACAGAAGGCCCTGACGAGAAGGAAGCAGTGTGGAGGCCAAGAGCAGGAAGACAGGGAGCAGGCTCCAATGGGGAGAGGCTTTGCTGGCTTGATCATCTACAGCAGCAGCTCAGTACGGGACTCGGGCCCCCTCCAATTACTGGTTAAGAGCACAGGTTTTGGGATCAGAAAGACTCCAGTTCAAATCCTGCCACTATCCATACCAGCTGTGTGACCCACCGATCCCCAGTTCCCCTCTCAGGTTCGTCTCATCGCTGACTCCTATTTTTCTCCTTATTGGTACAATAGGATCAATAATATCAGCTCAGAAAGTTAGCATGAAGATTAAATGAGATTATGCATGGAAATGGCACACAAATCGTTGCTGTAATCATTATTCCTCGAAGCTCTGTCCTACCCTAGGATTTTCTAAACCTTCTGCTTTTCCTAACCAACCTAAACCCTTCAAAACCCTTCTCAGGTCCTCCTTCCAAGGTGGTGGCAGGGGGGAATCTGCCAAAACTTGCCAAAGCCCATGGTTTTCTCTCCCCCTCAAGCCCTCCAATCCACTGCACTGCCATTATCACATCCTGACAGATCTTCCTTTGCAACAGTTTGGGTATCATAAACAGCCTTGTGTGAAGGAATCTGCCTCCACCTTCTACTCTACCAGACCAGGCCAGTTTCCCTAAGACCTGCTGTTGGAGAGCTTTGACCCTGGCCTCAGCTGGTGTTCAGGTTGCATTCTCTGTGTCTCCCACGTGTGGCACCCACCATAATGTAACCTTCTCAGTTCACATCCCAAGAGAGTTCTGCCACAGCTTTAAAAACACAGCTTGTGCTCAGTATCTATTTACTCCTATTTTCCAATTCTCTCTTTTATCTCCACCCACCCTTCTTTTTTGTTTTCTGCAAATATTAACTAAAAACCTACTGTGTGCAGACCTGTAGCAGCAGGACTCAAGACATACATATCCCTGACCTCAGGGAAGTCATGGTCTAGCAAAGTAAGCAATCACAGTCCAAGCTAAGGGGGCTACGGAGCAGGCCAAGGGAACACATAAAAGAGATACTATACCCGGACCATGA
>VBSM01001265.1:22156311-22225396 GCA_008086735.1 Cheirogaleus medius
TTACAATTGCCTACAGTATTCAGTACAATAGCATGCTGTACACGTTTGTAGCCTAGAAGCAATAGGCTATACCATATGGCCTGGGTGTGTAGCAGGCTATACTGTCTGGGTTTGTGTAAGTACACTGTGATGTTTACACAATGACAGAATTGCCTGATGCTGCATTTCTCAGAACATCCCCTGCCTTTAAGCGACACATGACTGTATATTAATTCAATGAATAAATTGTTGAGGCCATCTCAGTGCCAGGCTTTGGGCATTGTGATGAGGAGCAGATAAGAATAAGTTCTTGCTCCCTGCTCTCAGGTTTCAAAGGATGATGAAGCTGCCATTTCTCAGCCTGAGGATCCCTGTTTCTCACGACTAAAAAATGGAGAGAACTCACAATCTAGTAGAGGAAGCAAACAGGGAAATAAATAAATGACAAATAGTATATAACCAATACTGTAATAGAGGCGGTGCAAAATATACAGTGATAAACCAGGCACAAAGGAAGGCCAACTGTTCATGGGGTTATCAGCGATGTTGCTTAATAGAACTTTCTGACAAAAAAACCTGAATAATAGAGAGAAATCTGCTTTTATTTCCACTCTTAACGTTGAAACTCTCAGAAGATGTGTCTACTCTCATACCTTTATAAGTTAAGTCTAGGAAACATTCTTTTGTTTACATCTTGCCTCATTCCACAAAGGATCTGAGGAAACTCTATATTAAATAAAAGAACGGCTAAATATAAATAAGAATACACGTAATAGAGGAAAAATATTCTTATGTAAAACAGACTGTGACTACTTTTGCCTTCTGTAGGCAAGAGAAGGCCCATTAAAAAAAATCCTATCAGTGAGAATATAAATCGCATATCAGTTCCTTCCACATCCAGGCCCTAGTAAATAAGCCAAGTCTGAGATGTCAAAGTCTGCCAGTTCTGGGCTACTGAAGAGAAAGCTTCTGAGTATATGTCTTAGAGATACATTAGTGAGCATTTCAATTTCCAAAGGCCAGCCCAGAGCCCAGGGATCAAGCTATGTTGTCTCTACAATAAGTGAGGAGAATTTCATTTCCTTGGAGAGGTTTAGCGTGAAGGGCCCCCCAAAAATGGAGTAGCAAGAGCAATGTGAAGAGCTCCTGAGGAGGACAGAAAAAGCAGCCCCAAGTGGCAAAGTAAAACCATTCCATTTTTCCAAAACAGCAACAAAGCCTGCTATGCTACCAAATATTTGGAGTGACTCGATTTTTCTTTTGGTGGAGGAAGATTATTATTTTTTTTTTAAAAGAAAAGCTAAGTTTTGAATCTGGGTTTGTTTTGGAGCAGAAGGAGGAGGAAGGCAAAAGAGGTAGATAAGAGTGAGACCCTGAGTTTAATGAGAGCAGAAGTCCAGAGTCTGGGATGTCCACCAGAATGAAAAATGTGTCTTCCTCACCATCCTTGTCCCCTTACTTGGTGATTTGCAGAAACGTAGACAGGGAATTCAAATTCTTGTTTGAGGTGGGATAGGATTATCAAATACATTTAAATAAGAATGTCTTCTGACAAGGAGTTGGGAGCAGATAAAATGTAAATAAAAGATGGGTATCGATTTTATGTGTGGGCAAAGAGATAAAGTAGGAAAAGAGGAAAATAAAAACTGGACTCTGCAGTCCACATAGTCAGCTATAGCCTATATTTTGGAGGATTATACCTGTAGGAAGTAAAGGTGAGGAGACTGAGCCAAATATGTCCAGATTCTAGGCTGGATCCTACCTGCTTTGTTTGCTTGTTATTTTAAATTCTCTACCCACTTTTTCATTATTACTGATGAAGATTTTTTTTTAAAAATTTGCTAATTGAGAAGGTCTAGTTAATTCAGTTTTAAACTGGTCTTTTAAAAAAAAAGATTCTTTGTTTTATATTATTCATTCTTCTTCCCATACATTTGACCAGGCAACCAGAGTTAACCCAATAATAGTGATGATGATGGTTAAGAACTATAATTTACAAAGTTATTCTTACTATGTGCTGGGGACAAAGGTACGCATTTTATATAATTTCTAATTCTCACAACAATCCCATGAGGTAGATGGTTATTGTCATTTTCAATTTACAAAAGAGCAAAATGAGGCCCAAGGAGAGTTCAGTATCTTACCTAAGATCCCACAGATAATTAAGTGGAAAAACAGGATTTAATGATAGCACCTGGACTCTGGACCCTATATAGTACACTATCGAAGGGATAACCATCCTAATGATAACCATAGAAATGATAATATATAGTAACTCCCTGTTCCTGATACTGTTAAGATCTTCCCTATACACACCATTGCAGTGAATCCCTACTGCGCAGGTATATCATAGCACAATTATTCCATTTTGCAGTAGAGGAAACAAGTGGAAAGGTTTGGTAACCACCCAGGCTGTGAATGACAGTGGTCTTAATAATGAGGCAAGGAATGAGTGCCAGTTATTGGGTGGGTGGGGGCTCTTTATAGGATGCTCAGGCTCTGAAACAGGGCTGCTGGCCACATTCACTGGGAAGCAAAGACAACTGGAACCAGTAGTTCTTAAAAAAGAAGCCTAAGAATTACTGGGGTGCTTGTTAAAGAAACAGATCCCTAACTCTGCCCTCCCTGACACAGATCTAGAATGCTGAATCTGTGAGTTTACATTTTAAACAAGCACTCAGGTGACTCTGAATCAGCTGGTCCTCACGCTTTGCTGTGCATCTTTGGCTGTACCTTAGAATCATCTGGTGAATTAAAAAATTAAGGCTGTCCAGGTCCCACCCTGGAACAATGAAATCAGACTCTCTGAGGGTGAGCCTCAAGCAGGGATGTGTTGGGTACGATAAATTTTAAAACACTGTTTTAAGAAATGCTGCAAAGGCTTTGCTCTCATAACTCTTTGTAGTGGGGGATTATTGAGGCAATAATCTGGATAATTTTAATCAATGCTAACACCCGATCTGGTAAAAACCCAGGCCTTCTATTACTTTCTGAGCAAGACTATCTTTTTGAGAGAGACACTCAAACAGTCTAGCTGCCCATGCAGCCCAAATGCAGCCAGGTAACCGCTCAAATGCTGCCTCAGCGTCAGCACTGCGGGTGGCAACAGGCAGCCTGACCATTGCTCCATGCAAGAACTCCAGGCACTGAGCTACTTTGCTCCCCACAGCTTCCTCACCGCTGCATTTCCTCTTTTGGTTACTGCTGTCATCTTGGAAGCCTTCATGCCTACCCTCTGACTCTGCCCCAGGCACAGAGCCTGGTGAGCATCGGATGGGACATGGGAGAGGTGCTGCTGGCTGATGTCTGATGTCGGACCCCCAAGGGAGCGGCGGGTGGTGCCCGGGGCTCAGGACTCTGAGAGGAGGACTTGGAGCAGAGTTAACTCTTGAAGTTCTCTGCTAATAAAGCGCCTGCTGGTGTGAAGAATCTCCTCGACAGTGGATAACTTAAAAAAAAAAAAAAAAAGCAAAACACTTAGAGCTTTGGTATGCATTGTGATTTTTTTTCTTTAAAATCTTGGGGTATTTTTCTTATTGTTTAAGTATATGTTATCCTACTGTTAAAATTAGTTTGCTAATATATTTATTTATACACATGTATAATTAAATGTTTATAAGGAGAAGGAAAAGGAAGGGAGGAATCATTTCAAACTGTTAACAGTCATCAGTACTAAGGGGCAAACTGAGGGACTATTAACTTCTTGTATCATTATTTTAAAGGGTTGGAGTTATGGGTAATTTACTTTTCCATGTGATTTTCTGTATTTTTCAAATATATATCTTCATGTGTTTTAACCCTTCCTTTATTCAAGGAACACTCATTAGGCCCTATTATGAATCAAGCTCCGTGCAAATATTGGTGATGTAGAAGTGCATAAAGCTAGCTTATATCCATCTCTGCCTTTTCAGGCAGGATAGTTGAGCCCTTTCCCCAACGAACCAATAAATAAAACCTTTTTTTAGCTATCAGAGAATAAAAATCCAGTTCTAGCTAAAGAAAGGTGGTCAGTCTAACAAAGTCACTAACAAGCAGAGTCCTCTGTTTTTAAGACAACTAGAAACTGTTACACCAGAGATCTTGCCTATTTTTTCCCTTCCTTCCAGGGAAGCGGCTCCTAACAGTCATTCTCCACACGTGACAAGACCACCTCCGAGCAGAGGGAGTGAGAAATCAATTCTTTTCTGACTGATCTACCAACTTGTCTCTATAACCAACGATGCTGGCCTCAAGACAGAGTCCCCTTGCTGCAGAAAGAGAGAAGATGAAGAGGAAAGTGGGCCCAGCATGTCTGATATGAACCCTGCATGGCATATGTAAAAGGGAATTCTGGTTAATACTACCCCTTGGCTGAGCTAAAGGCTGGTCTAAAAGCTGTCAATGAGACAGAGACACCCGCGAGGCTCTTTTGGGCCTTGAGCTCATTTGAAGCTGTGTGAAGATTTGAGATCATAAACAGCTGCGCAGATTTCTGCTCCCTCTCCAAATCCAAGGCAAATAAAACTTCAGAGCTTCACGGGTGGAAAAGAACAAAATACACAAAGATCATCTTTTCTTTTTTGGCTTAGAAAGATATTGTTTTCCAAACAGCAGGGCAAGATACTATTAAATCTTTTTTTTTTTTTTAAAAGCCTGGCAACTTTCTTGAAGCTCCATGTTGCACAAGAATTTTGGACAGCCATGGATAAATTTATCAGAATTTTCTCCTCAAGGCAGCTTGGAAATGCCCCAAATATAAACCTAACACAGTTAGTCTCCCTAAGTCTGCACTGAAGACTACGAAGCAGCCGCATCCTGGCTTTGACGTTTCCAAAAGACCATCTTTTCAAACTTCAGAATGTTGAATGATCTCCCGTTCAGGATCCTTTGCTTGTTAGGGTTTTATCCTTCCAAAGGTGGGACCATGAAGTGCTGGTCTGGGGATGCGGAATCCAGTTTTCAAAGGTGGCCAGCCAACAAGGCCGTCTTCCTGCTGAGTTATCAAAGACAGGCTTCTAGAATCCCCTCCTATGCCCATTTTAGCTCTTTCCTTGCCTCTGATCCTTTATACTTGACATTCAGTCCTGTCTTATCTCCACGACCTTATTTTCTTCTGCTTTCCTGCAGGAGGAACTCTGGCAGGGCCCCTGATCACTGCTCTTTGTTGCCAGGTTCCTTTCAGACTGGAGAGAAGGAGAACACGGAAGCTGTAGTCAGGCAGCCTTGAGTGCGAAGCTCTGGCTTCACCTCTCACTGACTGAGCAGGGATCACTTCTCCCATCCTCAGCTTCTTCATCAGCAAAATGGGAATGATGACAACTATTCCAGAGCGGTTGCGAGAATTTGAGAGAGTGGAGGCAGAGAGCCTGGCGTTAAGTCTAGAATCTTACAGGTGCTGTGATATTCATTCATTCAAATGATAGTTTAGTGCTACCAGATGCCAGGCAACATGCTAGTCACTAGTGATACAATGTTAGCAAGAACCAAACCATTCTTGCAAAAGAAAACCATTCTTTTCTCATGGAATTTAGGAAAATAGATAGTAATTACATAGTCATAGCAGTGAATATATAATTACTAAGCGAGTCAAGTGCTACATGAGCTGATAAAGAAGCTAGACCCATTTAGGTGTTTGGAGGCAAGATCTGAAAGGCAAGAGGGTGACCAGGCAAGAATGGGGCTTTCGTTCCTGCCTGCCACTGTTCTTGGGGCAGAGAGGTGGGTCCCCAGCCCCACACTTCTGTGTGTGGGGTAAGAGACGTTATTAAGGTTTCAGCTGGTCTTCTGGATGCTGTTTAGTGAAGCAGAAAGAAAGGCTCTTACAGATATGCACAGATACTTAATTAGTTGTATGATCTTGGCATAGTCACTCGACCACTCTGAGCATCATTTCCTCACCTATGTCACTAGTAAGACCCACCTCCTGGGATTTGGAGACAAGATTAAACAAGAGAGGCAGTTGAGTACAGTGGTTAAAAGGAGGATGACTTTGGAGTTTGGCTGCATAAGCATGACTGTGTGGGTTTGAGCTCGGCCACTTATAAGCAGTATGACCTTGGACAAGTTATTTAACCTCTCTGTGCCTTAGGTTTCTTGTCTATAAAATAGGGTTTATAACTACAGCTCACTCATAGGGCTGCTGGAAGGGTTAAATGAGTTAATCCAAGTAAAGCACTCAATCAGTGGCTGACACATGGCCACTGCTACCATTATGATGACCATATTTCCCGGCACATAGTGTTCACGCCACAGTTCCTTTCCCACCTACCCCAGCGTCACTACATGATCCCCTGCTGCGAGTATATCTGAGTGTGTGGACGTTTCCATTGCTAAGATGCTGAGTGAAGGCCCAGACCCTGAGGCTGTGAGCCCAACAGTGGTACCTGCCTCTCCGGCTCATGGGTACCTTCCAGCATCCTGGGGAAGGGATCTGCATCCCCAGAACTGGGGCATCCAGAATGAACCAGAGAAAAGAAGCTTGAGAAAGGGTGATAAAGGCCCTTTAGACCCTTTCCTTGCAGTTCTGAAGGCCAGGAGAGGGATAGGGGAGGCTCAGTCTCTCTTATTGCAGCCCCACGCCACGCCTGCCTACTCCTCACCTGGCCTCCTGCTTGACGTGGTTCACAAGGAGGTGCTCAGTCAGGCTATGGGCATGTCTGTTTTCTGCAAGACATCTACTCAGAATGCTGCACCTACTTTTCTGCTATGGGGTGTCAAATGCAGATGTTCCCCCAACCCTGCCACCAATGGCTGCTTTTATACCAAATGCCCGAGGTGCCCGAGGCCTTTATCTCTAAGGGAGATGCCTCTTCTTGGGAAACAGGCTTTGCTTTCAGCGACCACCTCTTCATGCTGGCATCTGACTCTTCCAAATCTACAATTAAAATCAACACACCAGGATCAGCTCAGGTGCCATGGTAACCCAGACGCAGGAAGCCACTGGGACTGGTGACAGTGTTCTGGGCAGGAATGAAACAGTTACATACCAGGGTCTTCATCTCATTTAATTTCTTCAAACAATGCTTGGAAGTAATATTTGCCCCTATTTTATAGATAGGGAAACTGAGGCATACATAGTTAAAGGGACAATTTGTCCACCGTCACACAGCTAGGAAGCAGAAGAATTGGGATTCAAATCCTCAGTTGTCTGATTCCAAATGCCATGCTTTTCTAGGACACTCCACACATCAACAACCTGGCACTGAGTCCCTGATTGTGCTTCTTGTTTGCTGAAGGTTTTGGCAACAAACCCACTCAGTGTCCCTGAGTGGGGGCCCTGGGCCAGTTGCCTTTATTCATAGCTTCCTTCAGCAGGTGGCTGGAAGTAGAATCCGGAACGCCTGGGAAGGGGGCATTGCCCTTCTTCTTGGGGCAGGGGGCTAAGCCACAGTGTACTGGAGTTCAGGTATGGAAAGAGACTTCAGAAAACCGAGAATTTTCTAAATACTCCCCTCCCTTCTCCCTTTCCTTACCCACTACACACAAAGACGCGCATGTACACACTCGTGTGCACTGTCCTCATGCAGCTTGCATCTGGCAGGGAGGCATACCAACCGAGGTGTTGAAATCCATGGAGAGTCATGATTTGGCACCTGTGGAGTACTTTTCAGCACTTTGGAATGACAGCTTAATCGTCCACACAACCCTTCCAGAAAGGTTGTGTCCATGCCACATGGAGGGAAGAAATCAGAGCAAAGGCTGTGAGTGGTCATGGCCAAGCTGGAGTGGAACTTTGCACCCCTGCTAGGTGATGGGAGCTGCAAGATCTCCCATAGATACCTCTTGCTCCTGGTTCTGCTCACCACATTCCAGGTAAGCTTGGGAAAGCCACTGACCCTCTTTGCGCCTCAGTTCTTTCATCTGCACAATAAGGGGGTTGTTCAAAGGCTCTCAACCTGGGCTCTCTGGACCCATGGGGCTCTTAGGGTACAGTAAGCTGGCATAGTAACAGTTGCCATTTACTGAGGGCCTCAGACACGGGTACTAAGTCCCTTATGAACAATATCCCCAGTACTTAAACCTGCAAGAAAGGGATTGCCGCTCTGTTTTACAGATGAGAAAACGGAGCTTCTCAGAGGTCAAGGGACTTGCTCAAAATCACATGGTAAGGGATGGGGTTGAAATTCGAACCCCAGCTCATGTGTGTAGCGATTACACCCCACTGTCTCCTGGATTCCACAATGCGCAGGGCTGTGGGTTTCCAGCTCCTCGGAGAACACCCATGGGTGCTCAGCCCTGTGCTGTGATGAATGGACGCTGAGCGACGGCGCGGTGAAGATGCTGGGGGGCTTGAAGGACATAGCAGGCACAGGCGCTGGGTGGGCAAGGCCGCTTCCAGGGAAGCAGGGCACAGAGCCAGCTGCCCCGGGGCTGACCCCGGAGTTACCGATAACATGTCGAAGCAAGAGTTCCATGAGGAAAAGGAGCAGGAGGCCCTTCTCACATTCCTCCCCACTCAGCACGGAGCTGCTGTCAGAGCCAATTGCCATCACGGAGCATCTGCACCTTCAGTGCTCTCTTCTGAAGACACTGACCTACTTTTTGTTGTGTAAAAATGTATCCTGATCCCCGCAGCAAATGCCTTCGCATGCTGGTTGTTACAGGTGGGAGCTATTCCGATCATCTACTGAACAAAATCCAGCCTCCCAGTCTGCGTCCCCAAGGCCCTTCCTGACCTGCCCTTGCCTACCTGCCTAGTTTTTCTTTTGTCAACACGCTCGAGCCATTTCCAGACATGCCACACTGTCCCATGCCTCCATGCATGAAGAGACAGGACAGTAAGCGCAGCTCTCTGAAGACAGAACACCTGTGTTTCCATTCTATTTCTGCAATGCTAGCGTTGGGCAAGTGACTCAACCGATCTGTGCCTCAGTTTTCTTGTCTCTGAAATGGGTACAATAGCAGAGGCTATGTTGTAGGATTATTACAAGAATTAAAGAAGAAATTCTTAAAATCTTATGTTAAGCGTACTTTTTAAAAAACTCCCCAGGTGATTCCACAGGCCAGCCAGGGTTAGGAACCACTGAATCAAACTGTAACCTCTAAGAGGGTGGAGAAGATGTCTCACTGTGCTTTAAGTCACTGGTGCTCACAGAGCACAATGGATGGCACAAAGTTAGCATCCTGGAAATAATTTTTGAATGAATGGATGATTCTATTTATTTGGAAAATGAAAATGTAAAAAATATTTTCCCCAAAGCCAGACACCCAGCCACTGTCAGGAACTAATTTCAAACTAGAACCAGCAAACCACCATCTGGTCATCAAGAGGTTATGCTGGCTGAGGACTTCCCTAGGAGATGCTGAGCTGGTCTGGGCCCTGTCTTAGTAAATAAAGTCGACATTTAATACTGACCCCTGGAAAACCGGAAACAACAGACTAAATGAGACTCATGCAACACACAAAAGAGAAGGAGACTTCAAGAGACAGCCTTTTGGATAAGCCGGTGTTTGGATGTTTACTTAGGTTTCTTGGTTTTTTGTCAGGCTTCCAAGTTTCAGGGTCCATGCCAGGTTCAGACATGAAATGGACAAATGCACTTCCTGAATCCCCACACCTAATTCCAGATGGAAACGCTGGGAAGTGTTTCTGACCAGCTGTACTGCTGGGACAGGAATTATTCTTAGCACAAGGGCGTGGGTGGCAAGCCAGGTTTTTTTCCTTATGTGATTGATGTTCAATTAGGCTGCTGAAAACTAGGACAGCATTTCTATGGATGGGGGGAAGGTGAGGGGGGCGCGATCTGGCATCGCAGTGTCGCATTTTGCTTTCTCTCCGGTGCTGTGCTGTCCTAGAGGGCCTCATCTAAGGAGCCATTAGCATATGGGGTATAATGGGATTCAGCAAAGAGGGCCAGGGTGCTAACTTTGCATTAGTCAAGATCAATGAAAAAACAAAGCAGCAGGCCATCCAGTGTCTTCTGACAGAACTCAGAGGATAACCCAGAAGGGACAAAACTCTTCAAACCACATGACAATAAAGGACATATTCTCCAGCTTGCACCCTGCACCCAACCAAGAGCAGGGCAGCTAGGCTGCATTAAAAAACACAGAGTTACCCAAAGTTAGGACAGATAATGTGACAGGAAGCAATGCCAGGAAAGCAGATACCTAAAAAAAAAAGGCTGGGTGTAAACATTCCTCAAATGCTCACTCTGTGCTAGGCCTTTTACAGATAACATCTCATTTAATCTTTGCAGGGTATGGTCATTCCCTGTTTACAGATGGCAAAACTGAGGTACAAAGAAGTTAAATAAACACTTCCATTAGTAAATGGCTGAAGTGGGTTGTGAACTCCGATCTCAGACTCCAGAGTCTGTATCGTTCCCAGTGTGTCATGCTCTGGGCCAGAGAGTGCTGATTCAGCTCCCTACTGAAGGCCACCTTGGGTTGTCAAATAAGAGCAGGTAATTGACCACACCTGGCTGGGAGAGTGGGCAAGGAGGCAGCAGCTGGAGGTGATCAGGTGTTCTGATGCCAGTGTGTCCCTTGGCTTGGGACAGCTGGGAGTGTGCTCCCCGACTGAGGCCAAGCAGGGGCAGCTCTCTCAGAGGGTGATGTTGGATAGCACTTTCCTACTGGTCACCGCTGCAGGGAACAGCAGGTCACATCTGCCTCTGCCAAGGGTGGGAGGGCAGGCTTAAGGGATAGTAGAGGAACATGTCAGCAGATCACACAAAGCTGGGCCTGAGAAAGGCCCCTTTTCAAACTTAGGTATAAGGGAGTGCTAATGTGACAAGGAGTCCCAGCTCACTGCTAAATGGACTTGGACAAGCCATAGCTGTTGTTAGACAAGTCACTGGAGTGCTCCCCCCATCCCAGTCCATATGCATGAGCCAAGCTGGCTCTAAAATCTCATTCTAAGGAAAAGAGGAGCCAGGCACCACCAGCTTGACCCCAGCGACTAAGGAAATGACACTGGGAGTAGGACACAGCAGCCAATTCAGGATAACAGAGTTCTGCCCCTACCTCTTTATGACCAGAGCTGGGTCAAGTGTATTTTACACCATGTGTAAAATGGTGATAAAACTAACACCTACCTCCAGTGGACCCTGAAGATGCTCTGTGCAGAGGACCACGGCTCCCTATTTGGTGGCCCTCCCCTCCCCCAGCTCTGTGTGCTTTGCTTCTAATGGCCAGCACCTTGACCCTGCCAGAGGCCTGCCTTTGGGCTGCTGGAGCCCTCTCGGTCGCGCATGCAGAGAGCTGGACATGCCTGAGGATTTACTCCCCCGGGGCGGCCTGTGGCCAGTGACGGGCTGTGGGCACATGAAAGCCCAGCTCGCTTGCCTTGAAGTGGAACGAACTCTGTGTAATTTAAGTTCCAGAACTCCCCACAGGATGAGGCTATGGCTGGGACTTGGCCTGAAATCACATCCTTGCTTGGCTTCATCCCTGTCCCTGTCCTGCTTCCCCTATCCCTTACTGGTTTGTCCTGGGAGCACTTCTTTAATGAATCGCAGATCCTCATCTTAGAGTCTACTTCTGGGGAAACCATCCTAAGAGAGCACCCTGCCAGGTCACTGTGAAGATTAAGTGACATCATTCACGTGAAGTGTTTAGCTCCATGCCTGGCACCCGGGAAGTAATCAATAAATGGTAGCTGCTTATTTTTAGATCAAACCAGATGAAATTGCCAATAACAACTGTTTTTGACTCAAAAATGGTATTTTTCACATAGATCAGCCTAATGATATTTTACGGCCCAATCTCCTGACATTCTCCCACCAGCTACAGTGAAGAAATCTTTCCAAAGAAGACCAGAGCCGGTTCTGGTGAGTTCTCAACTCAGTGCCTTTTCCCTGTTCTATCCTTCCCGGAATAGTACCGGCCTCCAGTGCTAGCCCAGTCGCTGGTGTTTGGGCTTTACTGGGCTGGGGCTGGGACAGATGCACTTGTTATTTAACCAGAGGGCCACGTGAATTTGGGCTCCACCTAAAAGAGCAGAGAGGGCAGGGCTGTGGGTGGGAGAGAGCAATCAGTGTTTGTCAGGTGGAAAAGGACCAGATCGTAAATAGGAAAAATGTTTTCAACTTCCCCCAAGGGCAATGTCTTGTAAATATGTTTTTGTTTTATTTTCCTCAAAAGATGACTTTGGTGGCCTCTTATAGCAGGCTGTGGGAAACCTACTCTTTGAAATACCATGCTGTATTTGTGGTGCATTTCAGCTTCAAACACTGAACAAATGAATATTGTGTTTGTGTCAGCATGGCATGCCTGGCTGACAGAGACAGAGAAAGGGCATGGAAAATTGTTGTTTGTATTTCCTCTAGCTATCACTGCTCCAACCTCATGACAATGGGAAAAATGTATGTTACAAATAAGCCATCAGCTATCTCGCCCGAAACACAGCATCCCCTCCCGTGCCATCACAAGGGGACCTCATGGAGTGTGAGAGTCACATGCAGAGGTGTGGCATGGCCTCAAACATAGAGGACACCCAGGGCCCAGGCAGTGGGCTCGTAGCAGATAAGTGAAAAAGAGAAAATGAATCTGAAAATAGAGGGGCAGGAGGGCACCAAATGACCTGCTCAATTGGCAAGTCCCAGCATCAGTTACATAGGGGGCTACTGAGCTTGGAGAGAAGCCTTGATCAGATCCCCTGCAAAGCCTGGGAAGACACCACCACCTATCCTGATTCGGAGCTGTCCCACTGTCCGGGAGCCTTGGCTGCCCTGTGACCTTGGTTTGGAGCCCACCAAGTGTACGATAGCACCCAGAGCACTTACCACCTGGTATAATTTATATGCTATATTTGCTCGTTCCTGCCTCTCCCCTTCCCTTAACACACATGCATGTGCTTGAATATTAGCTCCATAAGAGCAAAGATTTTTTTTTTCTGCTGCATCCCCAGAGTCTAGAACAATGTTTGGCACATGGCAAGTACTCAATACATACTTGCTGATTGAATGAATGAAATATCATTGCCTATATGGTCAATATGCAAAAATGCTTGTGGAAGCAACTAAGGATACTGAGGCATCATATAAGATTTGATTTCATGCATTATACTCTACTTACTAAGGTAGGAACAGCTCAGCCCAAGTTTAGAAGGATTTGCAACAATAAGGAATAAAACAAGAAATAGTTTTTGCTCTACTAGAAAATGCCATTAATCAGGACATCCCTATAGATGTGGATGTTTTGTCTGTAGACCACAGCATATTCAGATGTTTCCAGCTATTCATATGTTTAGCATTAGGTAGCACCAAGCTACGAGCTTTCTCTGACAAAAGAAACCAAAAGCAAACATTTGGTTGAGGAGCCAGATGACCTGGCTTCTCAGACGTGGGTTTCCAGGGGGTACATATTGAACAGAAGTGAGTCACATGCAAGTCACAGATTGGGGAACATGCTTGTGACCTTGGTTCTAGTTCAGCTAAGCCCCCAAACTCCCATGATGAGGCCCTCGGTGAGTGTGTGCATGGCTAGAGCTGTCAGATGAATCCCACTGATGTCTCTTTGTCAGGAAAACAGCTGCCCTCCAAGTCACAGAGGGCCCACAGATGTCACGCTGGCACGCAGCCATAGAATCACAGCCTGTGTCTCTCGCTGTCATGGTTGGCTCCACGCAAAACTCTTCAAACCACCAGGCCAGACAGTGGCAGAGCCTGAGCCATGTGGAAAGTGTTCTCAGCCCTGTTCTCCTAATTGAGGACAGAACACGTAAGCCTTCAAGTGGTTAGTTGTATATTCTGACACCCTGGTGCCAGCCAGAGAGGGGTCTCGTGGCCCAGATAAACCTAGTGTTACATAGAACCTAGAGTTACCCAGAACCTAGTGTTGCCCAAAATTAAGGGGAGATGCATTTTGGGCTTCCTTGTCCTTGTCTTTCTCTAGGCTGTTGTGTTCCCAGGAAGCTGGGGCTGGCTGGGTGGAAGGGCTATTGTTCCTCATGGCCTGGACAGGAACAGACCTTCTTCACCCATGACAAGGGTGCAGAAGCGGGCCAGGTAGGCATGCCGGTGGGAATAGCCAGAGGAAAAGCCAAGAAGATGGTTGCATTGGCTGGTGTGCAGGGGGTATGGGGCTGAGACCCATTGAGAGACCCACTGAGAGATTACTGGCTACGCTGTAGCCAGTAGCCACATGTGGCTACTGTGGACTTGAAACGTGGCAAGTCTGACTGAGATGTGCTCTCACTGTACAATGTACACTGCACTCCGAAGATTTTATATAAAAAAAACAATGTGAGATATCTCATTGATAATTTTTATATTGTTTATATCTTAAAATGGGAATACTTTGGATATATTGGGTTAAATAAAATATATGACTAAATTCTGTTTCTTTTTATCTTTTTTAATGTGGCTACTAGAAAATTTCAAATTACCTATGTGGCTTGCATTCTATTTCTATTGGACAGCACTGGTCTAGAGCCTTGTTATCTAAGTGCGATCCCCAGGGCAGCAGCAGTATTACCTGGGGGTTTGTCAGAAATTCAGATTCTCAGGCCACCCTTCAGACCCACTGTAACAGAGTCTGCATTTTTAATGGGATCCCTGCATGATTCATTTGTACATTAAGGTATGACAAGCTCTGGGCTAGCTCACTGCCTAGACACCTGGCTTCACCGCTGCCGGCCAGGCCAGCTTTGAGGCAGAACAGACCCTGAAAGGAAACCTCTAGCCTGCACAGTGTCACAGCAGGGGCCCTAGTTTGGCAGTCAGGGATCTGGTTCTATCCCCGGTTCTGCCTTGAAATTGCTATGTGACTTTGGTTAAGTTACTCCCCTTCTCTGGGGCCGGGACCTAAACTAGAAGACCTTCCAGGTTCCTGCAGAAGCTTTCCCTTATACCACCTGGTGAGACTGGAATCAGCTCCTTTTACCAAGATTTCCAGAAAAATCCTAGGGAGGGTTTTGTTTTGTTTTAACCTTAGATTTTGCATCATTCCCATTTGGAGTGGTCACACCCAGTGGGGAACCCATATATATATATATATATATATCCCCATTATCACTGTCTCCTTTGGGTCCCATGGACTTCCCTAAGAGGTAGTGCTCACTATAGCTATTTTATATATGAGGAAATTAAAGCACAGAGAGGTTGATTAAGTTGCCCAAGATCACACAGCTAGGAAGTAGTCAACACTCAGGGGCCCCCAGGCTTTGACCATGCAGTCATGCCAGGTGAGGACAGGAGTGGCCTAGAGGGATGGCCTGAGACTGTAAGGTAGCAAAGAGGAATGAAGAAAGGAAAGTACTAAAACAGAAATAAGGAAATCAAATCAACACCCAAGGCCACACTCTAGGTTCTTTCTTCAGCATTCATTAGATTCTCATGTGATATTCGGTGCCATGCATCTGGTGACCATGACAATCTCTCTATTTCAACTCAGCACCAGCACGATGAAAGTCTCATGGGAAAGACCCTTTGTCCATGTGCCACCCTGACATCAGTACCCTGTATACACGCACCCTGGCAAGGCTGGTGCCACAAGACAAGCAGGCTGATGAGCTGAATTTGTCCCCAAGTGAAATAATCAGAAAGGGTTAATGCTAAAATAAGCCCTTTTCGTTTTTAAGATCCCTCTCTTCTCTCACGAATAAAACTTCCTGTAAAAATAAGTACTTGTAATCACAGCCATGCCACCGAAATCACAAATCAAAAGGCAATTTAGTTGGCTGATTGCGAACGCAGCCTGGGGAGGACTGACCTGCCTGGTGGATGGTTCCTGCCCAGCCGGGCTGCGCCCAGGCTTGCGGCCAAGCCCTCCTCCGCCCTGAGCCCTGTCCCCACGTCCCCACCCTGCAGTCCTCTTCCCCAAACTCATCCTCCCATTCCTGGCTCCAGGTTTCCTGCCTCATCTCCTGATGATGTCTTTGCACTTATCCCTTGGAGCTGACACATTATTTTGATTTTGGCATGCCACCTTCCTTGACTGTAATTTACATTGTCTCTGCAGACTCTCTGTCTCTGGCTGCTTCGGGGACTGGCTGAGGTTGGCTCAGCCTGGCCTCCATGACTCTGTCCTGGCGTTGCCACACAGCCTTTGTCCAGAGCAAGTTTGCCTTGACTAGGGGAGCCAAGAATGGAACGCTGAGAATGGCCACGCGTGAGGCCCCCTCCTCATAGATTCCCCAAGTCTCTGGGCGCTCTTGTGGAGAGACGCAGATATCTCCCTCGATTACTTGCAGCCAGGGAATGTGCTTGCAGGCCTCCTCCTCTACTCTTTGAAAAAAAGTCTGGTTTTTCATAGCTAGAATGAACATATGATCTTTTCATCCAAATTGGGCTCTTTTGGCAGAGGAAGAGGATGCTATTAATAGTTATGCCTGGACAACAGGCACCAACTGGGACTATGCCAGGCTAACTAGGGCATATGGCACCCTCCCACATAGCCCACCTTTCTTCTCACTGATAAAGCCTGATGATAACTCTATCTATTAATAGTAATCGTATAATCTATACTGATTACTCCTCTGTTCAGTATCACTCGGACTTGCCCACAAAACTACCCCTAATTGCAGAGGGGAGCTGAGGTGTATCGCCCTGGGTGACTGGTACACAGTGCCACAGTGCAAAAGGGACCACCTAAAGCCTCCTGACAGCAGAATTTGTATTTGAAATTTTAAAAAAGCATATGAATTTTGTCATTCTAATAATTCTTCTTGTTTTGCTTAAAAAAATTTTATTTTTTGCTACTTATCTATTTTTTCTCAAAATTTAAAGTAAAATTGGTGCCCAGGAAGATTCTTGCTGCAGGTTTGCCCATGGTTTTGTATTCCTTCCATGACTACAGTGTAGTCTGAGAAACATGACGTTACGACAGCTTCTCACCCAATGTAGCGGGGAGGGTGACACTCGCCAGGTCCTCGGTGTTTGTTGGAATGGAGAAGATTGCACAGGTCAAGGTTGAGCGCACGGTCTGCGCTTGCCTAAGCATTTGACTGTCCCCTCTGCTGAGTCTTCTGTTCCTTTATGTACAACAAATAAAAGGCAAAATAAAAACCCATCCACAAGTCTTCGGGGGCTTCATGATCATGCAGTACAAAGCACTAGCTGGGATTCTTTGCCCTTCATGTTGAGATTCTTATGCTCAACAATGGCCAACTCTGGGGGAGATCCTCCTCGAATGGGGATTGTTTGTGTGGGTCCCCTTATCCCATTTCATGATTTATGAAGAAACCAAAAGGCAGGTCCTCTAGTACAGCAGTCCCCAACCTTTTTGGCACTAGGGGCTGGTTTCATGGAAGACAATTTTTCCCAGGACAGGGGCTTAGGGGTGGTGGAGCTCTCTGGCCTGGTCCCTAACAGGCCACAGACTGGTACCGGTCTATGGCCCGGGGGTTGGGGACTGCAGCTCTAGTAGGCATGGCTGGAGCGCTGGAGTCTGCAACATCAACTGGATGGAGGATGAAGGGGAGGGGCTGGGGCACTGAGGCTCTAGATAAACCTTGTAGACTCAGCTAAGTATGACCTTCTTTCTCAGTGAGACCTGACCTAACCAGATAGGTTGAAGCACTCATCTTCTGTGATCCCAAAGTATCTCTGTGCTTCCCTCCTGCTTAGCGAAGTCCTACACCACACACACACACACACATATATACACACACACACACGGACAGTTTGACCCAAGAACACCAAGTTACTCTTCCTTTTTCTGTGGAACCTGCAGCCATTTGCCATGTCTGAAGGTTTAGTACTTGGTGTTGAATTCCTCCCCTCCTCCACCTCCCTCCTGCAGACTTATCATTTCCCTGGAGATCAAAGGATAATTTGAAAATTAACTTCTTATTCCAGCCTTTCTCCATAGCTCCAGGGAATAGTCTCAGATCAAAACACACAGGACCTGGGAGGTGATGATTAGGAGGGGTGGAATGGGGACTCTGGGTGCTGGTAATGTTCTATGTCAGACCTGGGTGGTGGTTACACGGGTGTGTTCGCTTTGAGATAATTCATGCATGATACGTGCTCTTTTCTGAATGTGTGTAATATTTCAATGAAAATTTAAATTTAAAAGCATGCACAGGACCTGGTTATAACTGAGAGGGAAGGCTGTGAGCTGGAGATCTGCTATCTGGGTAAAAATTATTTCTAGCTCTTTTCTTCTTCTCACATGCTAATTCAGCCAAGAGCTGCTGTGCAGCTTCCAGGGCTGCCAGCGTTTCAGATGCTGGGCTGAAGGCCTGTGCTGTCTCCTTGTCTCTCCCTCTAGGGAGAAAGCTACACTGAGAGCATATTAGTCTTAGATCTTGCACTGCCCCTTCTGAGACCCTGGGCAGACTCATGCTTCTAGAATAACAGAGTCAGCAGGTCCTTAGAGGGGAGGCAAAGTGGTTAAGAGCTCAGCATCTGGGGGTAGACAGACAAACCTGGGTTCAAACCCTGGCTCTGACACTTTCCATCCATGTGACCTTGGGAAAGTTATATAAACTTTCTAATTTTCAGTTTCACCATCTGTAAAATGGGGCTAATGATAGTGCCTCCCCATACGGTTGCTGTGGGAATGACCTGCACTGCAGGTAAAGGGTTTAGCCCAGGGCCTGGAAAAATGTAAATACCCATTAAAGACTCAATGTTATAATTGAGTCCAACCCCCACAAAACCAAAACCCAGAAGAGGGAGTATCTTGTTGAAGGTCACAGAGTCACGCTGTAACCTCGTGCCTTGGGACTTGGGGGGGTTGTTCTCGCCCCCAGGCAGGACTGTGCTGCCTCACCCAGGCAATGAGATTTCTCTTGCCTGAACTGTTTTTGCACACACTTTCCAGACAGGGGACTGTAATGAATGCAGTTTTCTGATAAGGTGAATCCCCCGGCTGAGCAGAGCTCGAGGGCGACCACCCTACCTGGAGTGTCCCCTGTGAGCCACGCTAGGAGACCAGGCAACGAAGGGAAGCTGAGGGGGAATGTGAGACTCCTGTTTAGTAAACATGTAGGGCCTGCTTGGTGGCCAGGCCAAGGGGTGGGGACAACAGTGGGATGGGAAGGGCCCCACCTCCCTGGCGCGCACAGACTAGAGGTGGGGGGAGAGATGTCGAAGGGCGATTCTGAGAGATGGGCCATTCAAAGAAGAAGCAAGGGGAACATATCAAGGAAGGGGAACCCAACTATCTGGGGTATGAAGGAAGTGACGCAGTCACAGAGGTGGTGACGTTGACTCAGAGACCAGAAAGTTGAGTAGGAGTCACCTAAATGATGTGAAGGGGGCAGAGGGGAGCCCATGTGAAGGCCCTGGGGTGGGTCCGGGTGTGGGCATGGGCACCCAGAGAGTAGGGAGAGGCTGGTGTTGCCGGAGTGTAGGGAGCTGGGGAGCAAGGTGGGAAGAGGTGAGCGTGCGCATGCGAGGCCACTGGAGCCATGCTGAGACCCCTGCACTTTAGTCTATGAGACGTGAGATGCCTCCACAGGATTCTAAGCTGAGCATTCACCCAGTGAGATCTGTGAAAATCCCTTACCCCGAGTCAGCCCAGGTCCAAAGGCACCACTTGGTGCCGAGTGTGGGAGGGCTCCTGCGGCCTCCCACAGTTCCCAGGACCAGAGTGGCAGGGCCCTTGGAGACCGGTGCACCTTCATTTGACAGATGGCGAAACTGAGGACCAGAAAGGGAGAGTGGCTTGCCCAACGTCACTCAGCATCTTTGAGGCAGAGTGAAGGGTGTCCAAGTCTGATGTCCACGTCTCCATCCCCCGCTGCATGTGCAGCCGTCCCCTGCCTTACGTGGCTGTCTCATTAGATAGGCTCTTCATGGGTCCAGCGTCTATAGGCACTAACACCTCTTTGCAGAATGAAGGGATTTAAGTGCATGTCCTTTTATGGGAACTCTGGATCTGTTCCCCTTCCCTTTGTTTTTCCTCCCTTCTCTTCCTTAGCATTGCCCAGGGGCCTGCAGAGCCCAGCTCCCCAGCCCGGCTGTACCTGCAGGCCTGCTCAAGAGCATATTGGGCAGGGGTGTAGCTACAGGACCTGATTCCAGCAGGGGCTGCTTGCAGCCTCCCCACTCCTGCTGCTGGGGTTTGGAAACCCCCAAGCTTTCTTCTTCAACTGGTCCCCAGAGATGGATGATACCACAGGTCCTTTGAAATGAGAGGAAAACTCCCACTAGGCTAGAAATTAGGGTGATTTAAGGGCAGATGGCAGAGCTTCTGAATCGAGAGGGCAGGATAAACCGTCCAAACAGGGCAAGCTCAGAGCTCTGCTGGGCCTTCAGGCATGAAGGTGTTGTGGGATTTGCTGGAGTCGACTCCAGGGTGGGCATCATGGCGGGGCCTCCTCGGAGGGTCAGGATAGGGGTCAGCATTTGGGCCTTGCTCTCATACCACCCTGAGCCCACATTAACCACGGGTAGAGTCTTTGGCTTTTTCTCAGGGAGGGATTTCCAGGTCCTAGCCGTGCCTCAACCTGTGCTGTTATGGAGTGAAGAACTTAGGACGGGAAATTATCACTCACTGAGCATTTATGACATGCCAGGCACTGTGCTGGTGGACCGTGGGTTATTAGGACCCAACTTTTGGCAATGTACCAACTAGGGGCTCTTCAGGCCATTGGAATGAGACCACCCCTGGAGCATGGGGTGGGGAGGCCCTTCCCCTGGGGAGAACGGGTGCCATAGTCAGTCATCATGGAAGGGGCCGAAAACGCATGAGCATCAGGACTGGATGCGGGAAAAGCGTGGGAATGGCACTGGGCCTGCAGCGTGGAGAGGCCTTGAGCCGTCTGGGCTGGGAGAGAGCCCTCGGCGACACCCTTGTTGAAGAGTGTGGCTTCCACTGTTGGCCATGGCGGAAACAGCAGAGGCTCAAGAAGCACCAGTTGGTGACAACCAGCACTGAGGCAGCCCTTGGGTGCTCCAGACTCAGGGGCATGTCTGAGTGGTGTCCCTCTTCTGAGAGGTGCGAACAACCAAGACTGACCCTTGGCCTAAGGCAGGCACTTCGCTTTCACCACTGGGGTCTCACAGCTAGCAGTGGTGACAACTGTGCCAGCAGAGCAGTGACCTCACACTGAGCACTGACACATGAGTCAGCACCCTGGGAAACCCCTCAGAAATGAAGGAGGGGACACTGTGACAAGGGCAAATGTCCAGTGAGTAGACCTAGGCTGTAGCAGTTGGCATGAAAAGGAAGTATTAATATAGTTCTATTGCAGCAGGGTTCAGAAACATACAAATTATATTTGACCTCACTTCTCATACAATACCCTTCAAGGCAAATAGAGCTAATTATTGGATCATCTGCACTTCACAGATGAAGAAACTAATATTCAGAGGAGCTGTGTCAGTGATTTCTAGTTTTGGGATTTCACAAATAAGTTTAAAAAATTGGGGGAGTATCTACGGATTGCTAACTTTAATTTTTTAAGTAAGGAAATTTTAAAAATTAAAAATTGCTACATCTACATTCACCATCACTTTTTGGTAAAAGAAGGGATATTTTAATGCCAAATTTGGAGCAGACAATCAAATCAAAATAAATGTCAGTCTTTTGGACTCCATTAAGCTATATTATTGAAGGCCCAATTTAATAGCCTTATTTTTCTCACTTCTTTGGGAACTGGTGAAACAAGGCCTCACATGTGTGCCAGTTTCTGGAGCAAAGGTTGGGACCCTGGGGGTTGAATGACCTGCTCAAGGCCATGGTCATCCAGCCAGAAAGGAGCAGAGCCAGCTCACCCCGGACCTGACCCTGAGCCCGCACATCTCTCCTCCCCTGGGTCCAGGCAGTGGAGTCCACAGCACCACCCAGATGCTTTCCAGGGTGCGCCAAGGCAGCGTCTGGGCCTCATCTGACTCTTCTTCCCACAGGCCTCTTGGCTGGGCTCAGCAATTTGGCTGAGAGACCCACCAACAACACCAGCACAGAGGGCTTGGCTGAACTCAGTACAAAATGTTTTTCTTTGTACCAAATTATGGCACATAAAAATTTAGTCCTTGCTAGGACACAAGCAGCTAAAGAGGAAGGTGACCCAACTCAACCTTCTCTCTTTTAAGAAAACAAATCACTGGACCTGCCTTCCTAAGCTGCTGCCATGAGGCTTTCTGCTGCCCCAGACACTCTGCTTAGAGGAATGAAAAACTGACCTCTCTCCCTGGCCTTCCCCACTCAGCAGGCTTACATGGGCCCAGCACCTAGTCTACTGAGGGTTTCCCAAACTCCAGGCTACTCTTCCTCAGAGACAGAGGTATTAGCACTATTAGGAACTTAAGAATCATTGAATTCAACACCCCCATTTTATATATATGAAGCAATGGAGCCACTAAAACCCAGATCTTCTAACTTCTAGCCAGAGCTGGAGGGGCACAGTTGACAATCCATAGATTAACTTAGGTTTGAATCTAGTCCTCCCTCATCCTAGCTGTGGAACTTTGGGAAAACCTTCACTTCCCTGTACCTCAGTGTTTTTTCATCTGAAAAAAATGGGCAAAATAAATACCAGCCTCCTAGGTCCCACGCAGGGACTAATTAGGCCTTGTCTATGAGGCTATGTATATAAAGAACTTCACAACGTGCTTGGCACACTGATCCCACAATGCTTAGCAAATTCTTTCTGGGCAGTTTACTAACTTCTCTAAGGCCCAGTGTTCTCATCTGTTAAATGGGGATAATTGTTGGATTATATGAGATAATGCATGTATGTAAGAGGTTTAGCCCAGTACTTGGCACATATAAGTACATGGAAGCAATTATTGTTAGAATATTATCACTACCAGCCCCTTCTTTGTCTTCCTTTCTTGCCTCTCCAGACTCCTACTCTTCAGTCTAGATGAGTGAACAGTGCAACGTTTAGGGCTTGCCACAGGGTAGTGTGTTGCACGTGGGGAAGAGGCTGCCTGAGGTTCTGGCGGTAGTCAGCAGCCCTGGAGCCCTGCAAGGTGAAGTCCACTCTGTGGCTTGCTGCCCCCAGAGCAGCTCGATCAGGGCCACGTGGCTAGCACAAGCTACCCCAACAATCTTGACATCTATTTCCTCCCACGTACATTCCCTTAGGTGGAAATGTCCTAATTCCTGCATAAAACCACCATGCAGCCTCCTGAGGGTTAGCCACTGACACTTTCCATGCCCACAGCAATCCCATTTGGATGTGCCCACTGGCAGATTCCCTCAGTGGCTTCCTGGCTACCTGGTCTAAAGGACACGCTCACTAGGCAGTGGTGAGAGTTCTGGACACCGTAGACAAGTTCTGTGCAAAGGGAATTATTGGACCTCAAAACCCAAGTTGCTGGAGGCTGGCCAGATCCCCCCAGAGCTGCAGACCACTGGCATGGAGAACCAAGAGCTCTTCCCAAAGGGGAGTCTGTTGCTAGGTTCCGTCAGACTTGCCACCTATTTAGGAGGATTAGGCAGACCAGTGGGCCATTAATGCCAAGTAATGAAGCCAATAGTCTTCCAAAGACAAAGTCAACCTGATCCCAACTCAGCCAGCCACTTCACACAGAGTGGTGGCACCACCCCAGAAGTGCAGAAACCTGGGTTCAAATGCTGACTCTACCACTAACTGACTTTGGGTGTTTCCATGCCATTCAAATCCTCAATTTCCCTATATGTAAAAGGAGGATAGTCAAACCCATCTTTCATAACTGCCGTGAAAACTAAACTGAAAACTGATGATAGTTCAGTGTCTGGCACATTGTCATTACTTCATAATGACCCAGTTAGGACAAAGCCTATGAAGGACTGCCAGGTCCGGGGATGTCCCCAAGAAAATCTCACTGCCGTGCATGACATTGTCCCCTAAAGCTAGATCATTTGAGTTAAACCCTTGGCTCTGTCTCTCATTAGCAAATGAGTTAACTTCTATGCCTGTTTCTTTCTCTATCTGGAAGTGGGATAATGATAATACCTACCCCAAAGGGGTTTCTGATGATTCAATTAATTACTTAATGTGAAATGCTTAGAACACTGTCTGGCACATACTAAGTGTTGAATAAATGTTGGCTATTCATAATAGAGCTAAGTGATTTATCAACGGTCTGAAATAAATTCCTGAAGTGTGGGCTTTGGGAGGCCCATCATTGCTCTGCCTCTCTGAAGTGACAGATGTGCAGAAGGCATGAGACCCCTACCCTTCTCTCCCATGAGCTGGTTCCTGAGCTGAGGAGTTGTGTTTTATAATAATTACCATTCCTGGAATGCCTGCCATATGCCATATGCCAGTTCCTTCACAGACGTATTTACCTCTCACACTCACAACAACCCTCTGAAATCAGCATTATTATTCCCATTTTATAGATAAGGAAACTAAGGTTCAGAGAGGTGAAGTGATTTTCCCAACGGAGCACAGCAAGTAGGGACAGAGGCAGGATTCGAACTCAGGTCTTCTGGCTCCATAGCTATGGCTGTCTCACTTCCTAAGCAGACTGGGGTTCTGTGTTCCTACTGTGTGTGTAGGTGTGGGGTGTGTCCTGTAGTTCCTCAGCACTCATTCAGCTCCACTGGCCTGGCTGGGGCGGTTGATATTAAAAAAACTGGAGGGTTGGGGGGGAAAAAATCTAAAAACAATAAACAGTGATTCAGACGGAGTCTTTACTCAGGCAGTTACAGGAAACTGGCAGGAGGCGACAGCCTTAGTCACTTAGGAATGGCCAAGCCCCTGACTCACGGGCAGCAGGTCACGCTGCTCAGGACAGAAGCCAGCACTGTGTCCAGTGCCAGAAAGGCAGGAAAAAAGCTCTGAGGAGGGGGCGGGGGATGAAAAGAACGATGAGCTGGGGCCAGAGCTGTCTTCTGGAAGTGAAGAGCCAGTCTTGTCCCAGGCTCTGGAATAACATCCCAACTCCCAAGTCTGGTGTTCCAGCCCCTGACCCAGAGCCCCCCTCTTTTCCAACTTGATTTCTTTCTATTCTCATTCAAATAGCCCACACTCCAGGAAAATGGGGTGACCCACTGTGCCTGGGATGCCTGTCCTTGCCCCTCGCTCCAGGTGCCTCAGCTCCCGGCTCCCTGCCCCACGTGGCCGGATACGTAGGGCTCTGCTCCAGGCTCTCCCCTCCCGCCGTCAGCGCTAAATTCAGCCCCGCATTCTGCCAGTGGGTACAGAGCACATACTGTGCGTTAAGCTCCAGGTTAGATGCTTGGAATCCAAAGACGGATCAGACGCAGCACTGGCCCTCAGGAAGCACATGCTAGTGTCTGTTTCGGTAGGAGACCAGGTGTACACAGGATATGACAAGAACCTCCGCAAAAGAAAGGCTCTGATGGGCGAGGGTCCCTGGAGGAGGTGGTGGGGGTGGACTGGGGAAGAGTATAGAATAATGACGTTCTCTTCTAAACACTCAGAAACAAAAACAAAAGCTTAGGCAGGTCGTACAAGTTTATTGTACAAAAAGGAAAAAAATGAAGAAAAAACAAAGGGGCAAAATAATAACCCCAAAAATCCGGTTAAAATTTTGGAGTAATTCCTTCCTGCCCTTTCTCTGTATATTTCTGTATGTATAGATATGTACATTTAAAAAAAACCTCAAAACATGTTAATCAGACTGTTTCATTGCCTGTTTTTTACATTTACCAATATATTATGGAATGTCTTCATGTCAATAAATATTAGTCAACATGATACGGAGGTCACAACTGATCTGGCCTGAGAGAGGTTTGCTTGGCTTATGGAGGTACCAGAAAATTCTGAATTTGAACACCTAGCACCGGGGAACGTGCTCATCAGTTCTCCATTGGCCCTACCTCTCCTTGTTGTCTACACAAGTGAGGTTTGCTTCTCTGTTCCTGTCACCCATCCAGGCACTGGCATTTTGAGCCCCTGTCCTCAACATTTCAATGGCTATGTAGTATTCCATTATATGATGCACCTTGATTTACCTGGCATCTCACCTGTGCTTCTCTTTCTTTATGAGACAGGGTCTTGCTCTGTTGTCCAGGCTAGAGTACAGTGGCATCATCATAGCTCACTGCAACCTCAAGCTCCTGGGCTCAAGTGATCCTCCTGCCTCAGCCTCCCAAGTGGCTGGGACTACAGGCATTCGCCACCACACCTGGCTAATTTTTCTATTTTTAGTAGAGATGGGGGTCTCGCCCTTGCTCAGGCTGGTCTCAAACTCCTGAGCTCAAGCAATCCTCCCGCCTCAGCCTCCCTGAGTGCTAGGATTACAGGCGTGAGCCACCACGCCCGGCCTGTGCTGCTCTTTTGACGCTGCCAATTTCTACCCTAGATAGCGACTAAGCATAAAGCTGCTGCCTTCCCTCCACACCTGTGGGCTCCTCAGACACAGGTTCAATACCTGATGTTTCGCTCGTTCCTCCTCTCTCCTTCTTCCACAGAAGCTAACACAACTCCATAGTGCCCCGTGCACAACAGGCGGTCACTAAACATTTGAGGAAAGGACAAAGAAGGAAGCGGCAGGGTCAGGGCTTGGTCCCTAATACAGATGAGACACCTCCTTCACCCAGATCCTGCAGTGAGATGGCAGGCGTGGGCTTTGGCGTAAGCCTGCCTGCGTTCCTATCCTGGTCACGACACCCACTAGGTTTGGCAAGTCACTTCATCTTTCCACACGTCAATTTCTCATGTATGAAGTGGGGATACGAACTGTAGAATGGTGAAATAACCAGGTTGCCATGAAGTTTCGGTCCTACATTAAAAGGCCTTGGAACAGAACCTGGCACACGATCACAGATGACAAGAGTTGGTTTTCTTCTCATCCTTGCTATCTTGGGCTCTCTCCAAGCGTGAGCGGCGACTCTCAGCTCCCCTCTGAGGGAGGCTTTCGCACCTGTGGAGAGGGGGCTCTGGTCAGCCCCCAACCTGACGATAGGATGGATTTTCTGCTCCTCAAAGGAGAGGGATTCTGGGAGTATGGCCAGCCGTCTCCAGGCCTTTGGAAAAACCTCAGTGGGTTAGACCAGGGGTTGGCAAACTTTTTCTGTAAAGGGCCAGATAGAAAATGTTTTGGGCTTTGCAGGCCATATGGTCTCTGTTGCAACTACTCAATCCTGCCCTTGTCACATGAAGGCAACCTAAATGAATGGCCACATCTGGGTTCCAATAAAATTTTATTTATGAAAACATGGCCAGCCAGATTTGGCGTGGGGGCCATGGTTTGCTGGCTCCTGGGTAGACAAATCACAAACTCATGAGGTCAGGGCCTGTGGGACCTCTCCTCTGCTCTGTGACCCTGAGAAGCTCCTTTCCTGCCCTGAATTTTATTTTTGTTATTTATCAATTGAGGATATTGGGACAGATAACTTTTAAGAGTCATATTCTCTCTAAAACACAATCACAGGCCTGGGACAGCCTTGGTTCACTGGGAGCAGAGGTGCCCAGAGCAACGACACCACCAGCAGCCCAGGCAATTCCACCCGGCAGATGCCTCCACCCCATAGAGTGCATGACGTCCACAATCTTCCCTGGGGTATCAGGACAACAAAGGCTGCGTCCCAGCACTATTGTACAGCTGGGGAGGCCGGAAACCAAGCTGCAGGAAGCTGGTTGCTATGGTTTCCTTGAGCGTAATGCCATAGAAATTGCTTTCTTAAAAAAAAAAAATTTAAGATTTCTTTCTTTCTTTCTTTTCTGGGAAAGGTAAGGAGGGAAACACTTTTCCATATTTGCTATAAGCCAGGCATTGTGCTAGTTGTAAATCCTCATAGCAAACCACTAGGCTTGGTAGTAGTAGCTCCACTTTGCTGATGAGAGTATGGAAGCACAGAGGAACTAAGACACCTGCTCCCAGACACCCGGCTGGAAGGTGAGAGAGCGTGTTTTAAACTCAAGATCCTCATAAGCCAGTGCATGTTCCCTTTCCAGTTTGTACACTGGGAGCCAGGAGATCCTGCAGCCGGCGGGGTATTCTTATTAGGAGGCCAGGCTCTGCGACAGGGTGTGAGACAGAGGAGCAAGGCGACAGGGAAGGAGATAAATGAGAAGAATCAGACCTCTGAGGGATGAGGACTCTGCAAGGATGAGGCTCTCAGGCCGGGTAGGAGGGGCACAGCATTCGGCATCAAACGGCCTGAGAGTGAGGCTCACCTTTCCGACTTTCAGCCACAGCCTCAGTCCTCACATCTATAAAATGAGTGTAATAATCATATCTGCTTCACAGGGTTGTTGTAGGGATTAAGTGAAATAGTACATGTCAAATGCATGGTGCAGAGTAAGCACTCAGTAGATATTAGCATTCTTGCTATTGTTACAATTATTCATTATACTATTGTGAAAATTCACTTGTGGATTATGAATTGCTGTGCAAATATCACTTAATTTAAGGGGGCCTTGGACAACTTTGAGGAAGGAGTAGAACTAGAACACCCAGGGCCCCGGGAATGGCCATGTGGGTGGTATACGCCACAAGCCACACCCCTGTACTGGGCGGCCCTGATTTATTGGACAGGAGGAAATTTCCTACTGTGCATCCCTTGGTCAATGATGCATGCATTCACTCCACAGGCATTTATTGAACACCTACTATGTGCTGTATCCTGTGCCAGGAGGCATATAACATGGTCCCCACTCTCCAGGAGCTCAGAGAATGTGAAGGAGACAGGAAAGGCACATACACACTGTTCACTTACAGGGCGATGCCTCACATCGCGGGGCACGTGCAGTGGGTGTGTGGGGATGGGGAGCCCCTCCCTACGGGGAGCGTGTGTGCGTGTCTGTGCACGTGTGCATGGCTGTGTGTGTCCTGGTGGGCAGGGAGGGCTTCTCTGAGACGGAGCACTTAAAATAAGCCTTAAAAAATAACAACGAGTTTATCAAGTGAGAAGTGGGGCAGGGCAGGCTGGGAGGAAGTAATAATACCTACAAAGACATCAGGGCATTTTCGAAACACGTAATTCGAGTTTAAAGTGTATATCCACGTAGAGCTGGGGAAAGCGGGAGGGGTGGGTAGGATGAGAGAAGGCATGGAACTGAGGGAGGAGGCCAAGTTGTGTAGGGCCTTTTAGACTATGTTAAGGATCCTGGAGGCTCTTCTATGTTGAAGCAAGAGGAGGAAGCTGCTGTGTGCCTGAAGGATGTGCCCAGGAGGTCTTAAGGCCCTCTGGAGGGTGGGTTGGAAGAGCTATGTTTATCAGGCTCTTACTCTCTGCTAGCCACCCTGCTGAGCTCTGTGCACGGATTCCTAATTCTGCAGTCCCCAACCCCTGGGCCATAAACCAGTACTAGTCCGAGCATGTTAGGAACCGGGCTGCAAAGTTCTGCCTCCCTCACTGAGCTCCACCTCCCCCGACCCCCGGTCTCTGGTGCCAAAATGGCTGGGGACTGCTGCACCTGCTTTAATCCTCACCCACACTCCACAAGCTGGCCCAGCTATTCCCCCATTTTGTGGATGAATAAACTGAGGCTCAGGAACATTCTATTCCAGATTTGAACCCAAGCAGGTTGCTCTTTCCCATCCTAGTAGCTGCTGCATCTTACTGTGATAGGGAGCACATTTTGGAGACTGAACAAGAGGTCAGGAAAGAAGTTGTGATGTCTGCAAGAGGGCGGGTGTCCTGTGGGTGGAGGCTGAGGGTGGGAAGCCTCATGTTCCAGGCAGGGAAGTGAGGAAGTGCCCAGAGGGGGTGCGCTTTTCCTGAGAGCTCATCCTCATGTCCCTCTGGTGCAGAAAGTACCCAGGAGTGGAAATGCAAATAACGATTGAGGCACAGTGATCCTCAAGCCAGTGTCAGAGGTTTCCAGGTAGCTCAGGTAGGAAGTGGCTTCAACAGTCCCTGATGCAGAGGTGACAGAGAAGGTGAGTTGGGGCCAGCGGGAGAGAGGGCAGAGGAATGGCCTGACGCTCAGCCAAGAGCGACTTCCACATCCCAGGCCAGAGGCAGTTGGCTGCACGGCCCAGGCCCGATGACGGTGGAGCTGCTTTCCAAGTGCCCCTGAGTTGCTGTTACTTAATTAGCTCCATGGCCATAAAAGGCTGGCTCCGAGCGGAGGAGGCGCCTGGCCCCAAGAAGCAGCAAACTGAAGTGTCATAAAAACACGGCCTGGAGAAGGGGCAGGGGAAGGGCAGGGTGGTAGGTTCCAGACATCCTGGGGATGTTGCTTCTAACAGCCTTTGCCCACCTGGGCCTGAAAGGGTCCTGCCGCCCTGCTGCCGAGCCCTGGGGGCTCATGCTCACTGCCACCTGAATTTAACCCATCCTGGAAGGAAGGGAGCAGTCCCCAGGAGGAGAAGGATGCAGGCCAGGGGCTTTGGTACATGTGTTGTTTGAATAAACCAGAAGACAACATGCAAAAATTTTCAACCCCCTGTTTAAAACCATTTCTGAGATTCTTGGAAAACTGACTAATGTGTCACTCAATGTCACCTCCTGCCCCCAATTAACACCCATGTGTGAAAATTATTATAGAATGTAGTGCCAACAAATCCTGTTACCAAAGAAGCTGGGCTTACAGGGTGGTGAGAGGAGAAGTTTGGAATCAAACCTCTCTGGGTTTGAATTTTGGCTTGGATACTTACTAGCCTTGTGACCTTAGGGAAATCACTTCACCTCTTTGATCTTTGTTGGTTTCCTCAATTATCAAATGAAGCTAACAGGATCTATTTCTTAGGATAGGTAGAAGAATTCAAGTCCTGTGGATAAGGCACCCAACACAGTGCTGGCATATAGTAGATGCTCAACAAACACAGCCAAATCTGAAAATATTTCTAAAACACAACGAGCCTCTCTAGCTTTCTGGTTTTGGAAATGGAGGTCGTCATATGTATCATTATAGGGTTGCTGTGTGGAGATTCCTTCCATGATCATGTTGCTCAGCATATGCTCTACATTAGTCCTTTTCTCTTTCCTTCCCTTCCCAAGGCTGCTCAGAGGTTCAGCGCCAACCACACTGTCTAACCCAGCTCTTGGGCTACGGCTGTTGTCGACTTTCTCTTCTATTATATCAACTATATTATGTCCATGTAATCCATTGCAACCGGTCTCAAATTCTTTCTGGAGAAAGGTCAGGAGCAAACAAGCATACAAACACTCACAAATCTACATTCTGTGCCATGAGAACTCTTTCCTGTCCCTCTGCCTCTCTAGGACCTAAATCCTCTGGCTTGGAGGTGCCATAAGCTGCCAGCCAGAAGCTGCTCGGTCCCCTGATTCCCAGTGTTTCTGACACGGAAGGCACTCTGCCCATCCATGGCCCAGCCTGAGCCTGAGCTGCCAGCTCTCATGCTCTCTTACGCTCCTTCCCCACACCCTCCCTCTGCTGCCGGGTCTGTGCCAGCCACCCTCAGCGCATCACTCCTGCCCTCCATCCCTTGGGCCAAGCAGATGGGAAGGATCTCATTGGTCACCATTTGTAGAGCATTTACCAGGGGCTCACTGGCTCCTGAAGACACCCCCAAGAGGCAGGTTCTATTATTATGCCCACTTTATGGGAGGAGGGTTAACACTTGGAGAGGTGGAATAACTTGCTCAACCAAGCTCAGTTGGTGGCAGAGCCAGGAACAGAATGCAGGTCTAGGAGAAATGAGCCAATAGTACCACTTTCTCCAGCACTGATACCAAGCCCCGCTGCTAAGGGTCAAAGGCAAATTCAGGCTCTGCGACTTTATGAGAGTAAAAAACACATGGAGGAAAAAAAAAAAAAACCCAACCACACAAATCCCGAGTATTTCTTGAGCACTGACTCAGGACCTGGCACTGGGCTGCGGATCATGGTGGAGGCTGTGCCATGCACTGCACTTTCATTGAGCACCTGCTGTATGCCAGGCACCACGCTCAGCACCCTGCACGTGGGGTTCCCAGGACACGCAGTGCTGGCTCCTCACTCTGCGCCATGGCTTGCTGTTCCATCTGCCTGGATTTCATTCCTTCTCTTTTCCATCTCATTCCTAGATAGTCAGACTCAACTCAAAGATCGCCCCCAGGAAGTCAGTGTGCATTCACGCAGTGCTCTCGTGGCACTGTCACTATTGTAATGGCCATTTGAGGGCATTCTGTGCAGGCACGGATCATGGCTTTTACATCGTCACATCCCCTCACGTAGCAGAGTGCCTCAGCGTTTGTTTACTTGAACCAAAAGGAGTTGGCAAAATACAGCCCATGGGTCAAATCCAGCCTTTGACTTGCTTTTGCATGGCCCCTGAGCTAAGAATGATTTTTACGTTTTTAAAGGGTTGTGAGCAAACAGAACAAAAACAAGCATATGCAACCGAGACAGTACATGGCCCTACAAAGTCTGAAATATTTAATATCTGACCCTTTACGGAAAAAAATTTGCCAATTCTTGCCCTAAAACAATTGAAATTAAGTCTTGGCGGGAGGAGGGGCAGAGGAGCTAAGGGGACGAGGGGACTCAGCCTGATGCCAAGGACCTTGTCTGGCTGCAGTAGAAAGACAGGAGCCTTGAGGAGTCGCGGGGCGGATGGGCATCATACCAGCCTGCCTGGGAGCAGGGGATGGTCACAGGGATTTCTCTGGAGGAAACTGAGTTCAAAAGGTGAGTAGGATTTCCAAGGTGATCAGAAATAACAGGTACTCCCAGCTGCAGGACAGAGCATAAAAACTAAACAAAGTAAGAGGCTCTGTATAGAGAAGATGGTACCCGAGAAATCACCCCATAAATGACGGAGGGAGACGTGTGCTAATGTGCGCCTCGTTACAGGCAATGAGTTCTCAAAGCACAGACAAGTTGTCGGTAGGAAAAGAACAAGAGCAAACGGTCCAAAACAGGGCAAATTGCGAGCATTAGATCAGAGATACACAGCAAACAGCGCCAACGGATCACCACCCTCTTTTATGATAGGCTCAGATTGGGCTTCAAATGTCTCTCAACCGGAGCTCCAGCCTGCCCCCGACCCCAACTGGACTGCACCAGGAGATGTGACCTGTTTTCCACCTTGCAGGAGGTGGAGTCCCCAGGCTGCTGGCACAGCAGGGCTCTGAGGAGAGGGACTGCCCTGGAGCTGGAGCGGGAGGCTGGGTGCTTGCACAGGGCCCTCCCTCAGCTGCACCGGCATTCCAAGGGGCCGGATCAACCAGACTGTGGCTGGAAGGTGATGAGGCCAGGCCACTGGGGAAGACGGGGTGTCATTATTTACCCACACGACGACGTGCTCCATGGTTGTTATGTCTTTACTAATAATTTCCTGTGGGCTCAGAGGTGCCCACAAGCTGCGGCATCACCTAATTGGCGGCTCCTGCCTCCTCTGTGGGCTGGTGGCTGCTTCAAAGGCTGGGCCCTCCTTTGGGTGGGGAGGGCCCAGGCAATTAGCACCTGCTTCCTCCCTGCTCTGCCCAGTGAGTCAGAGAGATGCTTGGTCAGCAGCCCCCTGCTCCTAGCCCGGCCTCTGCGGACTTTAGGACGTCAGGCCTCAGGTGAGGAGCTGCCGGGTGGCCACAGCCTTCTCCTTGGAATGCGACAGAGGAGCGTGCACTGTCTGCTCTCCATGGGACTGCCCGAGCACTATGAAGACAGACACCCCACTTGACGGGAATTTGTTGAGCCCACACTGCGTGCAGACTTGCTGGGAGAGACTGGGATGTGGCCGTGAAGAGGACAGGCTTGGCCCTGTTCTCGTGGCACTCACAGGGAACCCCACGAGGCTGTGACAGCTCAGGGGGTTTGGGGTGAGGTGAAGCGGCAGCAAACCCAGCCTCCAGGAGTTGAGGAAGTCTTGTTGGAGGAGCTGGGGCCTGAGCAGAGACGTGGCAGATCCGTGGGGGTCACCGGAGGGAATGGCCTGTGCTGGCAGAGGCCAGACACGGCGGGTGGCACGTTTGAGGGACTGGGGCACAGAGAGGTGGACTGTAGACTGCAAGGAGGGCATGATGAGGAGGGTCCGGGGCCTATGGGTTGTGAAGGCGGGAGCTGGATCACAAGGAAAACTGAAAGCATTAGGGCTTTCTCCTGTGTGCCTTGGTGGTCGTATGCAGGGGAACGGTATGATCTGATCAGCATTCTAGAAAAAGTTGAAGTCCGATTGTCAAGTGGGATTCCATGTCTGACCCATTGGACATCCCCCAGGACGAGAGAGGAATGAGTCCCATCCCACGTGGGCCACGTGGGCGAGTGGGGCCTACTCATGGGCACCTAGCCTTAAAAGGGCATTGAGTGACCTTGAATTTACCAAGAGGAAAGGGAAGCAGAAAGACTAGGACCCTCTAACCCAGCTTAAACCTGTCAGCCGGGTGCCCCTGGCTCAAAGGCCCTGCTCACAGGACCGAGCCTCACGGTGGACAGGGTCTCACTGGTGCAGGGAGGAGAAGGGGGCTGTGAGCTGCCTAGCACCCGATGCCTGGCCTTTAGCGGGGGATCTACACAGTTAGCACCAGCACGGAGCATACTGTGCTCAAGGCTCCGTGCTTTACACACACTAACTCATTTAGTCATGCCCAGACCCTGTGAGAGAGGTGCTATTGTCACTCACATTTTACTGATCTTGAAATTGAGGCACAGAGAGGGTAAGAAACTTGCCCAAACCTGTTCAGCAGGTATGCAGTGGAGTCAGTTCCAATGAATAAGTCAAGAAAGAAAGAAAGGAATGAGAAAGGCCCTTGAGCCTTCGGGATAGAGAAGGATTCAATGAGATGAAATGGAGTTGATGAGACCAAGGGAGTGGCAGTGAATGTAGGTGTCTGACACGTCTGGGGCCTGGGAAGTGGGTGGTGGAGCCCATCTCCTGGGTGTCTTTTGCCATTAAGGGACTTTCCATACAGAAAGGCCCAGTTCAGCTTCTGGCACTGCGGAATAGCTCAATAAATAGTAGGTAGGCGCTGGTTGCACCTTCTCTTTGTAGCTGCTGCACCTGCTGGAGTTATCCACCTCTCTAATTGCCATGCATGGCTGTCACTTGTCCATCTGTCCCTCCATCCATCTGCTTGTCCTTCATTTCACTGGCATCCCAAGAAGGTGGACAAAAGGTGAAAACCCAAGGTTTCCGAATTGTCTCCCACAGGCCTGCAGTGTGGAGGGAATCACTCCACAAGAATGAAACAGGACATCGTTCTCAGTTACCTGCATTCTGCCTCAGCAGAAGCCCATCTCTCACCCCCGGGGAGAGAGCCAGGAAGCTGGCACTCTTCTCTCTGATTAGGCGAGCAGCTGAGCTGATGGGAAAGAGCCTGAATTCCGAACAGCCACAGCCTGGGCATTGGGGTAAGGTGGCTTAGTGTCCCTTCCTTCAACCTGGTCTCCAAGCAGAGATGAGTCAAGGGCCTGGATGAGGAGGGACGAGACGAGGGGGCCCCACCCTGGATTGAGATGATGCGAGATCATCATCCAGCTATAAACACACTTCAAATCACTGGGCTGTAGAACCCAAGGTTACTTTTTAAGGCAATTGATGGAGACATTACACATGTGAAATGCAGATCTTATTTATATGTGATGAGGCAAAAAATGTTCTCTTTTGTATATTTTAGAATTTCCCTTCCTGCTCTGCTTGCTCAGTTCCCTCCTCTGTCCCCTCCCTTCCCAGGAGGGTCCTGCTTTGCCAGCTTTGGCCTCTTGACCTGGCAGGGGTTGGGGGGAGGCATGAGGTGCCTGCTGGCCCAGCCTGGGGGAGTTTGGGAGGCTTTGGCTGAGGCAGACTCCAGAGGAACTTAGATGTAAGAACAGTAGATGGGGGTGTTCAAAAACAAGCAAGCACACACCTTGAGATGTGTGACTGTGGATTTTAAGTGCATTTCAAAGTGTTTGAGAAATACAAATAAAGGACTCGAGTTATGTTGAAATACCTTTTGGCTTCTGAACTGTGTTCTTTTAACCATGACATTATTCTGGGCCTACAGCCCATGAGCCACTGCTTTACAAGCTGTGTGCTTTTAGCTAATCTCTTAGCAAAGAAATCTATAAAATATACATTGGTACTTGCCCAGTGAGTTCTCCAGTTCCTCAGAGATGAGGCATTGACTTGCCTCATTCTATCACTTATTCACTCACTTACTCACTCAATAAGCTCTTAACAGGCACCTGTTACGCTCTACGACCTGTGCTGGGAGCAGGAGATCCAGGATGGCTCCTCCTTTAGCCCTCCCAGTGCAAGCCCTGGTCCCCACAACCCACCAACTGAGTTGCCTGCTCATCTTCACTCTCTTTCCCCACCTCCTGGTCCCCCCAAAGCTCACCCACAGGTACTGGCTGTCCAGCCTGACTCCTCAGGCCTGAAGGAGTTGCCAGCCTTCCACCTGTGCCCATAGTCAGACATCATATTGTAATTATTTGTTTACATGTTTGTCTTCCCTGACCAACTCTGAGCATCTCAAGTTCAAGGACCATGTCTTACTGAGATTTCAATCCCTGCAACCTAAAACAGGGTCTAGAACAGAGCAGGCATCAGTAAATAACTGCTAAACTCTGCAAATCTGTTTGGTCTCATTCAATCAGTCAGCAGTAAGAGCAGTCACACACTCTGTGCAAGGCCCGGGCTCTGAGGACTCAGCAGTGGACAAGGGAGATGCCATCACTATGACCACAGAGCTAGCAGCTTCTTGGGGGCAGCTAAATCTAGGTGTAGGGGAGTTGGGGTAGGATGGGAGGGAGGCTTGGGAAGGCCTTCTGGAGGAAGTGACATTTAAATCAAGTGAGAATTAGCTAGAAGCATCATTTTTCAACACTGGTTGCATATTAAAAATAACCTGGAGAATGATAGAAAAATATTGGTGTCAGAGCCTCACTCCAAGAAATTCTGATTCAGTTAGTTTGGTGTAAGGCCTGAACATCAGTGTTTTTAAAAGCTCCTCAAATAATTTGTAAGGTGAGAGGCCAGGTGGTCTCATTACACTGGATGAAGGTGGAGGTGGAGGGGAGGCAGGGGCTGTGTAAGAAGAACATTCCAGGGCAGCAGGTGTGAAGGTCCTGAGCGTAGTCTAGGAGCTAAAGGAAGTATGGTAAGTGGAAGTGAGACAGGGAGAAAAGGCTCCATCTCAGCCCTAGCCATCGACACCCACCGAGTCCCCATCATGGTACCCCAAGCTCTGCAGTCTTACTGGGAGCCTACTTGGCTACCGGGGAAAAGCAAACGTTCGGGCTCAGGCCACTTGCATGTGAGGCCACCACCCCCAATCTGACCTCCCTTGATGACAGCAGTACTGAGTAGTGGCTATTCTCTGCTGCCTACAGGCTGCTGGAGGAGGAACTCCCAAGAACACCTGGCCAAGTAGGGACTGTGATGGCACCAGGAGTGATTGGTTTCTGCAAAGGCTTAATGTGGCCTTTCTACACCATCCAAGATATTGATGGATGTGCATCTGGCCTCCTTTACATGTGTTGGGTCCCACCACAGGCCAACTGAATCAGAATCCCGGCTGGTGCGGCCAGTGAAGAAACTGCATGAAATATTGGAAGCTGTGGGCAGAGTAGAAAGAACATGTGATGTTAAAGTCAAAGAGAACTAGATTCAGATCCTGACCCTGATACTTGGCTATTTGAACTTGAACGATTTAGCCTCTTGAATGCTCAGTTTTATTTTATTTGCAGAAGGGGATTTATACTACCTCACTTGTAGGCATGTGGCGGGTAAGAGACCAACAGTGAAGGGTCCAATTGCCTGGATGGTAAGTGGTTATGATGATGATGAGGTAATGATGGTGATGATGATGATGATGATGATTTTGCATTCTTTGAAATTATGTTGTGATTCATAATCCTAGAATGAAATCATCTTCATTACGGTTGTAATCAATCCTAAGTACCATATACATTTCTTATACTTTGGTTGATTTAAAAAGTTCTTTATGAGAAGAATGATAAGAACATGCTGCCAAATGTTCCATTATCAACCTGATCCAATCATGCTTTTCTGCTCTTCCAGGAGAAGATGATAAATGCTTTTGATGGTGAGAAGTCTGAGATAGATTTGTCTTCAAATCTATGTCTTAGAACCAAGGGATAATAATAGTAATGCCCAACTGAACATCTGTAATCTCGTAGGGCTTTTACATATAGTGAGTTTAATATAAGTAACAACCCTTCCAGATAAATATTAATATCCCCATTTTACAGAAGAGCCAGTTCCTTAGGGAAAATAAACCACAGGCTTTCCAGGGATGAGCTTTCTGAGCAGAGCAGTTGTGGGGAGGAGGCGAGGCTCCTGCCCCGTCAGGAAGCTCACGCAGAGTGGGGACGTCAGGCAACCGCCCCCTCAGCCACATGCCATCTGCTTCTCAGCTGCACAGACCTGCAAGGAACACTGGGTCCAGGAGCTGGGGGGAGGAAAAGGGACCTGGCCAGTAGTCTGCAGCCCAGAGAGCTTCAGGAGCCGCAGGACAGGAGCTGCTGTCTGCAGGCATGCCTCTTGCTTTCTCTGATTTGAATGGCAGTTTCTGTTCTCTTGACATGTCACTGGTCTCCACAGTGGCTCCTTCTCTGCCTGGGGCTACCTCTCCCACACCAACCCCCACAGGAAATGCAACCAGGTGATAAGCTCCTTGGCTTTTGTGTCTCACAATACCTAGGTCTGGGTTCCAGTTCTGCCACTTACTCACCAGCTGTGTGACTTGAGCAAGTTACCTCATTTCTCTGAGTGCTAGGCTTTGCTTCTGTGAAGTAGAGATAGTTAAGTTTCTCTCTCACACACCTGTTCTGAGAATGGAACGTGAGAATGAACATAAATATGTCTAACACACTGCAAGCTTATAGAATAGGTGCTCGATACATGTTCATCTGTTTCCTCTCCTTCCTTGGGCAGGTGGAGCTCAACATTCTCCTCCATGGCAAGGGCTTCCTGGCATCTTGAAGCTTCAAGATGTAGCTAATGAGTCCAACACAGGTAGGCTGAGATTCAGAGCTCTATAACCTACTCTGTTTCAAGGCTTGCTGGAAACTCTAAGAATGGCAGACTCAATTCCTGTTTAGGGAGACTTATTTTTTCTAGTCAATTCTGTTACCCTCATATTGACTTGGAGGGTACCTCTTCCATAAATGACTCTAACTTAAGCTTGGACTCAGGACCTCTCCATGAACATTCTACAGACCAGTCAAAACCAGGCTGGGACATGAAACATGACTACTGGAAGGTCAGAGGTAGCAACAGGGAAGCAGGTAGTACCAGGAAACTGGCAAATCTAACTTATCTTCAGTTTGGGGTTCCCAAAGATTACCTGCATGTCCAGCTGTGGGACCTGCATCCATGCAATGGTCAACTTTCTCCTCTCACCCTTCAATCAAAAGAGTCTTCAATCAAAAGAGCCTTCAATCAAAAGAGCCTTCAATCAAAAGAGGCTAGGCTAAAACAATAGTGAGACCCACAGAAAGAAATCAGTTCCAGTCTAAGGCCTACCTATCAAGTTCTGGTCTCCTCTAATGGGGTTTCACCTTCTCCTCTCAAGGGCAGTCTTGTTACTGATCTATAAAGTCACAACCTTACCCTATGGAAGGGAAGGAAGGTTTCATTTCATGCAACAGACCAGATCAGTTGCTAGTGGCTTTCTGGTGCTCTGTGCTATGGATTCTGAAGCTGTATCTGGGCTCCACAGGGAGGAGTACTGTTATTAATAAGTGATGCCTGCCATGGGCAGGGCAGTGGGCAGTGGGCAGTGGCAGCTCATGCCACACAGTTGTCATCCCTGCCCTATAGCAGAAAACATGTGTATTAGGAGATGAGTCCATACGCCTAACATCAAAGGTGTGTGGATGTTATTACATGCCAGGCCCTTTTGTTCTGCTGAGAACTTTGATGGAATCTGAGATAGAAGAAGAGGCTGGGAGCAAAAGGCTGGGGAGACTTGAATTGTTTTCAACAATAGAGGGAGAAAATATTGGTGTTTCCACACTTGTCTGGAAGAAAGGAAGATAAGAAATGAACTGGGAAGAAGAGAGAATATGCTACTAGGGTGGTGTGAGGCTGGGCTGCTGTACAGTGATGGAGCAGAGAATGGAAAGTCCAAACAAGTGGGGTGGGGTCGCACTGCCTGAGTTCAGTCCCCGAGCTTTGCTACTTTCCAGCTGCATAACCTCAATGAGTTTCTTATCCTCTCTAAGCCTCAGTTGTATTTGTAAATTGGACATTACAATAGAGTCTAATTCATAGTGTTGTGGGGACAATCAAATCAGATAATGTATATAAAATGCTTAGCATAATGCCTACCATATAATAAGCACCCCATAAACATCAGCTTTTGTTTTTTTCATTTATTACACATACCGTATCTAATATTCAATATGAAATTACATGCATTTCTGAAACACATATCCCCTCCTTGTCTCTCCAGCAGATCTTTGGTACACTCTACACACATACACATGGTCTCGTGTGAGAGAGACTGAATTGCCAACTGGGCAAATGTGATAACAGTTAACATGGGCAGGGTGGGAAAAGGGTAAACAAAGGTGAATAAACTATAGAGGAAGAGTATGGGACCTCAGGGGACTGGCCAAACAGGTTATCCTTACCTACCCCTCCTCCCTCCCCACCAGGAAGTGACTGAAACTGGGGAGGGCTTTGGATCTCACAAGGCCTGGGAGGTGGCACTCAGGCTAGCTGTAAGTGGTCCCCTGAGTCAGGAAGGCCCTCACTGGCATCCAGGCCACATGTTCAAGAAATAGGGATGCAGTGCAGCAAGGGAAGGGCATGCCAGGCCTGGGAAGGTAGGCAAAAGGCATAGCCCACCTGTCACTGGACCCGAGGCCTGAGTGTGTGAGGCATGGGTGAGGCAGGCAGGAGCTGCTGCGGGAAGCCATATCCTGCTTCAGGAATCCCTGCGCCTGTGGGCAGAGCTTCATCTTAAAGAAGTGGCTGGATGGAAAGAAGGTTCAAAGGCAGGCCTGTCTGGTGCCTTCGGGGTGTCAGCTCTCCAGGACCACACAGCCAGCCCTCCAGCTGCCCAGCACAGGGTGGGTAGCAGGAATGGGAGGACAGCCAGGGCCAGGAGGCTCACTTGGAGTCTGAAAGGCTGAAAGGCAGGTAGAAGTAACAGTTGCCATTCTCTCCCTGGGGAGGTCGAGAGCTGGTCTTCCAAGCAGTGAACATGCAAACCAGTTTTTTCATCAGGTGTTTCCATTGTCTGCTTCACTGAGCCCTCCTGGAAGTTGTCCCATCCCACCAGTGCAACCCCTACCTGCGTCGTGCTGGCTCCTTTCATCCCAGAGGTCTCTGGTTTAAATGCCAACTCTTTTCCAGCCACCTTCCTTGACCACTTATACAACTAGATTCTTCTGTTTCCTTGATAATATCACAATGAGAAATTGCACACTTACGTTTCTTTATTTTTCTTCTTTATCATCCATCTTCCCTCCTAGACTATAAGCTTCACTAAGTCAGCCATCTGGGGAAGGCTGAGCTTTTCTCTGAAATCCAGAGTGACTGTGACCACAGCAAGCAGCCTTCTGGTGAAGGATCAGCTGCCAATCATAATATTCTTCTTAGCCACTTTGGATAACAACCTTCTGGTCTTTGATGGTAAGCAAACTGGAAATCTAACATTCATTTGATCATTGTTTTCTATTGTCTTTACAATAAACATGTTTAAAAACACACATAGGAGATGATCTTTCTTTTCAGTCATTAAAAAAAATAATTTGAAAGATGCTATAACCTATAACCTAGGCCAGAGGTGGTAGATATGTGGCTGTCGCACCGCTACTCCCCATTCCCACACCCAAGGCAGACATTGCTAATCAACCACAGAACTCTTTCCTACTGCATTCTGGGCAGCCACAGCAATTAATTAGGGTTGACATGCACATTAAATGTGATTTGCTCCCTTATCTTCCTTTACCAAGTCAGGAGACATGGGTTAGACCTGGGTTCCAATCTGGCTTCTATCATTAATCAATGAGTGCCCTAATATCTCTCTCTTTTTTTTAATTAGCATTAATATCACCTCAGATAAACCTCATTGGCTGCGATACTGCCACTGCGCAAAGCTAATCTCTTTATTATATATGAGACAAACGTTGCATGTCCTACCACACCACAGATTCTCATTTCAATTGGAGGGATACAATGAAATAACATGAAATCAACAAGGAAATCCATTGAGTATTAAGCAGCAGACTCTGCTCAACCTTTTCACACTTGTTCTCTTATTTAGTATCATAACAACTGTCCCCTGGGACGCAGTGGCCTGGTGAGGTGAGGCATGATGTCCTCACTTTTTCACACATTAAGGACACCAAGACATAGCACATTTAACGAACTTGTTCCAAAGCACACAGCTAGTGAGGGGACGAAGCCAGGATTATAATCCAGGGCTGTCTGGTCTTCAAATCCCTGTGCTTCCCTTTACGCCTTAGTTTTAAAAAACCCCTGAGAACTTTAAACACTGTACAAACAGAAGACACACATGCCTTTCATTATTATGACATTTTTGACTTTGAATCACCTCGTCAAACCTACCCTCAAGAGTAGCACCGCAACAACAGCCAAAAATAGAAGCAACCTAAGTGTCTATGAACGAGTGAATGGGTACACAAAATGTGATCTACCCATACAATAGGATATTTTTCAGGCTTAAAAAGGAAGGAAATTCTGATGTATAATAAAACATAGATGAACCTCAAAGACACTGTGCTAAGTAAAATGAGCCAGGCACAAAAGAACAAACACTATACAACTCCATTTATGTGAAGTACCTAGAATAGTCATACTCATAGAGACAGAAAGCAGAATGGTGGTTGCCAGGGACCGGGGTGGGTTAGTTGTATAGACAGTTACTGTTTAATGGGGACGGAGTTTCAGTTTGGGAAGATGAAAAAGTTCTGGAGATGGGCGGTAAAGACGGTTGCACAACAATGTGAATGTACTTAATTCTGCTGAACTGTACACTTAAAAATGGTTAAAATGGTAAATTTCACATTATGGTTTATATTACCACAATAAAAAAAAAAGAATGACACCGCACCAAAGTTCCATTTTCACTCAATTTTTAAGGCATTTGCACAGAAAAGCACTATTATTCTTACTACTGGGGCAGATGAGAAGGGCAAATCTCTCATCTCTACTGGGGATATGGCACCCTCAGACTCATTTCAGAACCCTGGAGCAGCAGCCATATGTAGCTTAGAAGTTATATTCAACATTGTAATTTGTAATTTGAAAGCAAACAGAGTTGCCTATTACTTTTGTAACACACCTTGTCCACATTTTCTGGGCGGGTGGGACACAGGATCAGAAGGGTCGAGGAACACTGAGCCAAGGTGTCCGAAGCTGGAGGGGATCGGGCGATCTCTGACTCCTGTTAGGATCCCCTGCCCCCCATAGGCCTGACTCTCCTTCTCGCTAGTGCCCTGCGGACCTCTGATTTCTCCCGGCATTGCCTGGTACTGCTGTCTCCCACCGCACACTTGCTTTTTTCTGGACTCCAGCTCTTGTTTTCTCCTGGGTGTTGCGTTCAGGAGTCCGTGAGTCATAATGTCCAGGCCAGGAAGCGGTGAGTGATGATAGTGACTCATCCTAAGCCACACCAGAAAAGGGACCACAAAGCACAGGTGAAGGGCTCCCCGATAGAGGCCCCATCCGCCAGGGCGGGCCAGCCCTGCCGGGGCAGCCCCTGGGACGCAGTGGCCTGGTGAGGTCAGCACAAAGCAAGCCTGCCTCCTCCGGTCCAGCAGTGCTGTTTGTCTGGCTTTCTCTGTGCTGCCTAACCTGATATTTTCTGGGGCACGGAACCTGTGTTTACTTTGAACAGCTTTGCCTGCCAAGCTCATGCTGGGGGAGGGAACACAAACACAGCGAAAGGAGCATGCCTGGGGTACTCCTCTCCAGAACATTTTCTTTCCAAACAACAGTTGTTTGCCTTGAAAGGCTCAATGGTAGGCAGAAAATGATCAATAGACTAATATTAATAGCAATAAGCATAACAATAGTTCTTTTGTGTTAGTGCTCACCATGTTCAAGTATCATATTAAGTGTTTTATCCAGAGTAACTCATTGGAAAATCACAACAACTCTATGGAGTAGAAATTATTATGATCTCCATTTTACTAATGGGGAAACTGAGGCTTTCAGGGATGGAGTCACTTGCCCAGGGATAGTAAATGGCAGAATCAGGATTGGAGTTCAGAAAGTTTGGTTTGAGTCTCTTGTCTTTAATGCCTCAAAGAAACTGAGATCTAGACTAATGAGTCACCCTTAATTCCACCTCCTCTCTACCTTGCAGCCCATGTCAATCCATCAGCTGGTCCTGTTGATTCTGCTTCCTACATAAACCCCCAGTGTATCCCTACATAGCCCAGGCCACTGTCATTTCTTGCCTGAATCCTTGTAATTTTCCTGGTCTCCTCCTCACCTACTTTTTATACACAAGCCAAAGTCATCTTTAAATAGCATAAATTAGAAGATACCATTGTCTCCCCCCAAATCCCACTTATAAACCTTCTCCAAAGCCTTCTCATGTACCAAATCCATTTCTGTGGCCTTAAAGGCCCTACACCAGCTGCCTGAGTGTCCCTTCTCCCTTACCCACCACACACTCCTGAACTGGCCTCCAGCATCTGCCCACGTTGTTGCCAAACTTGGCCTTCACACACGTTCTTCCATCCACCTGGGTCTTGCTGGCTCCTTTTCATCCCAGAGGTCTCTGGTTTAAATGCCACCTCTTTCCAATCACTTTCCTTGACCCCTTATACAACTAGATTCTTCTCTGGTTCCTTCATAATATCACAACTTGAAATTATATACTTATATTTCTTCTTTATTATCCATCTTCCCTCCTGGACCATAAACTTCACAAAGTCAGGGAAATATCTATTTAATTCACTGAAGTATTTCCAGGGCTTGATGTTACAAGGACAGAGTATCCTTTAGCTACTAAGCATGTGTCTGTCAAATGTTTTGCTGGTTTCTGTCTCTGCAGGACCAGTGGAGAGATGTATCTGGCTTCCTGACTCCATAACCTTCCTCTGGCCCCAGCTGAGCACCCTTGATTCCATATGTCTGCTAAGTCTAATCAGTGGTGTATTAGAATATCGGCTCTCTAGGAAAAAGTAATCCCTAATTTGTAGCATTTGCTTATTTCCATGGTGTGAACACTCCCACCATCGCTGATTTCAAGCAACCAACATGGTGTCAGTGAACGCAGAGTTGGGAAGAGATGCAAGAAATTGGCTCTTGTGAGACAGTAGGACAGTAGGACACCCAGACAGTGTTCCAGCACACTTCTGGGGCTCACCCAGATCCAGAGTCCATCTTGTCCCCAGTAAGGGGACTTAAGGGGCTTGACTTTCACACTCAAAGGGTTCAGCACGAAGCATCCTCTTCGCCAGCTCCTCCTCTGACCGGGTGGCATGGATCCACCACGGCTGGCGGTTAAAAGCTTGCACGCTGGGATCAGGCAGGGGCTGGTCAGCATCTCAGCTCCCCTCCCTGCCCTCCAGCTCTGTGACCTTGAACAAATCACATAGCCTCCTATGACTCATTTTCCTTTCCTGTAAAATGGAGATAATAATGGTATCTACATGGTAGTTGTGATGATCGAGTGAGTTTTTATGTGTAACGTGATCACTATGGAGTAGTGGTTAAAAGCCTAAACTGTGGACTCAGGCAGGCTGGGTTAAAATCCTGGCTCTGTCCCTTATTACCTGTGTGCCTTTAGGCAATTTAGGTAACCTCTTTGCGCTTCAGTTTGTAAGTCGTGAAACGGAATAATAACAGTTCCTGCTTTATGAGGTTGTTGTGAAAAATTACGTTTATAAACGTAGAATGCCTAGCAGAGTAAAATCTATTATTATTTGTGAGTACATGATCATAGTACATATAAAAGTACATGGCACAGTGTCTGGTACACAGTACGTGCTTGATAAATAATAGCTTTTATTATTAATAGCTGATCTTAGGCTGTGTTCCCCAGCCCATGTCCCCACCTGTGCCCCAGATCTAAAACCTGGGTCTCTATCACATCATGCCTCTGTCCTTGATCTGATGAAGTGTCCAGAGAGCTGTTCCCATAGGTCATCTTGGGCTCCTCTTCCTGGGGAGGGCTCCCTGCTTGGACCTGTTACTTGTCTCTTGAGACACCGAGCTCTTCTCTGTGCCTCCCTGACCCTAGGGCAGCAGGTGCTCCCTCCTTGGGGGTAAGGGATATTAGCACAGTCTTTCCCTCAAGAGCCTCCCCACCTGGTCTACCCTGCCTGCTGTGACTAGCCGATGTGCTCCTCATGCCCTCAGGACATAGGGAAGCAGTGTTCCAGAAAGCCCCAAGAAGTGGGCAGCACCTGCGTGGTGGGAAATGGGCAACAACTTAGATATGGGAACATAATAGATGCAACCCCTTTGAAGATCAGCCCCTGGATGTGGGATACCCAAAAGAACATGGGCATTGGAAATTGACTTGAGTTCAAATCCTTAAATACATACCTACCCTCTAGGAACCATGTTTTTGTTGTTGTTGTTGTTTGTTTGTTTGTTGTACATTAGATGCACAAAGTAAGTTCTACCTGCTCAATTATACTGAGAAGTACAAACAAGCAAACAAACAAAACCCCATATGTAGGTGCCTGGCACAAACTGGATGCTCACACAAGAGAGACAATCACCGTCGCCTTCCTGATCTACCTGAGACTCCCCTGCTTTTTCCAACTCCAAGTGTTGGAGGAGCAGGTTGAGCCATTGGCTTTACTCTTCTCTATCCATATTCTCTAGGGGTTCTCGTGGCTGCCAATACTCAGATGTACACCCCTAGCCTAGTCCTCTCTCCTCAAGTCTGAATCTGTAGAGCTAACCTCCCACTCAGCAGCACTGCTCAGACATCTAGAAGGCATCTCAAATGCATCACAGTCAAGGGAGAACTCCTGGTTCTCCAATCGCCCCCCAGCCTGGCCCCCACAAGCCTTCCTCTCCCCCAGTGTCTCCACCTGAGTAAATGGCACCCGCCCTGCCCCAGGAGCTCAGGCGGAAAGCCTAGGTGATATCCTTGATTCTTTTCCCCTTCACACTCTGAATCCAAATCATAAGCAACACTATCAGCTCCACCTGTAAAATATATCCCAAATCTAACAAAACAAAACAAAACAAATATCCTGAATCCCACCACTTCTTAGCTCTCCACGGCTACCACCTCAGCCCAAGGGACCATCGTATCCCTTAGAGCAATGCTTGTCACAGGAGTCCCCGGAGGACGCAGACTCTGCCTTGGTGGGTCTGGGCTGGGGCCATGATCCCAGCTGATGTGGGTGTGACCGGGTCCCCAGGCTCACCCTCTGACAAGTGCCCTGCCTCTTCTCTTGCCCACTTCTTCCCCCAGCAGCAACCAGAGATATCCTAGGAAGAGCACAAATACCGTCACTTCAAACATGGAGTGAAATCCAAAATTTAAACATGACCTCCAAGCCTGGGCATGGTCTGGCTCCAGGCTGCCTCCCCAGCCTCACGTCTGTGCAGCTCCCCCTCGCTGGTTCGTGCACTTGGCCACAGTGGCCTTCTTCCTGCTCCTCAACGCACCAAGCTGCCTCCAGCCTCGGGGTCTTTGCATTTGCTGGTTCCTCTGCCAGATGAATACTGAGCTGGAGAGTCCAGTAGAGCATGAAGCTCCATGAAAGCAAGTGAATTAGAGTCCCTGGCGACAAGGGATGGGCTTTCGCTGTTGAGAATTGACCCCGGAGCACCTCCTGCAGCCATTGTCCCTGGAAATGGTGGTCTCCTCATGCCACCTCTCAATGCTCTGCATTGTGTCATTTCTGTTTGTTATGTAGACGGCAACTTAGCTCGAAGCTGTGCTGTGAGATACCCACAGCAAGGCCAGCAGTGACATTGCTGAGCCCCTGCACAGGAAGGTCATCCCAAGTCAGATGCCCTGGAAAGGACCCCCTCTCAACCCTCATCAGATGCCTGACTCCTTGAAAACTAAGAGATCAACTGGAAAATATTTTTTCTCCAATCAGTGGCCTAGAGGAGTATGAGGCTGCTATTTGGTCTTTGTAGTCACCTTTAAAACTCTATTCTATCTGGGCATCCAGAGGACAAGTGGGAAGGCAGGGTGGCTCTGTCCGGGATCTCAGGGGTCAGCCTGCTCAGGTTCAAACTCCAACTCTGCCAGCTTGTATGTGTTGCCATAGGAAAGCTACTTAAGCTCTCTAAGACTTGTGTTTCTTGTCTGTAAAATGGGTAGAACAGTGGTTCCCTACCCGACATGATCACAAACGTGTTCACGTACAGATTGAATTTAGAACAGTTCCTGGCACACACCCAGAAAATGTCAGCTATAATTGTCATGCCTCCTCATCTCTGGTGTCTTCCAACAACACAGCAATCAGGACAGCAGAGTTGGATGATCCAGCATGAGGTTTTGCTAACCAGGCACATTCAGGTTTGAATTCCACCTCTGCCCGTCTACATGTCTTTGGGCAAGTTGCTTTACCTCAGTTTTCTCATCTGCAAAATGGGGATGTTATTAGCAACCTTCTGGGTACAGTGAGGTATATTCACAAGTTCGCAAATGTAAAATGCCTGGCACTTAGAAGAGGCTTAATAAATGTTAGCTCCCTTCCTCCTGTCTTCCTTAATCTCCCTCTGAAGCTTGCCTCTGCCTTCACAGTCCTTTTTTTTACTTTCACTGTCACACTGAATAAATGAATACATTAAGTCAGCGCAAGCAGATACTTTCAGAACCCAGGCTGGTACATTTCCCAGGTTTCGCCGCCATCCATCATGAAACATTAACAAGAGCACTTAGAGAAACACAGCCACATCAGAGATAGAATGAAGCTCCTCCGTTGCTCGGTGGTTCCTGTGCCAAGTGTCACATGCTATTAAGGCTGAGGGCGGGCGAGGCTGAGCTGAGGGGGAATCCCAAGAGGGGAACAGAGAAAGGACAGTGACTGAGAAGCTGCGGCGTGCATAGCTGGGGCTTCCGGCTGGACAGCCTCTGCCGTCCCTGGAGCTTTGGCCAATAAACAATCAATGCTTTGCAGTCTCAAAAAAGGTAGAAACAACCTAGTTGCCCCGTCAACAGGAAAATGGCTAAAGAAAGAATAGTCCATGCAAACTATGAAATACTTTGCATCCATTACAGAGAAAGAAATGAATTTATATGTGCTGTCATGGAAAACTGCCAAGTGAAAAAGCAAGGTGGAGAATTCTATGTATGGGATGGTTCCATTTGTGCTAAGAAAGCTCTGTAGTCAAATATGGACATATATGCACGTACATGGATAAGCTGCTCCCCAAATGGGTGACAGCGGTCATCTCTAGGCATGGGGCAAGCAGACTGAAGGGAGTCATGGATGTTGAAGCCACACTGGTGCTTTTAACCATGGACACTACAATGCTAGTGATTGTTTTACATGTGTATTACTTGGGAAGTTAAGGGAGAAAAAGGAGTCGGAGGGGAGAAAAGAGGAAAAAACTAGTAGTTCTTTGCCCACAAACCCAAGCCCATCCAGTGAGGGATGCTAGGGGCTGGGGGAAGCCTTGATTCCTGCATATCACAGTTTAGTCAGAGAAATGTCCAACTGTGCAGGCACTGCCGATCCTTGGCCTGCTTCCTTAGTGCTTCTGCAGAGGGGCTGGGATGGGGGCTGCCTTGACCCAGGACCCCACCAGAACCCACCCTGCAGCTTGGCTCTGCCCGCTTCGCATCAGAGCAGCCCTGGAAGGAGGCTGGTCCCAAGCATGCCAGTGGGAGACCAAGCCCCCAGCCCTGGCGAAGACACTGAAGGAAAGCTTCCAATTGCTGGGGCTGGAAGGACACAAATGGCATATTTTCCAATAGGCTTCATTTAATGGGCTAATATCCTGGATTCATCTCCGTGCATCAGATTTATTATCAGATAAGGTCAATCCTTGCTCCGGGATGTTGCATGGTCTGCCATCACCCACAGAGTGATGACCTTCTTACTCTGGCACTCAAGGTCCCAAAGATCTGGCCTAACCAAATACTCATCCTGCTAGGTTGAAAGAAAAAGCATATCCTGTTACACTTTGTGACTCATCCCGCCAGAAATGGTTTTTAGAAGCAGATGCCATCTGTCAAGGCTGCCATCTGCCCTGTCTTTGCTATGAGGGCTAAGGTGGATGACGGGCTGGTCTACCAAGCCTCACCTTTTCACTCGGATCTTCCACAGGCTTTTAATAAAGCAGGACTGGTAATAACTCAAATTATAAAACAAGTTCCCGTGCACTGAGCTTTAACCTTGTGCCACATGGTGCTAAGTGCTGCACATCCATTATCCCACTCATTTCTCACAATTAGATTTCAAAGTGGGTATCATGTGCTCCCTTTACAGATGGGGAAACTGAGGCCCAGCAAGCTTATGGTGAAAGGGGGCTTGTGACCGCTAAGCAAAACTGCCTCCCCAAGGCATGGTCTGTGCCCACTCCCCCCAGGAGGAGCTCCCTGATGTGGGCACCGCTGCGGCCACAGTGGACTGTTGGTGTGTGTGGCAAGGGACATTCCAGTGAGCATGTCCTATGGACATGGCACATTTTATGTCCCCTGTGCATCTCAGATTCTGGAATTCCTCATCCCTCTGTCCCATAGGGTAGCACGCCCAGGTCCTGCTTCTCCCTCGCCGGGCCTGACAGGCTGAAAATGCTTGAGTTAGGCTCTTACTTAATCTCTCTGCTCTTACAGGACCCTTGAGAAAAGACATCCTTCCCGAACACTAGCTGTGAAGGATGCCTTCCAGAAAAAGGCTCTTCAAGTGTGTCAAGAGGGTCTGTACAGCAAACCTAATGACTTTGCACAGCAGCCCTAGTGGAATGGTTTTTTTCTCCCAAGAGCTGTAATACTTTGAATTAAGACTCAAATGATGGGATTCAGGTGCTGTCTTGACCATCAGAACTGTGTGACCACGGGCAAAATAGCTCCCCGTCTTTTGGCCAACTTTATTGAGAAATAATTTACATGAGGATAAAATGTACCCATGTTAAGTGTTCAATGAGTTTTTATAAATGCAACACTTCTATAACCACAACCACAATCAAGATACATACATTTCTATCACCCCCAAAACTCCACTTTCTGTTTTAAGTAACTAAAGATTAAATTTGCCTTTTATTGAGTTTTATAAAGATGGAATCATTCTGTATATAGTCCTTTGTGTTTCATGATGTTTTTGAGATGCATTCATGTTGTTGCATATATCAGAAGTTCAATCTTTTTAATTGCCAGGTAGTATTCCATTGTATGAATACACCACAATTTGCATACCCATTTACTTGTTGTTGGACATTTGGCTTGTTTCCAGTTTAGGGCTGTTTTGAACAAAGCTGCTATGATCTTATGTAAACAAGTCTTTTGTGTGATTCCCTGTTTTCATTTCTCTTGGTTAAATACTCAGGCATGGAAGTTCTGGGTCATGTGGTGGGTGTATTAGTTTGCTAGGGCTGCCATAACAAAGTACCATGACTGGTACTAGGGTGGCTTAAAACAACAGAAATTTATTATCTTACAGTTCTAGAGGCTAGAAGTCCAAAGTCAAGGTGTTAGCAGGGCCATGCTCCCTCCAAAGCCTCCAGGGGAGGATTCCTCCTTGCCTCTTCTGGCTTCTGGCAGCCCCAGTCCCAGCCCTTGGCCTGTGGCAACTTAACTCCCACGTCTGCCTCTGCCCTCACATGCCATCTCCCCTCTGTGTCAGTGTCTTCACGTGGCATTCTCCTCTGTGTGTTTCTGTGTCCAGGTTTCTCTCTTATAAGGATGCCAGTCATATTGGATTAGGGCCCAACATAATGACCTCATCTTAACATCTGAAAAGACCCTATTTCCAAATAAGGTCATGTGCACAGGTACCAGGGGTTAGGACTTCAGTATATCTTTTTGGGGGACACAATTCAACCCATAACATAACAAATATATGTTTAACTTTATAAGAACTGCTAACTATTTTCTAAAGGGGTGGCATCGTCTTACTTTCCTACAAACAATATAAAAAAGTTCCAGTTGCTTCACATTCTTACCAACACTTGGTATTCGTCATATTTGTGTGTTTCAGCATTCTAATGGGTGTGTAGAGAGATCTCATTGTGGTTTTATTTTGCGTTTCCCTGATTATTAATGATATTGATCTTTTCATGTACTTATTTGCCATTCATAAATCTTCTGCACCTATTCGAATATTTTGTCCAATTTTTAATTGGATAGGTTGTTTTCTTACTATTTAGTCATAAGTGTTTATCATACTCTGAATATTTGTGTCTCATCAAATTCACTTGTTGAAACCTAAGCTCCAATTTGGAAGTGTGGCCTTTGGGAGGTGATTAGGTCATGAAGGCAGGGCCTTCATGAAGGGGAATAGTGCCCTTATGAATGTGCCCAGAGACATGCCTGATCTCTTCCACCATGGAATAGCACACTGAGCAGACAGCCCTCTAGGAGCCAGGAAGTGGGCCCTCACCAGAACCATATATGCTGCACTTTGACCTTGGACTTCCAGCCTCCAGAACTGTGAGAATAAAGGTTTGTTATTTATGAGTCACCCAGTCTATGGTGTTCTGTTATAGCAGCCTGAATGGACAAAGACAGTGTTCTTTATAATCTATTCTCTCTCTAGGCCATTTGAAAAACAGGAGTAACAGTCTCATGTCTGAAGTTCCTTAGAGCTTTTCTATCTCAAGTGGTGGAATGGTGGGAACGTCAGCCCACTAGCCAGATACAAACACTGAGCTGTACCACGTCCCTTAACACAGAAGTCTTACTCTAGAGAATTTATTCTGAGGGGAATTACAAGGATTTGGTGATAAACATGTTTCTCATAGCACAGTTTATCCTAGAGAAAAACTGGAATTAATCTAAATGCCCTAAAATAGGAAATATAAGTCCACATGATAGAATGTATAGAGACACTAAGAACCTACACAAATTAACAAGGTGCTTATGACATAATATTGAGTGAAAAAAAGCTAGCTACAAAATATTAAATGTAATATTATCTTTAAAAATGTTCATAATTAGCATAGAATGATATCAGATAAGAAATACATCAAAATATTAACAGTAATTATTTCTAGATGGCAGAAATTTGGGTAATTTTTATTTCCTTTTGACTTATCTGTATTCTCTGATGCTTTTACACTCAGCTAATCATAATTGCCCAAGTATTGAACTGTGTTACTGCCAGGATATGATTTTCAAAGGCCAGGCATTTGACACTACTTTGGTTATACTGAAGGCTAACCATAGCAAAGTGGAAAAAGCACACGCTTGTGATCTCTTAGGGGTCCCCATCACCAGCCACATCCTACGACTGGTCTCGCTCAGGTGATCTTAGCTCCATCAGCAGCAATAGTGGGAAGAATACCAGCACCCGGCCAAGCTAAGACTTGGTTATTTGCCCACCTTCTCCGAAGCAGACACGGTCAGGAGAAAGAGCCAAAGCCTCTTGCCTTCTTCCCAGGGACCACCTCTTCTTTCCCCCTTCAGTTACAAAAATGGGTGGTCAGAAGGCTTGACTCCATCTATTCCACAATCCTTAGAGGCCAGGGCTCACCATCTAAAAGTGACTGGCCACAGAGACAAGCTGTGGGTGGCCACATCCAGGTTCAAGAGCCGGAAGATCCAAATGCAAGTGCTGGTATTCCCACTTGTTTGCTGCAGAAGCTGGGCACGTCCTTGAGCCTTCCTGAGCCTTGGTTTGCTCATCTCTGGAAGGGGGTCATGCGGTCTGCCTCGCAGAGCTGTAAGGAGGAGGAAGGATGATGCCAGTGCTACAGGGGGATGGGCAGATACCAGCCGTTCAGCAGATGCTCATTGTGTATTGCAATTAGGGTTTTGAATTTCCACGCTTAGGAGGAGCAGGGAGGCAGGGACATTTCAGCAAGCAAAGGGCAGCTTTAGCCCTAGGTGTGATCTGAGGGCTGCTCCAGTCCTCCGTGGTGGCATCAACTGATGTACAATGCCAGCCTCTCCATGTCTGCTGGGAGCCCACCAGCCAGTAAGACCTGCGACAACGGACAGCCTCTTTCCCACCAGGGCTGTGGTTTTCTGTGCGCTGAGGACAGCTCGCCAAGGGAAATCTATCCGGACAGTCTTGACCACAGACCCAAGGATGGCAAGCTACAGCAGCTCAAGCCAGAGACCCAGAGGGAAAGTGCTATCTCTTACCCTGCCTCTGTTTGGTGCATGAGGGGCTGGAATTTTCTGACACTCCTGCCACACGCCTACAGCAGATCTTTCAGGAAATCTGTAGGCCTAGGGGTAGGGTTTCGGGAAGGGGTGTGTCTTCCTGCAGTGCCTGAGGAGAGGTGGGCTATAGAATAAGCCAGGTCTGAGTTCCAGTCTTGGCTCTGCCATAGGCAAGTTGTGTGGTTTTGTGTAAGTTACTTAACCTCCCTGGGCCTCATGTTCTATATCTGTAAATTGGAGCAATCAACATGCCTAACTCACAGTGTTGTTAAGACTAAAGGTTTTACATATAAAGCATCTAGTACAGTGCTCGGAGCATAACTGCTACTTGAAATTTGTTATATAATTCCCTGGTTTCTGGTCAGCACCCTCACCCTAAAATTCACTCCAACATAACCCCATCCTGGGAAGCCCCCCAAGTCCTATACCCCAGTGCTTCTGAGCCCACCCTCCCTCCTGCCCTCTGAGCTCCAGCATTTTGGGGCACATGACACACACCACTGCAGGGCCTCAGCGCTGATGTGGACATGAATCCACATCCTTGCCAGCCACATGGGGCTGCCCAGCGCTTGTCTGCACAAAAGACAAAAAACAGGAGGAAGCCAGCCTGCTGGGCCTCCTCTGCCCCGTTTCAAACAGGCCCGATGTGCTGATAAGAGTATTTGTAGTAAAAGAAACAGAGCTCCCGTCCCACGCCTCCATTTTCTCGCAGTGGGCTTCACTCCGCAGCCCCGCAAGGTCGGTAATGAGAGACTATCAGCACGCAAAGCACGTCGGTATGAAGTCACACTCAGAGATGCTGGGTGTGCGTTTTCTGCTTTTCTGGCATTTGCTAGAGAGGCTGTTAACATTTCTGCTGATGGAGCTGAAGGCCCTAACCCCGGCCTCTCTCAACACCATTTGCAAAGGCAGGGGGTGATCTGCCAGGTGGGGGCGGGTGCTGTCCTTAGTCCAGTGCAGCACCACTGCCCCTGGCAGCCAACTCGACCTTCAGCGACATCACGGTACATGTCAAAAGCTACCCATGTTCTCTGCCCCAGCCATAGTGAGGCTGGTTTTGAATTTCTGCTTTGTCCTTTACCGGCTGGGTGACTTTGGATGAATCACATAACCTTTCAGTTTTCTCAGCAGTAAAATACTAGTGACGTCCTCACCCAATCAGAGTTGAGGTGATAATTAAATGAGGCATGTTTTTGAATCGTATGGCAAGTACCTGGCACATGGTAAAAGCTCAGTACATTTTAATTCCTATTTCTTCTCATCCCTTTCGAGCCGATAGATATCCCTTGTCTAATTCTACATGTAACTGGTCACCAGACTAGGGATGGTGAACATCTGGTGTCATTATCATCCTAAACCTAGACCAGGGCCTGGGCAGACATGACTGTCTCTCCCTACTGTGGCAGGAAGAATTAGGGCTCCTAAGAAGTTCACATCCTAATCCCTGAAATCCGTGAATATGTTATCTGACAAAGTAAACGGGACTTTGCACACGTGATTCATTTAAGGATATCGAGATAGGGAGAGTATCCTGGATTATCCAGGGGAGCCCAGTGTCATCACAAGGATCCTTATAAGTGGGTGACAAGAGAGTCAGCGTTAGAGTGATGCAGCACAAGACAGACTCCGACCGGCCATTGCTGGTCCCAAAGCTGAAGGAAGGTCCACAAGCCACAAGATACGATCAGCCTCTGGAATCTGTTCAAGGCAAAGAAATGGATTCTCCTCTAGAGCCTTCAGAAGGATTCAGACCTTCGGACCCCTTGTTTTAGCCCCATGAAACTTGTACTGGACTTCCGACCTCCAGAATAGTAAGCAAATAAACTTGTATTGTTTTTAAGCCACCACATTTTTGTGATTTGTTGTATCAGCAAAAGGAAACTAATATATCACCCTCTTTCCCCATCAAAATTCACTTGGCTTGAGAATTCTTTTCAATATAGTTCCAGTTCTCCAGGCGACCACCACCAATCAATTGGTATAAAATATCTGGTGCAACCTTCAGCAAAAGCCCCACCTGGACCACAGATAATGCTATAAATGGTTCATAACCTTCCTAATGCTCTGATTATTCTGCCCTGGCCTGCTGGCCCATCTAGCCTGATTTTCAGGGCCCACCTATGCTACCTACTTCCCCTCTTCACCTGAGGCCCAACAAGCTGAGGTCCACACCCCAGCCAGCTCTGGCTCTCTTCCTGCAGGCTCAGACCCCTTTATGCCCCCCACCCCCCGAATAGACTGCTTCTTCCCAGGGCTTTAGTGCCCCAGTGTCAGCACGGGCCTGGCTTCTGAAGCTGCCCCGTGACCCACAGCTGACGATGGCTCCTCAGAGCAAAGGAACCCACATGAATGGCTGGATCAGAGGCGGTGTTAGACCACAGCTTGCCTCCCCGGCTCCCACTTCCTCCAGCTTCAGTCAAAAGGCCTTCACCACAGAGGGTCACAGTAGATGCATAAATTCACATCCACCGGCCTGGGGCCACCATGGGAACAAAGGCAGCAACAGCCAGTACTGAAAACTGCTTCCTCCCGGGGAACAAAGGATCCCAAATAGGGACATTTTCCTTCCACTTGTACATGAAGAGGAGCCATAGACAAGGACAAGGCTCCTGGGGGTGAGCACCAAAGCAGAGAAAATAATGACTTACAGTTCAAAATGTCCTGACATCAAACACCTTTTCCCCAGCATCTATTTCTGGAAGTCACCCCATGCAAATGTAACCATACATGCATCCTTCTGTTGTGTGCATACACCATCTCCCTCCAGGACAACCCAAACCACAGAAAGGCTGCCATATGTGTGTGTGTGTGTGTGTGTGTGTGTGCTCGCACGCAAGAAGTATTGCAAACACACACACATGGGATACCTACTTACCAACCCAAGACATTCCTGCATTTAACTACACGGAGGGGGTTAAATACAAACTTCATGGTATGCATGTGCCCAGATATAACACGTGTACTTAGAAGTACAAACACATCCATTCTGTGGCATATATATTATTGTGTGTAGGATCAACACCTCAAAACCATGGTGATTCCCCCTCCACGCACCCACCCAAGCCCGTACCAGATGGACAGCCATACAGAATGCACACTGGCATACATCTCAAAATGTCTTTGTGAAAACAAGCAAAAGCCAAGTAAATAGAAGCAAAGGCCTTTGATGTTTGTGTTTCTCCGGCAGGACTGCCACCTGACACAAGGGTTTGACTGCCACAAGCTGCCCACTCTGTTGCAGCAGGCAGCCACTGTGAATACAGGGCTGGTGCATCTGATAGCATGGTAATCATTTCCCAGGGGTCTTGGGTGCCTACATTAACACACACACACACACACCCCTGACTGTGTGCAGCTGCCTTTTCTTTCTAAATCTCTTGTATAATACACTTTGCAATCCGCACCCCCTCCTGCTCTGCTGGACTAAACTATTTCGGGAATTGGCACAGATGCTGAGAGTGAAGATATTATTCCGAGATGCTCAACAGAGATCAAAGCTGCTTAATCAAAGCTGTCGACTCGGTGCGCAGCGCCTTGGCACATCCTGAGAGCCCAGGTGGGGAGGAAGAAGTCAAAGTGGATAATTTAGGAGACAGAGAGAACCAGCAGTGAGACTCCAGGTCTGACAAGAATCCTTCAGCCAAGATCAGGGAGGAACTCCTGAGGTCATCTAAGTCCCTGCTTTGTCTCACTTGCCATCTCCAGATGGAAGTTTGCTCAAAATAGCCCCAGAAAAACTAGAATCTCTCTATTTAAAAAGCCCTCCAGGGAGGAAGATTTCCTAACATTGTATTGAACAATTCTCACACTTAGGAAATGGCTTTCTCTCCTGGTGCAGGTCTGATGAAACACTCCTGACCTTACTTGGAACGACATCCCCCTCCTGGACTGTGACTGGGTGGGGCTGGCTAGGACTTGAAGGGTGACCGCAGCTGAGGAAGTCATTATGGGCTCAGCCCATCGTGGAGAAGTAGAGACACGGCTAGGGGTGTCCAGCTAGACCCCCACATGGGAAGGTCTACACCTAACGTTTTCAACTTAAGAGAATCCCTTGCATTCCCCAACAAGCATAAAGTGGCTGTTAATTAATTAATTTGATCGATATTTATTAAGTATAATACCTACTATATGTTAATTGCTGTTCTAGGTGCTAGGAATACAACATGAATAAAACAAAGTCTCTGCCCCTAGGGAGCTCACATTTTAGATAGAAATGAGAGCAATGGGGTAAACAGATGAAATTATAAATAAATAAAAATTTTATTTCAAATTGCTATGAATGCTAGGAAGGAAATAAAGTGCTATGAAAGAGAGAGTATGTAGAGGGATGGAAGGATGTGTCGATGTGGGTGGGGTGAGCAGAGAAGTCTCTTCGAGGGGGTGACATTTGAGCCAAAGCCCGAAGGAGGAGAAGGAACGGGCGTGGGCAGAGCGGTGGGAACGGTGTTTCAGGCAGAGGGAGCAGCGAGTGCCAATGCCGGGAGGTGGCGAGCACTTGCAGCGTCTGAGGGAGGCCTGCGTGGCCTGCGTGCAGTAAGCAGATGGGGCAGGGTGGAAGGAGGGGACCCTGGCCAGCCGGGCTTGGGCCAGCTCAGGAGAGCCTGGAATATCACGGTGAGGAGTCTGCCTTTATTCCACGGGTTGTCACTCACTGGCTGCTAAGGAGGGTGGCTTCAAAGAGGGCAGGCGTAGCAGCAGAGAGACCAGCTACGCCCTCCTGCAGTGCTCCAGGCAGAAGACGGTGGTCACCTGGACTTGGGAGCAGCAGTAGAGGTGGATAAAAATGGGTAGATTTAAGGTTTATTTTGTAGACAGAAGTGATGGCCTTGCCGGAGGATTGAATATAGTGGGTAAGGGAATTGGAGAATGTGCCAAAGTTCAACTACCTAGAGTCAAAAATCCCAGGGCATGGAGAGGCTGTTGAAAGGGTTAAAATTTACCCCGGCCCTTCCCAGGTGAGCACTCCGCCACGTCCATGGGATGGTGAGCGAACCAGCCGCAGGGGCCTGCCTGGCCACGGGGCAGTGGGGAGCAATGGTTTCTGGAGGGCTCTTTTTTGGGTGGTGCTGAACTCTGCCTCTCTGAAACACCTATCCCTTGGTCCTGGTTATGTTCCTCTCTAGAGGTCGTGAGGAAAATGCAAGCCCCCTCCCTAGGTGGGGACTTTGAAGAGGTACAGACAGTGCTAATGGTGTCCTGGGTCTCCAAGGTAAACATCCCGGGTATCTACAGTTGCTCAGGCCACCCCTGGCTTGACATCAGCACCACAATGTCCCTTACAAGTGTGGCACTTGGTGTGGGTCTTAGAAAATCCCCAGAGGATCAGAAGCCAGATGTCATCCCTCCTGAGCCAAATGTTTGCATCCCTTTGCCCACAACCCAGCCACATAGGGGGGCCTAGAAAACTGGGCTGGCTAATCCCTGCCCCTTTAGCCATATTCTTCTCCTGCTAGAACTACCTTTTGTCCTAAAATGTTCTCTTAAGCCCGAGAGAGGAGTAACACTATGCAGAGCTGTGTTTCCCAAGCAGACCCTGAAATGATGGTCCCTTAAGGCACTGCATGGAAAAAGGAATTTTTGAGTAAATAAATCTGGACAATGCTGTATACCATAAAATATAGTATTACATATTATATGCATTTATATACATGTTATATATATTATATATATAAATACTATACTATATGATAATCTTTTCCCAGAGTTTCACAAGGCATGTGAGCAGGCCCTGAGAAGTCCTGCCATAAAGACACCCATCAGCTTGGTTGACTAGTGCCTTGCCCAGACTTATTGATGAAAGCAAACTTTCTTCTCTGAACACTTATTATTAATACCTTTGCTTTGGGAGATGCCATTCCAGATGAGTTCTGAAATGGAATTTGTTATTTGGGGTAACTGAAATCCCAATTCCACTTTGCCTTGAACTATGTAGATGTTTTAAAGCCCAAGTGGCTGTTTTTCATTTCAATGATCTGCTTAGTGGATTTCTTCTTTCTTTATTGATATTTAAAGAGCTGGCTTCACTTACGTACACAAAGTGACTTTTAACAAGTGGGCAGGAGGGAAGATCTGTCTCTTTCCCACCTTCCCTTCAGCCATGCTGAATCCAAAAGAGCCATCCCTTGGCTGCCAACCAGACCTCAGATGGGACTGAGTGTTTATACCCTGTTGCCAGTTCCAGGGTGTGGGGGGATCCTGATGGTTGGGCCTTTCCCCCACATTTTCTCCACTTCCCACTCCAGCTCCCTGATCACACACAAGGCCAGTCAACGTGTGGCAGCTAGAGAACACGGCACACGAGCCCCGGACCCAGCCTTCGCTCTGCAAGGGTTGCCTGTGAGACGCCCAGGGCACCACTTTTCTCTGAGCCTCGTTTTCCCTCGTGTCGAAGGAAGTGGGTGACCGCTAACGCCCCTATCGGCAATGGGTTTGCTTTTGCTACCTCCACGTCAGTGTGCCTGTGTGGTCAGTTCCCTAGAGAATCAACCTAAAAATACAGCAACGGAAAGTGTCCCCCCCACGCACAACCTTATTAAAGACTGCAAAACCTCTCGAAATAAATACATCCTTTGTTGCTAAAATATCTAGAAATATCTTGCCATTCTACATAGGGTGCCAGATCTATAGTGTAATGGTTGGAGGGTTAAAAGTAGTAATTAATGGTGGTGGTGGTGGAGGGGGCTGTGCAGGCTGTGCCCCCATGTGGGGCCACTCAGGGGGTCTAACCATTCTAACCATTCCATCAACACTCCTGGCGAACAAATCCTTTTCAAAGGAGCGAGTCTACTTTACCCTCTACATCAGACAACAACCTGAAGTGAAACTGTGTCAGAGGTCCTCAAGCAGAAGCTAGATGCTTTGAACAAACATTTTAGGCATAGTGAGCCATGCTTGCTGGGGAATGGTGGGAACCTTCCAGAAATCCCAGGTCTTAGCTGCCAGCTGAGGGCCGACTTTGTGAGCAGGGCTTTCTAAGGATAGCAGTCTCAGGCCTGCCGTGTTCATTCTTGTGTGTGTAAGAGCTGATACTCTCTCTGCATCCACGCGAGTAAGTTAGGGCTCAAGAGATAAACCCACTCACCTGTGTACATCTGGGCTCGCCACTAACTCTGCTGGACCTTCATTTCTTCACGGGCGAAAAATTAAGATGATAATAGAAACTACCGTATGCTGTCATTGTGATGATAAAATGAGGTAAAACACATAAGCCCCTACATATAAAGCATGTGGAACAGTACCTGGTACATAATAAAAACTCAATAAATGTTAGATAATATTAGTATTAGTACTGTTGGTCCAAATCACATGGCTAGTAATTGGCAAAATGAGGCTTCAAACTCTGGTCTGTCTTAATCTACTACAATTGTCTTATCCTGAGAAGCAACATTATTGCTTCCACAAAGTTCTACCTTTTCAAGTACAAAGGTTGCTTTTTTGGTTCATGTAGTGAGAAGCATGTATATGAAGGTCCCTGGGTTTTACTTATGACTCTGCAGACACAGAAGTTTTACTTATTACTCTCTAAGTCCCAGTAGCCAACTTCCCAGGGAAGGGAATGATTGGCCCAACTTATTTCTGGAGATCAGGCCTAAATCATTCATGTGGGCCCAAAGAGTGAGGTCACATAGAAATCTAATAGCTCTTTTTGAAACCATATGGATTTATGGAAGGAATTTCTAGAAAAGGGATTCAAGGCAGAAAATCCTGAAAGTGTTCACGATAAGTGGTACAATATATACCTCCCAGGGTTATTCTGAGTGTTGAATAATAATCAATAAGCTATGATCCCTTAGTCAGAAATCTGTATCCAAAATAAATGTCTACTCTCTGGTCTACCCTCAGAAGAGACTAAGAAACCAAGAGAACAAAATGCCCATATCTATGAAGGATCCCAAACCACCGTGTGTTTCAGCACTAGCAGGACAGGAGGGGAGGGGGAAAGACGCCGGGGACTCATGAGCATGGAGGTAACGGGAGCTGAAGAGCCGTGTACAGGGATTGAAGGTGGAGGCAAAGCCGCATCCAGGGAACACAGAGACTAGAGGTCAGGCCAGGCAGAAATTTACAGTCCTCCATGTGGCCAGGGAGCCAAACCCCAACTCCATGGGCCGGGCAGCAGACACAGATACCAGCCAGGGGAAACTACTACCTACCTCCCCCGGAAGGTGTTTGGAGGCTTTCTGCTGGCATAAGGACCAACCCAAGATCGCAAGCCAGCTCATGTCCTGCACACAGGAGGCAGTGAGGCTCCTAAAGGCCATGACAAAGTTGTTTTCGTGGACGGAGCAGAAAAACAAGGCTCAGAGGTGCTTTTACTGGATGCTTCACAGAAGCCTTAACTTGGAACTGCTGAGCTACACTGAGACCGATCACATCTGGTCCATTTGAATATTTTCAGTTTTCAGCACTGAATCTCCCTCCTTTTAAGAGGAAACTCATTATTACATTTCACAAGGTGTGTGTCTATCCTAAGAGGATTCTGGACAGATCAGGTCTTGCATATCAACCTGAAGGGTGTAAGACAGCCTGAAATTTTAGCATCCTTCGGAGTAAGTGAAAGAAGACTTAAAGATTGCAGAGCTCACCTCCTAAATTCCAAGAAGAGAATTGCTTGCAAGGCCTTGAATTCCTGCTCTCTCCTAGTGTGAAGCAAGTCTACAGTCTCCTGGGCTCAAGCCCTGTGGCCAACAGGGTCCCTTTCTAGGTGATGAGCCCTTGAGTTACAGGCAGGACCTCCAGAAGGTGGTGAATGCAGTGAGCCAGACCCAGAGCCCTTTTTAAGGGATGATGACATCTCCTCTTCCCACTGATGCTCAGGGGCAAGGCCTTGCTTCTCCAAGGGAAGACAAGGGCACAGAGAAACAGACATGGAGTGAGACACAGAATAAAAGACACAGCTGTTAAGAGAACACTACAAACGTCTATGGGTTCTCCAAAAGCTAGCAAATGCACTGACCAAATCTACTGCCCAGGCCCCTAATAGGTGAGATTCAGGCTAGAGAAAACAGAGCTCTCAAATAAGCCACTTTCTGTTGATTGTAATTTCGTGAGCATGAGGGTAAATTAGCCATTGAACTGGACATGCGCCTACAAGCTATTCGAGGCTTCACTGCAGCGCAAACCCCAGTGACTTACACTGCCTCACAGAGCTATTTCCAATATCCCACCTCCCTTCCAACACAAACTGTCCACCTATCCTTAAGGTAAGATGGCCTGTGGTATGGTTTGGTTATGGTTTGCCCCCACCAAATTGCCACGGAGGCAGTGTTGGGAGGTGGGGCCGAGTGGGAGGTATTGGGTCACGGGGATGGATCCCTCATGAATGGATTAATGTCCTCCCTGTGGAAGTGAGTGAGTTCTTGCTCTCTCGGGACTTAGTTACCAGAGAGTGTGTTTTTACAAACACGAGTTTGTAACTAGGCCAACTAGTTTGTAACTAGGCCAACCTCCTAGACTCTCTCGGCCCCTCTCCCACCATGTGATCTTCGCACACACCTGCTCCCCTCCTTCCACCATAAGTGGAAGCAGTGTGAGGCCTTCGCCAGACACAGCTGCCCAATCTTGGATTTTCCAGTCACCAGAGTTGTGGACCAAGTAAACTTCTTTTCTTTATAAATTCCCCAGCCTCAGGTATTTTGTTATCGCAACACTAAACAGAATAAGACAGCCAGGATTACCAGACTCCTTTTCTGACTGGTTCTCCTGCTGCCAGTCTCTTTCCCTCCAATATATCCTCCATACTGCAGCTAAAGTAATTGGTCTAAAGAGAAGATCTGATGGTATCACTGCTCTGTTCAGAAATTTCTGATCATTCTACACTACTTTTAGGATAAAATCCAGACTCCCTAGCTTGGCTTATATTGTTTGCACACTCTGGTCTTGCCCCCAGTACAACCACATCTTGTGTCACTTCCCATCACATAACTTTTGTTCCAACTTTCTCAACTCCTAGAAATTCTTCACATAGGTGATGGAGATACTGCTGTGTATTAACCAAAAGTTATTTTCTTTTCCTCCTGGGGAGAAGGCAAGAAGTGATGGGTTCTGGGGCTCTAAAGGATGACAGAGTCACAAAATGGAAAGTGCCTGGGTCCCTGAATGATTGCATGGAAGAGAGCCATCTAAAGCCATCCAGCCAGGAACACCAGCGCTGGATCATTTTATAAGCAAAAACCCCAAATTTTATTGTATGAAATCACTGAAATTTTGGGGATGTTTGTCATAGCAGTTAGTGTTTTCTAACAAATACCTGGATATGTTCTTGTAGCAACTAGGCCTTTGCATGTTGTACTCTCTGTCCCTACATCTTTCCCTTTAGTGTTTGCCTAGATAATTCCTAATTATCCCTCAACACTCTGGTATCACCTCTTCTTGGAAGTCTGCCTTGGTTACACAGGCTAAGTTAGGAGCCTCATCTCTGAAGTGCACCAGAATTCTGTCCTTTTCTACCAAAGTACTTGACCCATGAAATTGTAATCATTTCCTCCCTTGTCCATGTTCTCCAGTTCCTTGGCTCTGAACAGGGACGGTGCCCTGCTCATCTCTGTATTCCTAGGGCCCAGAATATGAGTCTTTCCCCAGAGCAGAAGTTCAGGAAATGTTTATTGAACAAATGAATGAATGGATGACAACATGGAGTACGTCAACATACAGATTTGCCAATGGGCTGATCCTCAGTGATAACCCATACATTCACACGATACCATCTCCCTCACACGTGTGTGCTGAGGACAGTGGGCATGAGAGGAGCATGGGGGCAGCCAGGTGCAGCAGCCCAGGCCCCATGTGGGGAAATCTACGCAGCAAACCTGCAGGACAGTGGCTGGTGTAGAAGCCAGAGCTCTGAGTTCTCTGCATGTTGTGGACACAGGTGGGAGGGGCAAGAGGAAGTTAGGAAACCTTGGCACAATGTGAAAGAAGAAAGGAATGTAACTTTATTAAGTAGCTACTGTGTGCCAGAGAATTTAACTGTCACTATATTATTTCAGTAAGTCTATCCTTAACTTCCTCAACCCTGTGAAGTTTGCTGTTATTATCCCCATTTGGCAGATAAAGAGGCAGCTCAGAGTAGTTAAGTGACTTGCCCAAGGCCACACAGCTGGTAAGTGGCAGAACTTGGAATCCAAACCAGACCTGTCTGTCTTCTGAGCAGGGGCTCCTCCCAGTGCATCCCAGGGGACAGAGGCTGAAGCCAGACATGCCCTCTTTCTCCCGGACACCCAGTGCCCAAACCCTGCGCAGATACGAGGCCCAGGCATCAGTCTGGGCCCGAGGAAACCACGCAGAATGCTCCCCTGGCAGCAGTCCGCGAGCAAGGATGGAAGGAGGAGGAAGAAACACGCTGCTTTTCCCTGGGCCCACGCTCTGTCAGGCAGGTCTGATTTGCACGGCTGTCCCAGACACTGCGGAAACAAACACTGGGCTGTTGGGTCAGGCTCTCCTGATTTCTCAGATGAGGGAGCCAGGCTGGAGCCAGCACATTTCTCAACCCCCAGGCAACTGCTGACCAGGCCTCCTGGGCTCTGTCTCCGCTGGCAGCTGTGAGCGGCGCAGCCTCTTGGCGCGCTGAGCACCTCTCGGCCCTGTTGGCAGGTAAGGACCCAGTGTCCCGAATGCCAGGGACCGCCCCCTCTGTCTGGGGAAACAGATCCGGGAGCTCAGCCAGGAGCCCCAGGCCCAGGTCAAGATTTCACTTGCCCCAACAGCGTGGCAGCCAAGCAGAGGCCCCTGAATTGCTGGCAGGGAGATCAGGGAGGCAAAAGTCCTTCTGGGATGTGGCTAGGAGACAAGGTTGGTGAGGAGAGACTGGGAGGAGTTTAGGGTCCCCGGATGAGCTCAGTGGTCATCATCTTCCCAGGGGCCTCTGCCAGGCAGTGTGATGAGCAGACGTAGCTCCTGCCCCCAAGGGAGCAGGGAGAGGGAGGCGTGCACGAGGTAGACGGTCTTAGTACAGCATCAAAGGGAGCAGCTTCTTCAGGCCCTACCCTGATTGGCTGTGTGACCTTGGAAAGTGAAAACTCTCTGGGCCTCAGTTTTCTTATCTGTGAAGTGGGACTAAACAGTATCTACTTAAAGAGTATGTGGGTAAAGGGCTTTGCTCATAAAAGCTGCTTGCTAAATGCTATGTGAATTTTTTGTAGAGGTCAGGGGCCCAGGCTGACATTTCTTTTATAACATCCACAGTTTCTAGCCCAGTGCTGAGCACTTAGTAGTTTTCTAAGTAGGAGAGAGGTCGAAGGCACATCCCCACAAGATAGGAACAACTGCCATCAATAACAGCTTTAGGATGTATGTCTCTCCCTACTGGGTTTGCTCCAAGAAATCGGCCTCTTTGAACTGACCAGGATGAAAACCACAAAACAGGCAACAGCAGGCGGGAAGGGGTTGGCCAGTTCAATAATCTCATAATAATGAGTCTGGATAACCTAAACATGATAAAAGCTCCTTGAATAATCAAGGACGGTCTTCAGTTGTGGGGATGACTCCTACCTAGATGGCATTTTAGTTTGCAAAGCTCTGCCATGAACACTAATTTATCTGGGGGAACCCAATAAATATGTGTTGAAGGATGGAGCTTTGCAACAGCCTCGAGATGTGAATTATTACAGGTCCTGATCTAACCGATAAGGAAGCTGAGGCTCAGAGAAGCAAATGAAATTGGTAGAAAAAGACAAATCGTGTTTGATGCCAAACCCAGTGTTCTTTGCACTGCACCAAACCTTCCCAATGAACAGATGATAATGGAGGGAGAGCACAGCCACTGACCCCCGTGCCAGGCAGGACATCCAGCCAATGCATTTGTCCTCAGTGTGCTGGGCTTGGAGATGGGTCTTCAAAGCAACAGTAAAAGGTATTCCCTGCACCCCCACCCTGCCTGCCAGCAGGCATGTTCCCTGGTGGGTGGCTATCATGGAAAGATGAGAGGGGGGCGATGGGCACGGCTGGAATGCAAACAAACAACGAGGCTGGCGAAAGATTGGCTCGGGTCTCTCTTGCTGATGGAGGGTGTGTAAAATATGGAAACAAAAATTACACAACTGGGCTGTCTCCTGGGAAGACGATGGCTAATTAGATGTCTCACAGCACACTGGCTCCCAACCACTGAGCAATCTTCACCCTTGAACTGCAAACTCAGCCATGAGCCAGGCATGATGCCTCCACAGCCACCGCTCAGAGGGTGCCTTCTAGGTGCCACACTCGGTGCTAGGGACTCACGTTCATCATCTATTAAATGCAAGTCTCTCCTACAACCCCAAGAGTGAGGAGCTCTGAGCATCCTTATTTGCTAGCCGAGGAGGTAGAGGCAAGGGGAGGTTATTTGAGCATCCTAGTCTTGGTGGGAAGGTGAAACGTAGTCAGCAACTCTAGAAACGGAAGGAAAGATAGCCCTAAATCCATAAAGACAGACTTGTTTTTGCTTTCTGTCTTCTATGGGCATTTTATAGGGTGAAATAGATGACAAATCCTGGTTTGGCAAAGCTGGAAAGGCCCTCAGAGAACATCTGGGCCACTGATTTACCAACTTGCTCTTTCCCTCCCTCCCTCCCTCCCTCCCTCCCTCCCTCCCTTCCTTCCTTCCAGCAACAGGAAGAAAAATGCAGCCTTGTGTGGAAGCCTGGCAGACAAAACAGAGCGAGGAGAGGCCACCAGCACAAGTGGTGCTGGAACCCAAGGGGTTCACGGAATCCAGTTTGAAAACCAGTGTCCTTGTTCAACTCCTTCCTCCTGCACACGAGAAAACAGAGATCTGGAGAAGCTAAATGGCCTGCCCAGTGTCAAAAAGCCAGTAAGAGTAGAGGCAGAACAAGAAATCAGGCTTCTAGCTGTTCAGATTGAGGATTTCGGGCCAGGCCAGACAAGCTTTACTGCTCTGAGCCACTGTGAAGATACAATAGATGATATATTAACAGATATTGATGATACAGATATTGATATAGATGCAGAGACATGAAGATAGCGATATATAATCTGTTGAGCATGCTTTGTGCCAGGCTGTGTGGGTATACGGGAGATGTAGAGTTGGGGGAATGTGGGCCCCAGTAGAGCTGGGGAGACAGACGGGAGTTGTGGGGCTACCCCGCAAATCAGAGGTGGAGAGAATTTTGGTGGAGGTGCCTGTGACAGCTTATGAGGGCAGTAGAGTGGGAGAGAGAGTGGTTCTGGACTGGCAGGGGCTAAGGCTCTGGGAAGGGGCGATTAGACAGCCAGGGCTAGGAGGTCTGGTGGGGCCATTCCAGGGCAAGGGGCAGGACAGTTTGGGGAACACACTAGTGCCTTCCAACACCGAGACCCAGTCAGGCCCTTCCCTGACCCCTTTCCTAACAGAGTTTGTCTCCCCCCGTGCCCCACACCGTGTCCTAGTCTAGGACCCGTGTGAAGGCTCAGCCTCTTGGTTTCCAGCAACTGTCCTTAAGATGGGAGGGGCAGGGGGCAGAGCAGGAAACAGGAAATTAATTCTCCTGGCGGTGTGTGTGTAAGAGAAAAATATCATTGACATCAAACACTGTCTGAAGCCACTTCTGCCTTTTAGGAGACAGGCACAATTCATTTCCAGGGAGTTTTACTTACACTGCGTCACTATTGGTATTGGTCGAGGAAAAGGCCTTGATGGGCCTCTTTGGTCCCCGGTCTAGAAGGGAAAGAGAAACGAGAGAGACATTCCTTTCCTAGGCTCTGCCTAAAATGATATTTAGGCCCTGCTCCCTGGGAGTCCAGAGGCCTGATGGGTGAAGGCTGGCGAGTGGAGGTGGGGGCAAGGCCTGGAGACGGTAGGAAAGAGGGATGTCACAAGAACATAAGGATGGAGGCGAAGCAGGAGGACATGCTCTATGGAGACGAAGAGTGGCTGCCACATTTCTAGGAACATAGGGCTGTTTTCCGCCCACTCCTATGTTTTCAGCAAAAATCTGCTAGCCTCGAGAGCCTTGTGTCAGCGACCGTTTTGGAGCAAAGATGGGTGCAGGAGAGAGGGCTGTCGTCTCAGGGCCTTAGAGCAAGGTTAAGAAGACAGACGCGCTTACACGGAGCAGGTGGACTCCGTGGGAGTGCCAGGGAGGGTGCTTCTCAGAGTAGCCGGGATAGAGCGTGAGCTGTTCTATTTGGCTATTATGGCCATGGATAATGCCAGAAGGCTAGGAGGCTAGGGGACTCTGGTGTACCTGGTTCTTTGCGTGTAATTACACACATGTGTGCATGTTTATGGTGTGCATATTTAGATGTGTGTTCATGAGTGCCAATGCCTGTGTGATTGTGTAGGTGTGTGTGAGCGTGTGGGAATGAGTGAGTGCCCTTGTGCATGTGTGAGTGC
>VBSM01001265.1:22232910-22295919 GCA_008086735.1 Cheirogaleus medius
TTTTTTTAGCAGAGACGGGGTCTTGCTCTTGCTCAGGCTGGTCTCGAACTCTCGAGCTCAGATGATCCTCCCGCCTCGGTATCCCAGAGTGCTAGGATTACAGGCGTGAGCCACCGCGCCTGGCCTTCCTCTCAGCCTTTGTGGGTAGAGCGGGAGTAGAGTCCAAAAAAACACAAAGGCTCACACAGCCAAGAGTCAGTTGTTCAACTGATCCTAGATATTGAATGGTAATAACCCCACTAGTTAAGTCTGAGTGAGGCTTGCAGTGGTTAGTCTTCTCCACTGGGTCCTCAGGGGTGCACAGAAGTGCAGGTGTGGTCTCTGCCCACAAGGAGCTTAAAGACTGCCAAGAAAGACCAACCACAGACCACCAACTACAGCACCAGGATGAATGAGCTGTTTATGGCTCCATCTTGCCTTTAGGCCTTTGCCCATGCTGTTCCCCCACCTGTAACGCCTTTCCTTCCCTTCACCCTCCTTCACCTGTCCTCTTCCCTTCTCCTCTGCAGAAGGTATTCCTTAACTTGTGTTTCTACAGACTTGTTATTAATGTAATTTGCATTCTCTTTTTCTCCCTCTCCTTCCTGTCTTTCTCACTTTTCAACTCTTGGCTTCAACCTTTGTGTCAACTTTTAGATTTGAAATCGGTTACTGTCCTTTTAGTAGTACAAGAAATGGCTAAAATATGCCTGCATCTTATCCTTAATTAATGAGTCCCACAGTGGCCTCTGCTTTCAAAAAAGCCTTTGCTGGTGTGCTAGGCAGAATCATGGACCCCTAGAGACGTCTGTGACCTAATCCCCTGAATCTGCGAATAGGTTTATGACAAACGTAATTTTGTAGGTGAGATTAATTTAAGGATCTTAAAATAGGGAGATTAGCCTGGATTATTCAGGTGGGACCAGTGTAATCACAAGGGCACTTAAAGACGGGAGGAGGAGGCAGAAGAACGAGAGAAAGAAATGTGGTGAAGAAAGCAGAGGTCAAAATGACCTGTGACCACCACTGGGGGGCCACGAGCCAAGGGGTGCGGGAAGCCTCTGGAAACCGGAAGAGATATGGAAACAAATTCTCCCCTGAGAGCCTCCAGAAGGAAGGAAGGCAGCTCCACTGACACCTTCATCTTAGACTCCGACCTCCAGAAAATAACACACTTGCATTGTTTTAAGCCAGAAAGTTAGTGGTAATTTGTTACAGTGGCCATAGGAAACGAATACAGCTGGCATCAGAAGAAAGGGAAGGAAACCCCATTTCTTACAGAAGAGTTAACATCTCCTAGCGTCAGTGCAACTGGGTTTTGTGGGAGTGAGTGTGTTCGTGTGTGTGCAAGACGGGACTCACCCATGTGGCACATGGATATCTTTTCTCCCCCAAATCGTGGTTGACACAGGACAAGTCACCTCAAAATAAATGGACGCTCTCATTTCAATCGAACCTTTGTGCGCAGTAAGTTCACATGCCGAAGTGGACTTGGCCCGCACGCCCCTTCCTCTGAGAAACATCAAGGGCATCATTGTGTTCATGCACTAATAAGCACTGCAAGGCAGTTGGCTTTGCTTTTCTTGTCCTTTCTTTTCACAGTGACATCTGCTGGGCTTCAGCTGGCACCTGGACACGGTGCAAGAGAGGGCGCGATGGCGGATGAGATGAGGGGAGCTGAGGACCAAGGAAAGAGGCAGCGGTCCGAATGACATCTTACCCTTTATAAATGGACCTATGCTTTTAGAGCTACGGCATGAGTTCTGCTAAAAGGATCCCTATCTTTTACTTGATAAAGGGAGCTCTGAAAGGTCCCAAAACAGCTCATTTACTCTGCTGGAATGTCGTAGAACACGGTGGTGCAGAAAGGGCTTTGAGGTCTCAGCTGAATTTGAAAATTGCCTCCTACTGGCTGTGTGACTAGGCGCCTACTGTTCTTTTCATCATCTGTAAAATGGGAGAATAGGGTGGTTCCGGGTATACAATGAGATAATGCATTTATGTGCAAGCACAGTCTCTGAATCAAAGTAAGCCATCAATACCTAGTAGCTCTTGGGATTGCACTTAGCCTCCTGACTTAGCATAACAGTAAAAAATAATAAAGAAGCAAGATTAGGTTCTGTGGTCAGTTATCTTGTTTGGAGAATCTCTGCCGAAAGGTTTCCAAAAGGCGTGACATATTTTTCTCTTTGGTTCCCTCTATGCACAAAGCTTCTCTTCCAAGCTGTGATTATGAAGTCTGTAATCTCAGTTCCCATCTCGAATCCTGCTCAATAGGACTGTTTTCCTTCCCATCCCAGCCATACCCATTCATCAGAGGCTCCAAGACAGATAAGGACAAGAGCCAGCTATATAAGTGGTGAGGTGAGCCTTCAAGAAGGACCTGCTTCCTCCTTCCTTTGGGGCCAGGAGTACAATCAGCTGATGGGGCAGGAAGCCTGCAGGGTTGGGTTAAGTAGCAGTCAGATATGTTTAAACAGAGCGAGTCATCTTCGTGCTGCAACCTCAGATGACGGGCAGCACCCGGTCTACGCACCAGGTGGGGCTGCCTTCCACAAGGCTCATCATGGCAAGGTTAGTAGAGCTGGTCCCCAGGCCTAGCCAGGCAGAGACAGGGAGCTAAGGACCAACTATCCCTTCTTTCCTCTGGGCTGAGAGGGCTCCCAGTTCCAAGGGCAGGCAGGGGGAGATCTGGGAAAGAAGTGACAGCCACCCCCAGGGGCCTATCTGAGCAGGAGCTGAAAGGCCAGCTGGGAAGCATGGTGGGAGCCATCTCCACTGTGCCCTCTCCAAACCCCCAGGGACACGACAGAAGAGAGGTGCTTGGAGAGGAGGCAGGATGGAGCACAGCTGTCGGTGGGCCCCTCTTTTCCTTCCCTGGCCTGGGCCCTGGGCCCTTGGGACCCTTGGCGTGCAGGGAGCAGAGCAGCCAGAGCAGCGCATCTCACTGCATTGGAGACCCACTTGGAGACCTTGTCAGAGTGCAGATTCTGTGTCCATGGAGCGGGAGTGAGGCCTGAGCATCTTCATTTCTTTCGAGATCTCAGGTAAGGCCGTGCTGCTGGCCCACTTTTTGGATTGCATTTCTCCTGATAAAGCATAGGCATAAAGGTAATACAGAATAAGACTAGGATCTTGCAGGACACATTTCTCTCAATCTCGTGATGTTCTGGGTGCCATACCTCTTGGCAGAAGTAATTTAGAGTGTTCTCGCTTTCTTGTTCCCCTCTGGGGGCAGCTCTGGAGAACTCACAGGAGCCAGGACAGGGCTTGGAGATTTGGATTCAGCCAACATCAAGTGCCTGCTTGGAGCAGCACCGGGAGCAAAGGCACAGAGCCGGGACAGGCAAAATTCAGCTGAAGCAGCGGGGAAGGGCGGGTGCAGGGAGGGCAGATAAGGGGAAGGTGGGAAATAGAGAAGTGCTAGGATATGGGCAGAGAGGAGCACTGGACACCGATTTGGGCTGTGATCCTCATCAGTCCAGCACTGCGCCAACCTCCCTGAACGAACCCCAGTCTCTCTATCTCTAAGTCAGTGGTGTCACGTTTGGTCCCCAGGACTGCAGTGAGAGCCAAATAGTGCAGCACACGTGAAAGCATCCAGCAACTTACCTGGCACACAATAGCATCCAATATCCAATACATTTTGAATTAAAAGACCCGTAAGTAGGCTCAGGCCTTGCAGAGTCTTGACAGCCAAACAAAGGAGCGTGGCTTGTGCTGCCAAGAAGCCAGTCACAAATTATTCCTAACTCGGCAACAAAGCAGGCCCCCTGGAGATCTCTGCTTAACTGCCTCTGAGAAATTCCGAGGACGTAAATGGAACTCAAACAGACAAAATTACAGAATTCAAAACCAGTCCTGAATGCAGACCTCTCACTAATTCCGATTCATTTGTTGCCTCCGTCTGAATGGTTATGATTCCACAGGCCCCTGGGTTTCCTGGAATGATCTGTCAGCTCTCTCTCCCAATAGGCTCTCAGATGAGCAGCAGGTTGCATCAGACTGCACATTACCAGGGCATCGGGGGGGACAACACAACCCACACCCAAATCTTGTCCTGGGCCTTGTATCACAAAACCCTCCAAATCTGAAACCAAGTGAAGCGAAATGACCGATTTTCCAGGGGCCTTGCTAGACTCCCTTCGAAAAAGGCGAGTGTCTAGGGTGAGTCCTTTCTAGCAAATGAATCAAATGAATGAACCCCCGAGGCAGGGCCTCTGCCTATGCCGGGAAGGCTTTGTGGCGGCCACCGCTATGTCGTCTTCCCCACACCCTCCCATCCTCACGCGCTCCCGGGGACAGGCCTTAGCTAAGCAAAGCCCAGGCCGATTTCCATGACTTTTCCTTTTTTGAAAAATAATATTTAGAAATGGTTCAGGGCCCAGAAACTTTTTCCACATGCCATTTTTTCCCCTGCAGTATATTAAGTAGATAGAAACCAAGCCTGCATTTCACAGACAAGAGGAGATGGTAAATACACTCAGCATCGGCACAGAGGGGTCTTCCCTTACCCTCCTTGTGGGAGGATCATAGATGGGGTGGGGCTGGGCGCCTGAGTGCTTCCCCCAAACCCACAAGGTCTACATGAGTTTGGGGCTGAGCAGGCAGCTGGGTCGAGGCTATTAGCATCACCTGTGGGTATTTTTTTTCCTAAATAAATATCCCTCGCCCTGCCCCCTTTCCTGGATCTTTCAAAACGCAGGTGGCAGTCCTCTGCAGTGCTTAGTGACATCAGCCCTGGACGCAGGTTGCCTGGGCTCAATCCTAGCTCTGCAACTCACTCACTGGAAGGCCTTGGGTAAGTTAATTGCCCTCTTACTACCTTAGTTTCTTCACTTAATTACATTTCATGGGGCTGCTGTATTGGAGGAGTTACTACTATCTCTAAGGTATTTAGAACATTGCTGGGCACAAAGCAAAGCTCAATAACTTAATATGTCACGAACCACCAATATCAAATATGTCCCCAAATTCTCGATCCCATCTGCCTGATCCCAGATCTTCCACAGTCCCCCATCTCTGTGAATGACAGCTGCACCCTTCCCATTGCTCGGGCCCCAAACCCTGGAGTCATTTCTGACTCCCTTTCTCACACTCTGCACACACCCATTAGCGAACCCCACCAACTCCAGCCTGCAACCTATTCAGAGTCTGGCCACGTCTCACCACGCCACCACTGCCGCCCATGTCCAAGCCCCTGTCATCTTTTGTCCTGACTCTTGCAGTAGCCTCCTGTGACTCTCCTCCCCTGCAATCTCTTCTCCACACAGCCTCTAGCATAATCCTTTTATAGCATTTAAGTCAGATTATGCTTCTCCTCTGCTTAAAACCCTCCCAAGCCTCCCCATCTTACTCAGAGGGAAAGCCAAGGCTTTACCAGGGTTGACACAGTCCTATGCAAAGTGGCCCCACTACCCCCTGCTGCTGCCACTGCTTCTCCTCCTTGAGCTCACTCTCTCCCAGCCACATGCTCGTCCTCGCCATTCCTTGAGCATGCCCAGTATGCTCCTGCCTCTGGGCCTTTGCATGTGCCATTCCCTCTGCCCAGAACACTGTTCCCTCAGAAACTTCATGGCTCCCTTCAGGCTCTGCTTAAATGTCACCTCATTGAGAGGCCTTCCTTGACCTCCTGTGTGAAACCTTCCAGCACTTGCTATGCCCCTTTCTCTGCTTTATTTGCCTTTTGTCAGTTAATGTTATAAATCTTTGTTTCTTTGCTTTTTTCTCTCTCCTTCCTTCAAATGTGAACCCTAATATAGCAGCAACTTAGTCTCTTTTCTCTGTTGCTATATTCCTAGTCTCTAGAAACAGGTCTGGCACATAGTAGGTGCTTTATAACTATTTTTTAAATGGCTTTCTCCCTTGCATCACTCTCATCCCCCTCTCATGTACCGCGTTTCCCCCAAAATAAGACAGGGTCTTATATTTATTTTTCCTCAAGAAGACACCCTAGGGCTTATTTTCAGGGGATGTGTTATTTTTTTTAAGTACGGTACAACAATCTACATTTATTCAAATATAGTTAAGTCGTCGTCTTCTGGAACATCATCATAACTCTCCAAACCCTGAATTCCATCCTGAATTTCTTGCGACTCTATTTTCTTTAGAACCATTGGCCCCAATCTCTCATGTTGAGCAACAGAGCTCTCATGGGGCAGATGAGAAGGGCTGCTCGTCTTCTCTACCGCTCCGCGACGAAATGCATGGGTTGTGCAGATACGCTGTGTAGCTACGCCCATCACTAAGTCTTATTTTCGGGGTAGGGCTTATATTGTGCAAATGCTTAGAAATCCTGCTAGGGCTTATTTTATGGGTAGGTCTTATTTTTGGGGAAACATGGTAGCTCCATGCTGCAGCCAGGACGATCAGCCTGCAGCACAGACTTTACAGTGCTCCTCCACCACTCAAGCAGGGAGGATGTTCCAAGTGGGACCTAGGGGTGGGCCGCAGGAGGGAGAGGCAGCACTAGAGGCATGTGATAGAGGCCTGACTTGAGCTGAAGTTCCCAGGTGGGAACTTTGAAGGAAGGGTCAGTGTGGCCAGTCCTGGGGCCTTTGGCAACTCAGCCACTTAGCTGACATCCAGCCAGGCACTGTGTCTGGTGCCGGCTGTGCAGATATGACAGACAGCAGGATTCAAAGGCCAGACTGAAGCTCTTGAGAGGACAACACTGTATCTGCTGTTCCAAGGACCAGGAACTAGCTAGTGCATAACCAAAGCTTTTGTGGAGCCCCTCACAGTTTAGAAAGTGCTTTCTCACATATTAATGATTACAGAGTCATGCGGTATAGCAGAAAAAATGGTGGTTGTTGCTGCAGAAAGCCAGAGTTAAAGTCTTGCCCCACCATTTGGTGGCTGCACGACCTTCAGCTAGTAACCTCCCTGAGCTTCCATTTCCTCCTCTGCAGAATAACAACAGCTAGTGCTTATCGAACACCTAATATATGCCACTACTGTTGGCAGTGCTTTTATATGTACTAACTTGTTTGATCTTCAAAAACAACCGCATAAAGTAGGTACTATTGTTACCCCATTTTACAGGTATGGAAATTGAGGCTCAAAGAGGCTAAGTAACTTGTCCAAGTCACACGACTCCTCAGCAGAAGAGGTGAGATTTAAACCCAGTTCTTCTGGCTCCAGAGTCCATGTTCTCAGCCACAATGCTATTGCTGTAGGTGATGACAGCATTCCTACCTCAAAGGTTGTGGGAGATCAAAGGATTAATATACACAAAACTGGCTAGAGATTATTGGTAAATATTGACAATTGTTCTTATTTTGTCTGACGTGCACAAAGTTGGAATAGTTGGTTGCTTTAGCAGATGCTGTTAACACTCCGGCATATTTTCCTGGCTTAGCTTGGAGGTCACCCACAGACAATGACATGTCCCTCTGCCTAGGGGCATCTTCTGTCTGAGAGATGTTTGTGCATCAAACAGGGCAGGCCAGAAGTGCAGGGGGTGCTCACATCCCAGGAGCAACGTGGCATGTGAGCTGGTAGATAGACACCCTGGCTTCCTCGCCCCTCAGTGGGACAATTCTAAGGAGTGTCCCATTAGTCCCTCCGAGGGTTCCCCATGGGACTGAAGCCCAGCTGCCCACACAGTAACCACCATTAACACACCTCCTGTTGGCTTTCTCCTCGTTCTGTCTCCCTCCCCGACCCCACAGTGCTTCCCAAATAAACCACTTGCACCAAAATCCTTAGCTCAGGGCCTATGTTGGAGGACCCAAGCCAAGACAGGGATGCAATTCAGATTGTGGAGAGAGAAAAGGAAGGGATATGCTCACTGAGGCTTGAGATTTTTCTGGATAGATACCATAAGGAGAAAAGCACCGGCAGCTCATATGGAAGGGAAGAATTCCCAGTAACTGGAGAAACGGACCAGGTCTCCTGGATGCGGTTTCTCAAACAGTGTAGCCCTTAACCCACACTTCCCCTGAGAGAGTGGCCACCAAGGGATCCTGGCGAGAGCCCTGATGCCTCTGGAGTAGATTACAGTAGCATTCCTGAAACACTAGGGCACGAGTGTAGAATAAACACAAATAAGCCCCCCTCCTCTAAATACACCGAGGTACAGTTTGATGAAGCAGTTTTCCTTTTCACGCCCCCTCCCACATGCCCCTCCTCAAAGGCCACGCTTGTTTGCTTACTCTCTTAATCCCGGGCCCTTTGCACCTTCAAAGAATCCCTTTGTGTCTGGGATGAAGTGGAGCTTTTCTGCCTTGTGGACACGATTTTCCAAATGAACCTCCAAACACAGAGGAGCCCGGATTATTAACAATAAGACAACATCGTGGTTTGGCTGGAGGGATGAAACGAACAGGAGGTAGGAAGGAAAACACGAGAAAGGATGAATTTTCAGCAGTTTCCTCCAGCCAAACAGTTTGCAATTCCACTGGGAAGGGATTCTCACAGAGAAAGAGACCAAAGAACATGGTGGGAAAAACAAACCGTCTCAGCAGTGTGGCTTCTTCCCTTGGCAGGTTGGTCATGAGCAAAGAGGGACAGGACACATTGAAAAGGACCAAAGGCTGGCCAGCATGATGGCACAGAGGGCTTTGTCACTGGGCCACATCCTTGGACTGGGCTCAGAAGTGTTCCTGCCATTTCATTCATAATGGAAACGGCACAGACACTAAGAACAGAGGCATCTGGCTGGACCCAAGGGTCCAAATGGGGAGCAGCTTTTAGAGAACACAGTTGGAACCAAAAATCAACACAAAAATGACAAAAACTGGCCATCAAAGAATATATTATTCAGAGCTAACTGAAGAAAAATCGGGGGAAATTTGCATTGTGAAACATCCTGTTCCCTAGTGGGTCAAGTCCTTCCTGTAAGGGGCAGGGTAACCAGTAGTCTAAATCTTGGCTGTGGTGGAAGGGAATCTCCCTAGCTCCACCATATATGTGCTGCATGACCTCGGGCAGATTACTTAACCTTTCTGTGTGCTTCAGTTTCCTCATCTGCAAATTAGGGCTGATGACCATAATGTGAGGATTAAATGAGTAAATACATAGAAATCACCTGGAAGAGCGTCTGGCCTACAGGAAGTGCCCAACACATGTTAGCTCTGATCACTACAGAGCTGCAGCAACAAGAACTCATCAGCACTACCATAGTCTCACCGGTGCAGCAGAATTAAAGTTAAAAAGGCAAAGTAGCATGAAAGCAGATCAGACGTGCAGAAGGATTCCCTGAAGCTGGGAGGCCGTCGTGCTTTGCACAAAGCCCGGTGACCGGCTTACCTGCGTGCAGCTCTCGCGGTGCACGGACGGCTGCTCACCATGCGTGCCGCAGGTGCAGTGTGAGCTCTGAGGTCCCCCTGGCATTCCCAAGTTCTCTCTGGCGGGGTGGTAGAAAGGTCCCCGCTGGACTGAAGATCACAAGCGTGGCTGAAGCTGGGGCCTTGCCCTCGCAGCAGAAACGGCACACCCCTTCCCCACGCTCAAAAGCAGCTCTTCTATCCGGCTGTGCCTATCACTGTCAGAGGGCGGTGGCATCTGCCTCTGCCCTGGTCAGTGGCTGGGGTCTGGCCCCCGGGGCGGTGAAGGGGCATGTCGAGGGCACAGTGTATAACCAGAGGCTGGCAGCCCCGTGGTCTGTTTGTGTGACTGCTGTGTCCCAGACCCCTTGATGGGGGGCCCCATCCCCCTCCTCAGCTGGAGACAGCGGCGTCTTCAGGGGTGAGAAATGGCCGTTGCCACTCCTCCACGCACCCCAGACAGACACACGCACCCCACGTCCCCTCTCCTTCAGCTGAAAATGCCCACTTGTTTAGACTTCTGCAGCTTGGGAATGAAGCTGGAATTAGAACAGAGACAAAGGGCTACTATCAGTAATTATTTCTGAAGCAACAAGCAACTAATTAGGACTTACTGTTATTAAAGACCTATACTGCAGGCGGTAATGAGGCTGCGGCTAACGAGGGTTTCCGCACGGGCTCTGCAGCCGCCACACGGCTGTTCCCCTCGTCCCAGGCGGAGGGCTCTGTTGACGGAGGAAATAAATGGCTTCTTCATGGCCCTCCCAGAGATATGAGTCATATTTGAGATTTGTGCCCCAGGGAAGTCAGTGTGACGGGGCAGGGGGCAAGACCAGGCTCACGTGTGAGAAGCACAGGAACACACGGAGGTCTCTAGGCAGCTGCCACTCCTCTCAGGACGGTGACATCCCGCCTGCGGAAATGGCTGTGGGATGCCGTCAAGTCTGTGGGAGATGAGCTGAAGCGACTCTTCCATAAGCAGATCGTTGAGCACGTCTCACGTGTTAGGAACTCCAGGAGAAGCACGCGTGCACGTTATTTCACTTGCTCTTCCTAGCAGCCTTGGGAAGGGGGTGCCGTCAGGAACTGTTTCATGGATGAGGGAAACTTGGCTCAGAGAGGCGAAGTTACCTGTGGGACCTCACCTGGCGACTGCGCAGAGTTGAGATGAAACAGAGTTGAGGCAGAAGCCAGAGTTTTCCAGAAGGAAAGGGAAACTTGGAGTCATGTTCTCGCAGGCCACACACTAAAGAGAGGCAGGTGGGGGAGTCAGTGGAGCCAGGGGAGGTGGGGCCACCTTCTAGCTGCCTGGTGGGCTCATCTAGGCACCAAAACATTCTGTGCCTCAGTTTCTGCATCTGCAGAGTGGGGGTGATCATCCCTACTTAGAGGGTTTGCTGTAAGGACTACCTAACACGTCACAGGTAAAGCACCAGCCCAGCGGTTGGGAAACGCTCAGTAAAGGCCCATTATTTCTCCAGATGCTGTTCCGATGCTCTTGGAAGTAGCTCTGCCATTTGCTGGAACTCATCATCTGAGCGTGGCAGAAGTTTTGCAATAGTGAAAGCTGAGGAAGTCTCAGCAAACAGTGTCTGTCTGCCTGTGTCCCTTGGGAAGGGGGCAAACAAACCCAGTGAGCTGGCTCTGCTCTGAGGCCACTGCCCTGGTGTCCGGGGCAGTGGGAGGCTGGCCAAGCTCCCAGACAGCCTGTCTCGGGCCTGGAGCACAGAGCCGTTGCCTCACCAGCTTGTAATGAACTTCGTCTCCATCCTGATTAGGGGAACAATCCTCACACAGAGAGATTCAGGGGAAGGAAGTGACAGTGTCGTTGGGGACAGGGCATAACTTTGCCTCCCAAGGAGGGGCTGGCTTCTGGGGGGCTGACGACTTGAAGATTGGAGCCCAAGAGGGTCCCCATGCCCAAGGAGGAGGCTGAGCAAATCTCACCGGGGCAAATCTGGGTCACAGTGGGAAACACTGGACCGGCCCAGACCTCTGTCTGCAAGGCTTGGAGGTGGCATCAAGTGGGCTCTGGTTTGCCAAGAAGGGCAAGCAAGGAAACCAACCTTCCCCGGGCACCTCCTGGGACCAGCCCCCATGCCACCCCTATGACATCATCCCCACCATCCATGCTGTCTTGTACCATAGAATGTTAGAGCACCATCTTTACCGAAACTATGAATTGCAGCCTATCACTGGCTCATGAAAACAGTTTAGTGGGTGACTAATATCATTTTTAAAACAACATAATTTTTAAATTTATTTTAATTTTATTATTATTTTTATTTTTTTAGAGACAGAGTCTCACTCTGTCGCCTAGGCTGGAGTGCCGTGGCACGATCGTATCTCACTGCAGTTTCGAATTCCTGGGCTGAAGTGATCCTCCTGCCTCAGCCTCCAGAGTGGCTGGAACTACAGGCACTTGCCACCACACCCAGCTATTTAAAAATATAGATTTTTGTAGAGACAAGGGTCTCACTTTGTTACACAGGCTAGTCTCAAACTCCTGCCCTCAAGTGATCCTCCCGGCTCGGCCAGAGTGGCGTGAGCCTCTCTGCCTGGCCAAACATAACATGATTTTTAAAACACACAAAATTTCAGAGTGCATTACATATGGCAAGGGTGAGTCTTGTTTTGTGAAAGTTTTATTTCTTGAGTGTGTGTGTGAGTGCTTGGGAGCTGGATGGTGATGTAAAACCCATTCTTTTTTGTTACAGAGGGTTATGGTAAAACATTCTTGAAAGCCACTGGTTATGAATGTGGGGTCTGAAATCAGAGTGACTGTAGAACTTCAGTCAAGTTGTAAAACCTCTCTGTGGTTTTAATAGTGCCCGTGCCATAGAGCTGTTGCAGGGAGCAGGGAGTTAGTAATGTAAAGTGCTCAGAGGGCACAGCAGATGCTGCCCGCACACCAGCGTCCCCTCTGCCAGCCCTGAGGCCCCGTGCAGACCGTTCAGGCTCCTTGCACGTGATGATGTTTCCCGAGTCTCTGTCCCAAGGATGCTCTCTGGCCATGGCTATATGCTTAGCCCAAGCACAGGGCAGGCCAAAAGTGCGGTGGAACGCATGCTCCGGAGTGACCCTCCACCCATGAGAGTGGGAGGCGGACAGATACCACAGCCTCCTTACCCCGCCGTGTAGATAGACTGTTTCCCAGTCTCCTGGGGTGCCCGGTGAGACTGAGCCCCGTGGCCCACAGAAACAACATCTTCCCCATCTCACTTCCTCGCTCTCTCACGCTGCTTCCTGGGATCCCCTCTCATATAAATTCCTGCACCTAAGTCTTTGTCTTGGGTGTCTAATCTTACTTTGGATGAATTTAAGACAAGCAGATTCTGGCACACAGTAAGTGCTCAATAGATGTTAGTTATTATTAACCATGTTCATCTTGAAATAGGATATACATAAGTGCTTTATGTGCATCATATCATTTAATCCTCGCTCTAAGCCAATAAGGTAGGAACTGTGATTGTACCCATTTCTCAGATAAGAAAACCGAGGCTTAGAAAAGTGAAGCACCATGTTCAAGGTTACACAGCCAGAAAGGGAAGAGCCCTACTCTAAACCCATGTGTGTGCCTGAAGCCCTTGTTCTCTACTTTGCACCCCATTTAATCTATATAACCACCCTGCCAGTTAGCTACTGTTGTAACTCCATTTTGCAGATATGGAGACAGAAAGTCCAGGGAAGCAAAGCACTCAATTCCCAAACTATTCACTGCCACGCTGGGACCGGCAACTGTCATTCTGACTCCTATCTCTGTACTTCCCATGACAGCAGCAAGCTGCCTCCCAGCACCCTGGAAAGGGAAGGTACAGGAGAAATCCCTTCCCTTAAGAAAAATTCCCTGCAGTAGAAACTGGCCAGCTACCATCAAACCTGCGGCACAGGAGAAAGGTAGGATTCAGGTGAAAAGAAGAGACAATTTTATCAGGCTCAATGGAAATTCCAGATAGACAGAAATCTGTTCTAATGCTTGTGCCTCAACTTCTCAGCCTGTTAAATGGGCTGATGACCCAGCATTAAGTCCCTCTACTAATTGCTGGCTTTAACTTGCATCTCTCCCCTTCCTTGTCTCCAACAACCCTACCATTTCCACCAAGGTGCCAAAGGCACATGAGTGACATGTGTGCCACGTGCAGTACTAATCTCTTCGTGTCTCAACTTCCTCTATTAAATCTATTAAATGGAGATAATCCTAGTATCCTCTTCATGGGTTGCTGTGAGGATTAAATGAGCTAATGTGCAAATTCCACAGCTGGCAAAGGACTCATATCTAGTATATATAAAGAGCACTCAAAACGTCACATTAAAAAATCGAACAATCCAATTAGAAGATGAGTAAATGACATGCAGAGACATTTTACTGAAGAAGATATACAGATGGCAAAGAAGCAGTGAAAATATGTTCAACATCACTAGCCATTAGGAAGATGCAGAGTAAGACCTTTAAGATGTTACTACATACCTATCAGAACAGCTAAAATAAAAATTAATGACAACACCAAATGCTTGCAAAGATGTAGGGAAACTGAATTGCTCATACATTGCTGGTGGGAATATAAAATGGTACAGCCACTCTGGGAAACTGTTAAAAAACCTGAACATACACTTACATATAACCCAATAATGGTACCCCTGGGCATTTATCCCAGCAAATATGAAGACTTATATTCACATAAAAACCTACACACAAATGTTTACGGTAGCTTAATATGTCAGCAAAAAAACTGGAAACAACCCAGATGTCCTTTAATGGCTAACCCATGGTATATTGGTGGCATATCCATGGAATGCTACTCAGCATTAACAAGGGAGGGAACTATTGATACGAAATTTGAATGGATCTCAAAGGCTCTCTATGCTGAATGGAAAAAAGCTAATCTTAACGGGTCACATACTGTGTCGTTACATTTAGATAACATTGTTGAAAGGACAAAGTTTTGCAGATGGAAAACAAACTGATGGTTGCGAGGGGTTAGGGATGGAGGAAGGGAGAGGGTGACTATAAAAGCTTTGCACAGGGGAGATCTTTAGTTCTGTATCTTGATTGTGGTAGTGGTTACACAAATCTACAGAAGTGAGAAAATGACACAGAACTATCGTCATACATCACACCAATGCCAATTTCCTGGTTCTGATATTGTACTATAATTATGTAAGATGTAACCATTGGATAAAACTGGGAGGAAGGTACATGGGACCTCTCTGTACTACCTTTGCAACTTCCTGCAAATCTATATTTATTTCAAAATTTAAAAAAAATTTAAATGAACTACTTGTAAAGAGTTCAGAGTAGTGCCTTCGTATTAACTCTCATTACTATTATTTTATTTTCATTATTATTTCATATAAGTCATCTTAATGCTCACTATAAACTTGTAAAAGATTTTTTATCCTCATTTTACAGATGAGAATCCTGAGATTCAGACATATTAGATAACTTGTCTAAATTCACATACCCCAAAAGACCTAGAAATTGCAGGGCAAATGCATGGATTTCCCCCATATATTCAGCTATGAAGACCAGTAAGATGAAAATCTTTGCCCACATCAAGCTTTATAACAGTGAGAGCAATAAAAGATATAATTCAAACCCAAGTGGGATGTCATACATGCTGTATAAGTGCTATGGGAGGACAGGAAACGGAGGAGTAAAAAATTCCAACTGAGGAGACCTAGGAAGGCTTCCTAGAAGAGGTGGCATTTCGGATTATTGTGAAGAATGCGTAGGAGCTCAGTAGGTGTGGAAGGGGCAGTGGGGCAGGAAAGGGCATTCCAGGCTGAGAGAACCTGATCATTAAGGGGCTGGATTGCTTGGAGAACAGTGACAAGCCGGAGGAGGCTGACTCAGCTGGTATGTGACCAGAGGCAGAAGCAGATGGAGGAAAAGCAGAGGGCACTCAATGAAGAGAGGCTCTGAATGACGGGCTGGGGATTGGGCTTGTCCTCTCAGCTTTTGCTCATTGTGGCCTCCAACGCCTGCCTGGGAAGCTGAGTAGCCAATGTCTAAAGTGCACGTGCAATTTCGACAGTGTACACAGCAAGGGGTTAGTGGAAAGTGAGGCAGAGCACCCCTAGTGGGTCCTGGGGTCCCAGGAGGCAAAAAGACCTTTCATTTCAGGACCTCAAGATCAAGTTTTTCAGGGTCCTCCCATGGCTTAGCTCCAGAAGATCCTGAAGGCAAATCCTTGCCTTTTGTGGGTTCTAGGGTCCCACGATAGTTGTTCTGGACTTTGGAATTTTATCTTTCAACAGATAAGTCCTGAACCCTATCACACTCATAGATCTTCCCTCTCAAACAATAACCTCTGCATGGTCAGGATCCACATCTGTTTGGGTCTTCATTGAATCCAGCTTGGAGTAGGCTACATAGAGGTGTCCGTATTCAATTCCCTTTGATTGACCCAATATTGATTTGCTGGGCACCTGCTAAACTCAGACCCTGTGCTAGGAATCAGAGGTGAGAAAGTAAGACACAGTTCCTCAGTGGAGAAGAACAGACAACGCTAGTGCGCCACACACAGGCAGTGACGGTGCCCGACCATCTAGAGACAAAGGAATGGGAAGCTACCCTGGACTATGACAAAGACAGCTACATCTGCATAACTTACCCTAAAAACTGTGGAGGTGAAGCCTCATTCTCAGGGAGATTGGGCACTGTGGGCCATGGTGCCCAGAAATGGTTAAAGGGGCTAAATTGAGACACAGGTTATGTGTGCGCCACAGCAGATGTACTGCAGTGGTGACAATGAGACCTGCAACGTTTTTGTTAAGGTCTTGAGTGAAAACTGGATGCAACACAACTTCAATATTGGAAACATATTAAGGAATAATACATTTTTTGCTCCTTAGTCAAAATAGTGATGTACTTTCTACAATTCAATTTCTAGGGCCCTAAAGTGAATTATTTGAAGACCTGGATCCTGAAGATTCTAGGCTGGACATTTTTTAAGTATTTCCTCAGGATGTCTGTATTTAAGTGGAGATAAAAGAAACCCAACCAAGAAAACTGTGATAAGGGTGTCTGACACAACGACTGCGCGTTAAAGCATGGGGCCTTCTAAAAAGGCCTATCTTGGGAGATAAATCTTGACTCAAACTTTGGACGAGCCACGGTGACCCTGGACAGTGGAATAAATCACAACATGTAAAATTCCTTAAATAAAAATGTATCGACTTAAACCTGTAAAGGTGATATTTGTAGTCAGAGGGGATTTTGCAGTCAAGATTGTTGCTCAAGTAACTTCCTCACCTCTCCTTGTCTGCTGGGTTTGCCTTTACCAGGCTATCCCCCTGGGCCTGGCTCAACTGATCCTTTTGGAAAATGGATTTTGAGTTGTAAAAGACAGCTTTTCCAGATGTACACTCAAGCTTCGGAAGGAAGAATTGGGCTAAAAGGAACAACTGAGAGGGACCTCAGAGATCCTCTGGATAACTGCTTTCAGTCTGGGTTTTCTGAAGCCTGAAGGTTCTACAGAGGGGCCTGGGGTGGGCTGGGAGGCAGCCCTGGGGAGGGGGATGCTGAGGGTCTGGGCTCAGGGTCTCTATGTGCTTCAGCCAGAAGAGCTCAATGTGACCTTTTTTACATTTTGAAGTTGCAAATATGTTGGAAGAAAGGCTCCAAGGTTTAAGGTTTAAAACCCACTAAGCTAGTCCAATACCACCATCTTATAATAATAATAATAATTTTTCTAAGTAGCTGATTTTGAGTGTTTAGTATGTGCTAGACACTGTTAAAAGTGCTTTAACATGCATTATCTCATCTAATCCTTGTAGTAACTCCAAAATGTAGGTATTATGATTATCTCCATTTTACAGAGGAAAAAACTTAGGCACAGAGGTTAAGCAAGGTTTGGCCAATGCACACAGATCGCAAGTGCTGGAGCCCGGCTGTGAGCCCACGCGGCTGGCTGCTGAGCCCGCACAGTTTATACCGCACGGTACTGAGGATGCTGAGGCCCAGAGAAAGGCAGTGACTTTCCCCGGGCCCCACAGTGGGCTCAGGGGCAGAGCCGGGAATGGAATCCAGCCCTGTGATCCTTCTCTGATGTGTCTTCCTTCTCCATCCTCCTTCCCGTGTGCCTACTACGACTGACTCACACATGGCTTTAAATAGACCATCCCTTGGGGAGCAAGCATCCATGCTCCCATCCTGGGAGCAGCCAAAGGAGATGGAGCTACAGCTGATCTGCTTCTGGGACCCCTGTCCAGAACGCTCTCTTGGTCTGGAGTCTCCCTTCCCACCCCCTGCTCCAGGTAAAGCGGGGGCCCTCCACAGTCTGCACTCTGTCCAGCTCCACCTACAGACGCTCTGGCTATTGCAGGTGTGTCTGTGCCCCATCCCCTGCCATGCTGGCAATACCCTTCCTGCTTTGTCAGCCTGGCATACACCTCTTCAGACGTCCCCTCTCCAGGGCCCTGACCTCTCTTCCACTCAGAAGAGATCACACCCTCCCCAGCGCTCTCCATGTCCCGGCACAGATTGCCCGCCCTGTGCTACAACCATGGATCGACTTCAGTTCCTTGATTAAAAACAACGCAGGTGGCCCCATTCTTACTTCAGTGCAATCAGGATAATTCGTACAGTTGTGCTTCTGGCTAACTTGGGAGTATTTCTTGCTTCCAGAAACACTGTTATTTAACTGATAAAGTGTTTTGTAATTGATGTCATCTTAGGATCCAGGAAATACGGGACTTCTCTGTCTCCCTCCAGATGGCCAGCTCACCTGGGTTGGGGGCCATGACTCAGTGTCTCTGACCCCCAATGCCAGCAAAGCGGATGCACAGAGGAGGAACCCGGTGGTGGTGGGTCATGGTGCTTAGGGCCTGTATGGCACCCTTTGTGCCCCAGTCTCTATGGAAGGCATCCTAGAGGCCCAGGGAGCCTCCAGCCATCTACCCACTGCCCGTTGGGTTCATGCAACTGTCTCACGGTACATGCCCCAGACAGAAACATGGCCAGGAACAGCAGGCTTCTCCTTCCCCTTCTAATCTGGCACAAATGAGATCAGCCTAGCTCAGCAGGAAGCAAGTCAGTCTCAGATTCCAAATCCCATCACACCCTGTGCTCTGCATCCATCCTTTACTCTCAGAAATAGCCAGGATAGCTGACCAGTCCCTAGCCCTTAGCTTCCTTAAATTCCCTATTTCCAAGAGAAGTTTCCAGCAGACCCTCTACCATTTTCTGGCCTTTCTCTTTTTGACTCCAATCACCTCCTTTGGTCTTCCAACCTAAATCTCTAATGGCAGTTGCCTACACTTCTCCTCTTTGGGCCTCATCCTTATATATAACCATGATGACCTTAGACTTGACAAGATCTAGCAAGTTACAGAGGACTTTGCTTACCACTTGCCTATGGCAGACATTGCTAATCAATCACAGCATGCTTTCCCTCAGAATCCAACTCCAGGCAGCCAGTGTCAGGCAGGTTAATCCATGAACTGGGTCATTTTTACAGTTGTAGGCTCAGATGCCTTCTAATGGAAGTTCTAATCAGAAATCTTGTGGACCCTTGGTACAACATCCATATACCAGACTGTTTGGGACAGTCCCAAATTTATATAATTTTTAAATTGCTCTTCAATAAAAGCAATTTGTAAATTGGATAAGTGACTAAAAGTGCATGGATTTTGAGGGGGAATATTTGACCAACTCTTGGACTCTGTCTGGGTCCAACAGGTACACTTTGAAGTGGCCTGAAATAGTTGACCAGGAATCTGGCCTTTCTGTAGGGTGGTCCAAGTCAGGGAATGAGGGAATGGAATTGGTGGGGTATTCATTCATTCATTCCTTTCATAAACATTTACCGAGCACCTGCTGTATACTTGGCACTGCTCTAAGGGCAGGGGATTCACCCACAAAGATAGTGACAGCTCTCACAGTCTAGCAGGTGCTAGACACAATGGCATTCCATCTGCACATTACATTTAATCCATTATGGCCTCAGTTTTTGATACATGTCCCTTTGTATAACTAACTAGCCTCCAGAATCTATGCTCTCCCTTTCTTAGTATAGCAGAGCCATAAGATGGAACGATCCTGGATTCCTAAATCATCAGGTGGAGAAGAGCCATCCACTGACCAGAAATGTCAGCCACGGACTATTACGTGAACGAGAACTAACGTTGTATTGTGTTTGAGCCTTTATATATTGTGGGATCTTTTTGTTATAGAAGCTCACATTGCCCTAACTAACACATTTTCTGTGTGAAGTCAGTCTCATTGCGACTTTGGTCCAGACATATCTTTGTAGCTCCACTGCCTACCTTCAAAAAGGTTCTTGGATTGGGGTACCCAAAGGAAAGAGTTCTCTATGAAAGGGAATAAAAAGCCCAGATAAAACAAACTTTCAAAATTTGAGAGAAAACTGTAATAATGCTTCCCCGAAAAATTCCCAAGCACCATTTTCTTTTCCTGGGAAATCGATCTTGGTGCAGGACAATCTTTTAAGCAGCCAGAAGCCCTTTGTCTGGGTTTCGGTACCAACTGGTTGCGGCTCTCTGAGGGCGCGGGCAGAGTAACAACCACCTGGCAAAGAGAAATTAGCAAGTAATGGAATCCCCGCTCCCAAGTTGGGTCAACAGCATGAGTCAGAGTGCCACGGAAATAAATAAATCCCATTCATAAATTTCCCCTCGTCCCAGTAAAGAGCTTTCCAGGTCATAAAGTCTGCATAAAGCCAGAAGACCTGCAATCGTCCAATTAGAGGTTTTATCCAGGAAAACACATATTTTTCAAGATACTGTTTGTTCCCCACGCCAGCAGTATAGCTGGGCTGGTTTGGTGTGGTGGGCCTCTGCGTTTTATAGCACTTTCCACTTCAGTGAGACAGCACAGAGGGACAGCCTCCTGTCCCTAAGGTGGGTTCCATGGAGGGCCTAGAGATGCCCAAATCCAACCATTCCCAGGATAAGTTAGGAAAAGCTGGAATGTACCTAAACCAGATCACCTGGGAGGGTAGTAACAACTAACATTTATTGGGTGCTTACTATTTACCCTTACTGAGTGCCAGGTCCTGTTCTAAGTACCTAACACATAGCATTGCATTCCATCTTTATTACTGCCCTGCAAGGAAGGATCTCTTTCCCGCCCATCTTCCAGAAGAGAGGAGTAAAGCCTGGAGAGGTAGACCAACATACTCAAGGTTGTACGGCTCAGTGAGTAGCAGGACCAAGATTTGAACTCAGGTCTATCAATTCTAAAACACTTCAACCTCTATACTCTGTTGTCACCGATGATCCCAGGGACCTTTATTCTGTGTCTGTTCAGCCACTTGAGCTGCGCTGGGAAGGACAAACGGATGGAGACCGAGGGAGGTCATGTCATTACCAGTGGGAACCAACAAGGGGAACCAGGTCTGGGACAAATCCCCAGTATTTGCTAGGCACTGTGCTAAGTGTTTTACTTAATTTTCATGCTGAATCCTCATAACAGTCCTGCAAGATGAGTCTTGTTGTATCCATTTGACACCTGAGACAACTGAGGCTCAGAGAGGTTAAGAACTTTCCCAAGGCCACACAGCTCAGAAGTGGTGGAGAGTCAGCCTGAATAGAGCCCTTGCCCAGAAACATTATGCCAGCCACTGAGCTTACCCGCCTATGTACATGTCACATGGTTTTTATTCTTGGGAGGGATGTCTTTTCTGTCCAATTCTGACTCTACTTGTACACATTCCATTGATAACTTCTCTCGTAGTCCTGGATGTGAAACTTCCATGCTCACATTGACTTTTAGGCCAGTTACTAGCTCAGTAACCATGGGTGTGGCCTTAGACCTCTGGGGGTGGGGGCGGGGGGGAATGGTTTCTGCTCTCTGGGACTCACCATCTAGATCAGGTATTGGCAAACTTTTCCTATAAAGAGCCAGAGAGTAGATATGTTAAGCTTTGGTGGCCATCTAGTCTCTGCATGGCTACTCAACCCTGCTATTGTAGTGCAAAAGCAGCCATAGATGATATGTAAATCAATGCCTATAGCCAGACTCCCCCCCCCACAACCATGTAGATGGTCAAAATATTCCACAAATAAGTGTTAAATTCCCATCATGTAGGTGCTACAAAGGGGAAGTGTCACAGAGAGTGTGTACCAGGAGGAACTGGTCTTGGGGGGATGGTGGCTTGGTCAAGATCACTGCCTGAGTTAGGAGTCCAGGCCTCCTGCCCTCCCTTTAGGACTCACCCCCTGCACGTGTGGCCTCCTCGGTCACCAGGGAATCTCCTCTAGAAGTTGTCGTCCCTTCTAGAAGCTCGATGACAATAGGCAGCACTGAGGGAGCCACCCAGGAGGTCTGCAACGGCCTGGTTTGACCTCTGGTGGGGGCCCAGAGGCTTCCACTGGCAAATCACTGGCTCATTTCTCTCCAGCAGGGTCTGGCTTGCAGCACCTAACAGCGGCACACACAGCGTTAATTTATGAAAATCTCAGCTTGTAAAAGCCCGAGGCAGAGGCAGGCTGCACCAGAGATGCGTGAACTGCTATTTGCTTCTGTTGCAGCCACAAAAGGAAATGCTGGCGAGGTCTTCAGAGAAGGGGCGGTTGGTGGGGAGGGGACGCTGCTGGCTTTAACAGCAGGAATACGAGTCATTTGTCTTATTGTAAAATAGATGTGTGTTTGGACGCAGAAAATGCTCTGGATCCTTTCTTTCCTCCCCTTGCAGGCATGAAAAGCCTTGAGCAAAACAAAATGTTGCTGATTTTGAGTCTATTTTGGGCGCCTGCCGCTGATTATCTGCTTCCGAGGCCTGTGCACAGGCTGCCTCCTCTAAGAACGGTTCTAACAAACTGGAGTGGGAATGAATGAGCATCTTGCTCCTGCCGCTGCTGCCACCATCAGAGCAGAAAGCAGCCCCCAAAGGCGAGGCCTGGCCCACGCTGCCCACTTCTTCCCTCTCTCCCCAGATGCCCACCCACCTTCCTCCCCCGTCCACACGCCGCTTGCTGGCGCCCAAGTTGCGCTGCCCGCCCCGTGCCAGGAAGCTATTTACCAAAGGAAATAACTCTGATAAAGGGGATAAAAATAGCCAGCAATGATGGAAAACATTTTGTTGAGAGATCTGTTGACAAGAGGGGAAATAGAGCTGTGAAAAAGACAGGTGGTGAAGGTGAAGGGCGCGGAGGGAGAGGCAGCCAGACGGTGAGTCCAGGGAGCCCCGGAGAAGCCGGGTCGGGGCCCAGCGGCCAGGGCGGCAGCCACACGGATGGCTGGGCCTGCGCGGCGTGGCGGATCCTCCCTCTCTGTGGGTGGCTCCAACCTCGTGCCATTTCACCCAGCCTCAGACAAGTGAAGGAGGACGAGACGTGTCTTCACCGGCTGGGTGTCTGAGGATGGGTATCTGAAAAGCAGCCCCAAGGAAGGAGCGAATAGAGTGCAGGGTAGAGGTTAACCAAACCTTGGCTTCTGGAGTTCAAGTGCTAGCTCTGCCTCTTACTAACACACCAACCTTGGATGAGCCTCTTAACCTCTCTGAGCCTCAGTTTCCTGTGGTAAATGGTGTTAGACCCATGTCATAGGGCTATGGTGATCATCCACGCACGCTATTTACCAAAGTGACATTATTCAGGTTATGAAGTCTTTTACCAACATGGATTAGGGGCTTTCTGTGTGCCAGGCACCGTTCTGGGCACCCAGGGATTCCTTAATGCGGAAGACAAATTCCTGCTGTAAGATACTTTGATTCTTAGTAAACATAGCAGAGAAGGGAGAGCGGTCCTTAGGAATATATAACCAGCACCGCCCACCCTTAAACAGCCAAATTGAAGGACCCCAGACCACCTTCCCCAGGCCACAGGGACATTTGTTCCATCCGATCCTGTGTGTCTACTATGTGCTGCGTACTGGAGCAGGCACGATGAGGAAGGCTCAGTGTGCTCCTTGGAAACACACAACTTGGTAGGGAAGACCGGGAGGAAAACAGATATGTATTATTCAGCATGGAAAAGACCCCAATAGAGTTAGGTTTAAGAGCTCTCTCTTGGGAGCAGCAGATCTTTGAGATTTCCAAGCACTAGAGTGTGCAAGACTTTATAACAAGCTAATATATATACAAGTTAATCCTATTTGTGTATTTGTATAAATTAATAAGCAATGATATAGTGTAGCAATTTCTAAATAATATCCCCAAATAACTATCTCAATACACAGAAATATTAACAATGGTTATTTCCACAATGGTGGAATTACAGGTGATTTATATTTTCCCCCAAATCTTCTATAAGTAGTATGCATTATTTTTATGATAGAAAAACAAGCAAATAGAACATGAGTAAGAAGAGGGCTGTCCCCAAATACCCTGCAGATAGGAAGTCTTGTTCTCTGGACTTGAATTCTGTTGGGAGCCTCTGTGTGTCTCCAAGGACCCACTGAGTCATCAAAAGTTCAAAGTAGCTGGAAAATAGAAGATTTTGCATGAGAATGTGGCACGGCTGCCCAGGCTCTGGCCGAGTGGGTCTGATCCTTTACCCCCTTACTCTGTGGGCAGGGTCGGAAAGCAATGTGCTAACTTGGGTGGGGGTGTAGACAGAGGGGATCCCACTCCACAGTGACTGTGTGCCACAGGCTCTTACCCTTGGATTGGAGCACTTGCTCTGCCATATTCTAGTGTGAGACCTTGGGCCGGTCATTTCCCTCCCTTGAGCCTCAGTTTCCTTATTATATGTGACTTAAAGAAGCCTTCTTGGACCACCCCAGGCTCCACTGGTCACCTGTCATTAGAGTTCACACCCAGGTCTGCTCAACCCTCGGTGTTACAATGGTCTCTAGACTAAGAGCAACTTAAGAGTAGGGCACACGCCTTATCCACAGCTGTGACCCCCTTACCTCTCATAGTGCCTTGTACAGAATGGTCCTCGATACAGATTTGCTGAATGAATGAATATATGAATGAGTATAATATAAGAAATGCCAAGTCTGTGCTAGGCCCTGGAGATGCAGAGATGAATGACCTGGATCTGTGGCCATCAGGAGCTCACACTTTAGTTGGAACTCAACCTCCCCAACACAATATAGATGATGACCAATGTCATAAAGGGGTTACAATGCAAAGAGAAATTAGAAGAATGGGGCAGGAGAGGTGAATTCCCCTAGGGGTTTCTGAGGAGGAACTTGTATAGGAGGCAGAATCTGAACAGAGCCTGGAAGAAGGAGGAGAGCTTCCCTGTGGGTGCAGAGACTAGGCAGGCAAAGGCGTGGAGTCGGGCAGGGGGAAGAGGCAGGAGCAGGAGTGTGGAGCCTTGGATATGAGAGCAGAGGGTCTGGCTGGCACTCTGGCTGCAGTGGGCAGCCCAGGCAGGGTTAGGAGGAGGACTGGAGGGGCGTGGCTTCCTTCTCACTGGACTGGCAGGAGCAGGTGTCTCCCACCCATGCTGGAGGCCAGCCTCACCCAGCATCCTTCTGCCTGCCTATCAGGAGGGCCCTGCAATAGAACTGGTTTAGAGTTAATCACTGCTCAACCTGGTCTTCCACAAACAACCCCTCCAATTTAAACCACCATCTGTGAGAAGAGTCAGCTTTGGCATGATCCCTGAGGAACATGGACACGATTAACCTCTGCCAGATACAGCCATTTAACTGCAGAAAGGACATCCTGGGAGCACCCAGGACCTTAAGTGCAACCAACCCTTGCAGATGCAGGCTGACCACCTTGCCTGGGCTGGAGGAGCAGCGCTGTGGCTTTGTTGTGCATGTCCCTGTCCCCGAAGGAAGGCTCAGCTCCACCCACCTCAGTGTCTTTGCCTGTGCTGTTCCCTCAGCCTGAAACTCCTCCTCCCAGTTGAGTGGGCTTGGCCTGTTCTGATCTTTCAAGTCTCAGCTCAAATATTGTTTCCCTAGTGATACCCTCTCTGACATTTAAAGTAGTTCTTCTATCCCCTCCCCATCACTTTCTACTACAGCATCCTATTTTCTACTTCTCAAAATGCTTATCTTATTTTGCATGGTTGTTTATTTCCTGCCTCTCCCCTAACTCTAACTAGACTAAAGCTCTAGACAGGAACATTGTCTTGCTCACAGCTGTACTCACAGTGCCTGGCACTTAGTAGGTGGTCAAAAAAAAAAATGAATGGGCTAGAAGGAGGGAAGGAAGGAGAGAAGGAAAAAGAGGGGGTTTCTAATACAATGTTTCCAGAGTGGCCACCCCAGCACCCAGCCCCACTGCCCTGGGAAGATGGCTCGTTAACCACGAGCCTACAGGCAACCTCCAAGGCAGGGACAGGAGTGGTGGACCCCTAGGGACAGCATAGGTCTGGAGTCTGATGCTGAAAGAAGGCTAAGGAAAGAGGAAGGGAATTAATCTTTATTTAGCACCAACTGTGTGCCAGGCCTGTAGCTACAGAATGAAACCTCTCAGTTTATAGATGTAGAGACTGTAATTAATAATGAATAATAATAAACATAAAATAGCTAACACTTATTATGCACCTGGGCTAAGCACGTTGCATATATTTTCCCAACAAGTTTGGGAGATAAGCATGGCTACTGCCAACATTTCACAGGCAGGAGGACTCAGAGATGTTCAGTAACTTGCTCAATTTGATACAACTAGCTAGTGGCAGAGTTAGGATCAGAAGCTCAAGTTTTTCTAACTCTTGCCTGATATCCTTTTTTGACGGAAAACGCCCTTCACGCTATCAGGATGGCTGGCGTGGCCCTGCCCTGAGCCCTGCTCTCTCAGGGAAGTTGGTGGAGGGAGCTCTAGCCAAGCCACGGCTCTCAGCAGACCTTTCAGACAATCCCCAGTGCTTCCCCCAGCTGCTCGGGGCCAGTTAATTAGCCTGCCACCCCCAAGTGCTGAAAGCCGCTTGGGCTGCCTGACTTGGCGCACATGCCAAGAGCCACCCACACACCAGGCAGGTGAGGAGGGATAGGCCTCCCAGCCCTGCAAAGCAGCCAGCTCAGATGCCACCCAGGGAGGCCTCCCCGACAGGCTGGGGTGCAGGGCCCGCGGGGAGAAGGCGTCGCTTTCTGTCCGGGACGAGACAGCACAGTCCTTAGGCTGTGCCCCCTATAAACTGGTGACCAGATAAGTTTCCTAATCTCTCTGAGCCGGGGCTTTCTCATCCATAGGCTGTTGTGAAGACGAAACACAATGACATATGTCAGGCCCTGTCCAAGGCTGGCACAGAGGGACAGCTCAGCGAAGGTTAGTTTCCTCTACTGAGATCGTCTGTACCAGGTACATTTTAGAACTAATCAGAACCCAGCAGCGAACCCTCCTTGCCACCACTGTGTAGCAAATATTCTTGAGCCCATGCTACGTGTCTAGCAGTGTTCTGGGCACTTGGAGAAAAAGTAATGAACAAAATGGTCAAAATCCCTGATCTCAAAGACCTTCTAGTTAAGGGTGGGCAATCCCCAAGATAAATAAATAGCATGGCATGTCAGATGATGTGCTGTGAAGAAAAAAGCGAATCTGAGAAGTTAGATATGAGTGGGGTGGGGGGAAGTTGGAATTTTAAATAGGGTTCCCAGGAATGAGCTCACTGAGAAGGTGACTCCTGAGAAAAGAAGTGGAGTGATGAAAGTAGCCGCACTGGTATCTAGTGGTGGTGGTGGGGGAGAACTTTCCAGGCAAAGGAAACAGCAAGTTCACGCCTAAAAGACAGAGCGGTACCTCCTGAGCACAAAAGCCAAGACAGGATCCTCACCAGATTTCAAAGACAAAGCATTTCCCAAACAAGAAGTCAATGAGAAAATTAGATTTTGTAAAAATGCAATTTGTGGCCAGTTCTTCAAAAGACATGGTGTTGTCCCCTGTTGGTTCTGTGGCTTGCCATTTCTGGGAAGTTGTCCTTGGCAAGCTTCAGCATGTTAACGTAGGTTTCTGTCCCTTGGTAATGATACTAATTGCTAGGCACAATTCTGGAAGCTTTTATGTCACCAGTCCCATTCCCATTTACAGATGAGGAAACTGAGGCATGGAAAGATTAAGCCTCTTAACCAAAGTCATGCGGTTCATAAGTGGAAGAGCTGGAGGTCAAACCCAGGCGGCCTGGCCCCGGCATCTATGTGCAGACCACCATGCTAACCACCTCAACAACACAGGAGCAATTATTATTATTAACAGGAAGGGACTGCCCGGGCCATCCAAGCTCTCCTGCTCTTTCCCATAAGCCATGCTGTGTCTGCAAAATGAACACTTCAGAGATTCTTGTTTAATCTTTTGACCTGGGTCAAGTGCTTTTGTCAAAGATTTAAAATATAAAATCAAAAATAGGTTGCAGCTGGACTATTACAGCAAAGAGATGACCAAAATCCCAATCTCTATTGCAGAGGAGAGTGACCGAGCAAGGAGTATGGCAAGCTGCTGCCACACCCTCAAGGCTCAGTTTCCCCATATGCCAAACAAGAAGGGATGGGAGACGGTTCTAGGCTCTCTTCTAGTCCCATGATCTTATGGCTCAAAGACATAGACCCTGGACCCAGACCTAAGCCACAGAGAACATTGCTAGGAGTTTTCAACATATACACAGAAGGCAGCAGCCTGGGTCAGCCGGCCGTGCTGCTGGGCTGCAATCCCCAAGTCCGTGGCTTGGCCCAAAGGAGCATGGGCCCTGTCTGCACCCCTTGTGTCTGTCAGCATTGTCACTGAGGTCTCGCCCCAGGCAGGGAGGGCTAGGTCATTCCACCTGCCAGTCTGGTGCACGCTCTTAACACAGTAAGTGCTTGCAGGGTTGGGAAACACCAAACCTGGGTGGTCTCCCCTCTCCTCCTCCATCTTTCCATCTCTGCACTTGCTGTTTTGTAACCTCCTAATGTAGCTTATCATTCAGCCTTTGGAAAGCTGATTTCCAGTGGGAAGGGGACATAATCTTAATAAACAATGGTAAAGGCACCATTTACTTCTCTGTGTTATATGTTTTTTTTTTAATTGAAGTAAAATTGACAAACATTAACCATTTTAAAGTGTACAGGTCAGTACATTCACAGTGTTGTGCAACCATCATTTCTATCTAGTTCCAAAACATTTTGTCACCCCAAAAGCAACTCCTATACCCATAAAAAGCCACTCCCCATTTTTGCCCTCTCCTCCATTTCTGGAAACCACTAATCTGCTTTCTGTCTTTCATGGATTTGCCTGTTGTGGGTATTTCATATAAATGGAATCATATAATATGTAGCCTTTGTATCTGTCTGGCTTCTTTCACTTAGCATAATATTTCCAAGGTTCATCCATGTTGTAGCATTTATCTACAGCATTTTAGCATTTATCTTTATTTCTTTCTATTGCTGAATAATATTCCATTGCATAGATACAACACATGTTGTTAATCCATTCATCTGTTGATAGACATCTGGGTTGTTTCCACTTCTTGGCTATTATGAACAGTGCTGCTATGAACATTCATGTCCAAGGTTTTTTTTTTTTGGGGGGTATTTATTTTTAATTCCTTTGGGTATACTCCTAGGAGTGAAATTACTAGATCATATGGTAATTCTATGTTTAATTTTGAAATACCATCAACTGTTTTCCACAGTGGCTGCACCATTTTACATTCCCACTCGCATCGTATGAAGGTTCCCATTTCTCTGCATCCTTGCAAACACTTGTTATTTTCAATTTTTAAAAATGCTTTAGCCGCCCTAGTGTGTGTGAAGTGGAATCTTATTGTGGTTTTGACTTGTTCTTCCCTAATGACTAATGATGTCATTAGGCATCTTTTCATGTGCTCCTGGGCTATTTGTATATCTTCTTTGGAGAAATGTCTATTCAAGCTCTTTTCCCACTTTTAATTGGTTTATTTATCTTAATTGGGTCTTTTTATTGCTGAGCTCTTTATATAGTCTGTTGAAGTTCTTTATATATTTTGGATACTAGATCTTATCAGATATGTGCTTTGCAAATAACTTCTCCCATTCTGTAGGCTGTGCTTTGATGTAGAAAAGTTTTTTAATTTTGATGAAGTTCAATCTATTTTTTCTTTTGTTGTTTGTGGGTTTAGTGTTATATCCAACAATCCATTGCCAAATCCAAGGTCATGACGATTTACCTCTAGGTGTTACCTTAGAAGTTTTGTGCTATGTTGTTTACATATAATCTTCCTGACATCCTCTGGGTAGATTCCATCATCATCCCCATGCCCATCTTAGAAATGAGGAAATTGAGGGTCAGGACATTTAAGTCACCTGCAGATGACACACAGGCTGGGCAGAGTGGAGGCAGGGTGCGAACCTGTGTCTTCAACTCAGGCGCCCAAGACGCCTGTCCTGCAGCCTCTCCAGATCCGCCTCCTATCACCCATTATGCTCTTATCTTCGCCAACGTAGACAGCCTCTGCACAAACAAAAGCCTGGCCTAAGAGTTTGAAGGGAAGGATGGAAGGCTTGCAATTTCCACCTGATATCTGCAAGGGGTAATTCTGCTGCCCGGTGACAGCAGCCACCAGGTTGAATCCAAGGGGAAAGGCATCTTTACATCTCAAAGGTGAGCTTTTTAGTAGGCTTTGTTGTTGTGCTTTTGAATTTTCCTTCCTTACAAAGCAGTGACTCTGGGACCGTGTGACAACCTCTACAAGCCATTTCATTTCATAACTTCCCATCCTGAGGTTAGGGGCAATTCTCCCTCCCCAAGGAGCACTGCATGGTAATCAGTTCCTGACAACCCAGCTCATTCGCCAGAGGAGAGGGTGAGATGCAGCCGTCTGCATCCGGATTCCTGGCCTTCACGTGGCAGCAAACGTTCACTTACTGAGGTCCGAGCTGTGAGGGCCACAGAAACAAGCTTTTCAAGTAGCACACAGGCCAGTGGAGAAGACAAACAACTGCCACAGTATGAAGCAGAAGGGACCACAGGCTAGACAGAGATGGTGTTAGGAATCAGATGTGGGAATAACCATTTATTGATTGAAAAAAGGGAATGGGTTTCTCCATGTGCTGGACACACCTTTAGATCTTGGGCATAAAGCAGTGAGCAGAGAGACAAGGTCCTTGCCCGTATGGAATTTACATTCCAGTGGGGGAGAGGGACAGGAAATCAGCTTGGGATGGGATCAGGAAGAGACAGCACTTGAGCCGGGTCCCGAAAACGGGTAAGATGTTAATGCACAGAGAAGGAAGGAGAGACCCCTCCAGACCGAGCGAGATGTATGAACAAGTATGGATATAACTCCTTGGCATCTTGTAGACATATTTGTTTATGTATTTATTATTTAAATTTTTTTTCTTTGATTATAAGTACTTTACTCTTATAAATTTTAAAAGTAGAAAACAAGAAAAAAAATCATCCATAATCTCATTATCCAGGGGTAACCATTATTAATTTCGTGATCATGCAGAAGCTGAAACCATTTGACTTCTCTGAGGCGCCAGGCCCAAGCACGCCTTGCTCAGCACCTGAAAAGCATGTGTACAGTGAGGTAGATCCTTGCTCACCTGTCACACAGAAGATGCTCAGGGGACCCAAGGCAGTGCATCTGAAATGAAAGTTAATGACTTTCGCTCAACCCCACCTCTCCTAATCAGATCCACTCAGACTGGAAGTAAGGAGGGACCCTCATCTAGACAGGCGATGTCAGGATCACAGACTTGGCTTCTGAGACCTGGTGTTCAGCACAGACCTGGATTCTGAGACCTGGCTTGGCCTGATGTAACCATGACCTTGAGCAAGTGCTTACCCTATTTGCTCCCCTGTCTCTTCATCAGGTGACTCAGGAACAGGGAGTAGGCTCACCTGGGAGGTGTGTTCATAAGAATTAAATGAGAAGAATATGTGAACTGCATAGTAGGGTCTGACACATAGTGCTCAAGAAAAGATCCTATTAAGCACTGGACTTCTAGGTCAAGTTGGCTATTGCTACTTTACAGATCCATCTGTTACTCGGGCATCCGAGATTCACACACACAATCCAGAACTGGGCTCTGGACACACCTGCACCTCTAACCAGCTCTGCCTGCTCCAAATCCCTCCTCCAATCCCCTCCCGGGATTCACATTGACTCCACAGCCCCAGCCTGGCTCATGTCCAGCGTCCTAGTACTACAGCTCATTTCTACTGACACTCTGCTTATAGCATATCCTTGGCCAACCCCAGACATCTCTGAGCCCCCAAAGACAGCCCTGGTGGCCTCCTGGGCATCAAAGAAGGGATGCTTGAAGAAAGAATGTGTCTGTGACATGTGCTAAAGCATGAAGGAGGACATGCCAGGCCAAGGGAGCCACCAGTGCAAATGGGCAGGTGCTGGTTCTCTCAGTCACTCATGCACGCTTTCATCCACTCGCTGTTCACTGAGCACCTACTGTAAGTCAGATACTGCATCAGTCGCTGAAGCAGCACCTGCCCTCAGAGGTGCATAGTCAGGGGGGAGGCAGAGCATGAAACAGGAAGCTGCACTGCAGTGTGACCCATGTTAGGATGGGGTGTGCCAGAGCCCCTCACTAGGCTTGGGGGGTCAGGTGTGTGCATGGGTGAGGGGAGGTTAGTGACAGGAGACCCCTCAGCAAGAGGAATTTTAGGCTGAGCATGACTGTGAGTAGGTTCCTGGGGCACTTTTTGAGAGAGGGTAAAGTGAGACAAAGAATGTCAAACAGCAGAACTAAAGGTCTAAGACGAAGAAGAGTGTGGTGTATTGGAGGGAATCAAATAAGCTCCATGGCTGAGTGCAAAGGGCAGAGTGAGACACCTGGGAGCCGAGGCAGGGGACAAAGGCGGGCCAGGCTCACCAAAGGCCTTCTGGCTGCAGAGCAGTGGCGAAGCCCACAGAATGTGGGCTGAGTGGGGCAGAAAGCCTAGAACTGATGCCCTGCTCAGCCGCCTACTCATTGTGTGACCTTGGGCAAGTTACTCGACCTCTCTGGGCAGTGTTGATGAGAAAAGAGAGAGAGGAATGGATGAGAACATTATAGAAATAAATCTGTACAAGGACTTCAGGGCACCATGCACACAGGTTCAGAAGCATGTGTGGAAAGCTCCAGCTTTGCTCTCTGGTGAGTATCTCCCCCAGGATCGCCATGTAGGACTCGATCTACACGTCCCCTCCAAGCCTGGCCACTGATCCTTGCCCCAGGGGGATCACTCGCCGGCCTTTCTTGCTTTGACTGCAAGAAGCCCATGGTCAAAAGTGAAAAGAACCACTTGTGCCTAGTCATCCTGTCCCCAGCGATGGCTGAATGTTGAAGAGAGGAGAAAAGAAGTATCTAGCTGTCAACAGGGAAATTCTGGACTACAACGGAGACAGAAATATTTACTTTGCAGGGATAAATATTACAGAAACAGCCTTCCGTTGTCCAGTCTTTGGTGTGATGTAGATTTCCCTTACCAGAGAGGTGTCTTCACTGCCTGTGAAAGCAACAACAGCAGAAAGTGTAGACCCTTTTCATAAGACAAACATAACGTGCCTCTGTAATATCTGGGAAAATCTGTCTCCTAGGCGATAGTGAAAAATGCGGATTCTCTGTCTCCTACTCACCTTCTTCTCTACCACACAAACTGCCTACGTACCCAGAAGTTCTGAATGTCTGCATCCACAAATGGCACCGGGGCTAGGCCATTCATCACAAGCTGCAATGGGCTCCCTGTCTCCCAGGCACAGGGGTGGCTGCCAAAATGTCAGGAAGAATCTCAGTAACTGAGCCAAATGGTGTTCACCGAACTCAAGTTTATGGATAAGCTCAAGGTTAAAGGTGGAATTCAGCCATGCCCTCGTCTCGACTCTGAGAGATCCCCCTGTCTGTAACAACTGTAAATTCAAACGACCACCTGGGTTAGCTCTTAGATGGGAATGCAGCCCGAGGTCCTGCAGTCTGTCCGGCCTACATCAGAATCAGCCAATGTGAACCGGAGCACGCCCGGCGTTCCGGAAGGAGAAATATGAAGCCACAAGTTCTCCCCCAGCTGACATCGGACTCCAGGCCATAGCACGCATTTTGTCGGTAGATGGAGAGACAGCCAGGGGGAAAACCCCGGAACGTCTTCCCAGTGTCGTGCATATTGTGTGACAGGCCTTTGAGAAGCGCATCTCGCTGGGTACATACATGTTTGCACACAGACATGATTTATTTTAATGGTGTGTTCAAAGCAGGGAGTGGACTGAGGCAGTCATTTCACTGGCATGAATTTCTGTGGGAAGAAAAGAAGGCTGTCAATTTGTCACTGTAGGACAATAATCCAATTTGAGCCTTTTCCAGACAACCATGAAAGGGTGGTCGGGGGCGTGCGCTCCTCCGGTGCTAAGGCAGCCCTTCTCACGATGTTCTGACTCCCGGGCTAGGAGCAGAGCCTGCCAAGGAATTGGGGCTTTCGAGACTGGTGACTGATTACAAAGAAATCTAAAATGGGGATGGGATCAAGCCACCATCGCAGCTTTCACCAAAGGACTCTTGGATTAGGAGGGAGGAGGGGATTTTAATTGGGGAACAAATGGCAATTTTTATAATTTGAAAGATTGGGGAAATAGAATAGTACTTTCTAAAGGTTTTGAGGAAGTGTGGAGCAGAAGCAAAAGCGTGGGCTTTAGGCTCGGACACTGGGGCTTACAGGTTTGGCTGATGTAGGATTAAATGTATGTGAAATGAGCCCCGTGAAGCCCAGCAGTGTACTAGATCCCAATTGGCAGCACATGTCATTATTTTCTTTGTCACTCACTAGCTGTGTGGCTCCGGTGGAGCCACCTGACCTCTTTGGGCCTCAGGTTTCACCTCTGTCACATGCCCGTGAGGTGCCGGGTGGGAGGCACAGAATAGCACGTCAGGTACTCAGGCAATGGTGGCTGGCTCCCCCATCGCTGGATTCAGAGGGAACGACAGAAAGGGACCGACTCTGGGCTCAGGATTAGAGGGCAGGTGTGGACACCCTCACGCCTCGCCGACCCCTCACCCCCACTCTCGCTAAAGCACAGTGGGGCACCTAATACAGTTCTGCTCCTGCAATGGAAAAGGAACAGAGGGCCCAGATCAGAGCTCCGCCAAATCTCCTTAGAAAGGCCCCCCGCAGCCAGCACGCCGCCGAGGGCCTGCCAGGGCCAGCCTGGGTGGTGGAAACAAAACCAACAGCGAATGAGGTGCCTTCTGAGCCCTCCCGGGAGACCAGCAGGGAGCCAGCTCAGGCTGCCACTTTTTGAGCAATTAGAAAAAGCAGCATCCTGTCTTGTGAACACCTCCAGATATTCCTGTCCCAAACTGGGGTAAGATTCGAGAACAAACGCCGATCCCTGCTTCAACCCAGTCCCCCAGAGAGAGCCCCCACCCTCAAGGACCTCAGCAAGCTGTGCTCCGAAATGTGCGTTTATGCCTCCCCCTGCTGGTGGCCATTGTCACTGCACCCCGAGACCCTTGCCACAGAATGAGGGGCCAGACTTCTTACACCTGCTCATGGAGTTGGGGACCGGCGCCTGGGTCCCTAGACTCCTGACTGCAGTGGTGTCCATGTGGAACAGCTGAAAACAGGAATTGCTTCTAAAGAATGATATCACAGTAACAGCTAATATTTGTTCAATATTTGCTCAATGTATTAAATTTGTTTTGCTTTAATTAATTGATTTCTTTAGTATTTGCAAGATACCAAGCCCTGTGCCAAGCATTTTGCCTGTTTGACACCCCCCCCTTAACTCTCTCAATAACCCATGAGGTAGTTATTATCATCACTATCCCCGTGTTACAGACAAGCAGGTGGAAGCTCAGGCATGGTCAAGTTCATACATTTGGTAACTGGCAGAGTCTGGGTTTGAACCCAGGTAAGCCTGACTCCAGATGTTCCATGGAAGTAGTGGTTCTCCAAGTTGAGGGGCAATGTGAATCACCTGGGATGCATGTTAAAATGCCCCATAGATCCTGGATTCAGTGGGTCTCGGGTAAAGCCCAGGAACCTATGTGTTAACAAGCACACTGGTAAACTCGGACGTGGCTAGTTAATGAATGCCACTCAAAGATGCACTGCAGGACACCAGGCTGCCTCTCGATCCAAGGGCTCAAATACCAACCATGGTGGTCATTTTATTTACAGTTGTTACGGGCAGGAAATCAACTCTGGTCTATAAAGGTCCCTCTGTGTCAAAAGGAGACCATGATTAAATCCCACTTCAGCCTCAGGTTCATCCATAAAATACACTGTGATGGAGCTCTGACTCGAGTCCTGGCACCCAGTGTTCCCAGGAGAGCTGAGTGTGAGAGGGGAGACGAGATGGACAGCTGATGGGGAGGGGCTGGCTTGGCAAAGTCACTTCTTCTCCCTGCTCTTGGTTTATCCATCTAAGCAATGAGAAGATTTCAGATCATCTCTAAATTCTAAAAATTCTCTCTGCCCATACTCCAAACCTTTGTAGTTCTTTTGATTTCCTGAGAGCTCTGCCAGCAATCAAACTTAGCTGTCCAGTGCCTCGGTTTCTGCTTTCTGAGGGATCCAGATGTTCAGTTAATTATGGCTTAGCTGTTAGTGAACTTAATGCCTTCCCTAGGTAGTAAGGTGTCTTCACAGGGCCTATTCCAAGTTTTAAGTGTGACATTATTTTAGGACCCAGGGATAACTCAGGGGATTAGATGGATGGTCAGGGATTCGATGGGTGGTCAAGGGGTCCTTGACACCCTACTAATCATACCACCAATGCATGTGGTGGCTCTGAGTGGAAACTTGATTACCAAGCAGCACTGTCTTGCTGGTGCTACTGATGCAGATCAACAAGCCAGGAGATACGCAGCCTGGGTGCTAACCGGGAACTGTTGCTGTGGTTCAGAGTAGTCCCTGCCAGCCCTGCCTCCATTGCTCTCTTTGCAAAGGCATTAGGCTTTGCTGTACTTGGTCCCTTCCTCCTGATTCTGAGCTGCATTTAATCAGCCAGCACTGGGCAGGCCACATGTCAGAAGGCCTAACCCCTACTCAAACATCTTAGAATTCTATCCTGTTGATGATTTTAGTGCCCAAGCCCCACCCAAGCTCCAGGGCCACCAAAACTTGAAGTTGGGTTGGGGGGAAACAACTGAGCAAGGGTCAAAAAGCTTAAGTGAAGAGCCAGCCCATATCTCAAAGAGGGTAGTTATTTTAAAGATCTTGTCCTGCCCTAAAGGATACCTGGGATCCCCAGAGATGTCCCAAAGGCTTGTGGGGAGGCCCCAGGGGCTACTCCGATAGTCAACAAAGTTTCCTACTGTTCAAGAGCGGATTTGTCCCCAAAATGTTGGAGGTTGGACATAATAACTTGGTTGCTGTCATGATTTGCCCCACAAAGAGGGGCTGCATTTCCTATGTGTGGATGTTGTGAGGATGAATGAGACAGTGTAGATCACACTTGGCACAGTCAGAGCTCTATTACTGCCAATTGTTGTGGTGGTTTCTGTCATTTTTATTACCTCTATTAGGATATCTATAAAATGGGTATAATATCACCACTGCCAGGGAAATGGTTGGAAGACTGAATGAATGGAATCTTGGAGGCTGGATGCCTGCACCTCTGCCTCCCGACAGGGTGGCGTCCAGACAGATGGCGAGAGCAGGAGGGAAGGACAGCCTGGAGCGGAGACCTGTTGCAGACCTCGGCTCACATCTCCAGGCGCCCCTTCCCCCTCCCCAGGGACAGCAGCCTGGGCGGTGGAGAAGGATTTCTAGTTAGCCAGGGCCCAGTGCCAAACCTTACTCAGCCACACTTACAGGCTGTGGGGTCTTGGCCAAGTCACTTAACCTCTCTGAGCCTCAAGGGGGTTGAAAGAGGGTTCAGGGCAGAGGTCCCATTAACGAAATCGTACCCAAGAGGTATAAGAAGCAGAAATCTTACTAACGGCTTTAGACAGCCACAGGCTATGGAATTTGGGGTTCATGGCAATTTAACTTAGATCTCAGGGACTTCCCTAACATATATCTAAATTAAACAGGATGATACAGATGATTAAGTAACTTATGGATATCTGGTAATAGGAGGTGCTCACCAGTGTTTGCTGACTCACAGAGGGAGAAAGTCACTCAAGTTATTACATTGATGAAAGCAAAGCTCAACCCCCAATGGCCTTTTTCATAAGCCTTGGGTTTCCAAACTTTATATACGTGATGCCGGGGTTGAGCCCAGCAAGCACAAGGCCCAGACAGTTTCCTGGTTTTCCCGAAATAACATATAAGCCCAGCCTCCCCACCTCCACCCCTGGCATCCCATCGCCGTGATTGGTTAGGAGCATCTACACCCAGACATCTGGGTTCACCCACAGCTGGCCACACTGAGCTGTACTGTCACAGGGATAGAATTAGTCATGGTTTCGGTGAAAGTTAACAATTAAAGGAAAAAAAACCCCACACCCTTTCTGTCTCTTATCTTCTATCAGAAATTCCTCTTTCTGACCTTAGAGACCCGAGCCGAAATTCAGAATTGGGAGGAATGGTTGAGGTCATCCACCCCAGAATTCACAGGGGTATTTGGTAGAACATTAGTCTTAAGGGGGAAAAAAGGGAGCTGAGGGCAGAGAAGTTTGGAAACACTGTGCATATATCCCTTCCTGCGCTTTGAAGTTCACTATGCAGCTGGGCATTTTCAAGGCTCTGAGGAGTCCTGCATAGAGAAACTCGTTCAATTTTGTTTAACCCAGAGTGTTTCAAACCAATTTAACTTTGGAACCTTGCTCTTCATGCACCTCCTCCCCCCCATATGTGTTAGCATGACCCTTTCTTCTACCTGGTCCACTTTATCCATTCCCAGTATACCCCTGGCTCTTGAAGTCATTTGAATGTGCAACCCATTATCCAGTCCAGACACTCGGAAAGATAGAGTGACTCACCCAAGGCCACATAGCTAATTATTATTAATAGTGGAAAAAAAACCAATATTTATATAGCAATATAGCTAATATTTGTATAGCACTTTAGAGTTTTCTATAAACTTATATTCTTTCACAGCGTGTCATTTTATCACACACGGAAGCAATCGCTAATGTCGCTGAAGGCACACTTCATGTGAGGGCTCTTACAGGGGTGACCTCAGTTGAGCCGCACAGCCAACCTCTGCTCATTTTAAAGATGAAGACACTGAGGCTTAGAGACCCCGATTAAGGTGCTCAAGATGACACAGCAGGCAAATAGCAGAGCCAAGGTTTGAACTCAGAAAGTTTGACTCCAAAGCCACCCTCAGCCTCCCGCCCCCACCCCAGTGAGAAATTGTTTTCCTGCAGGCAGGAAGTGGATGATAATCTGGGAATCACAGGGTTTTCCTAAAGCTTGTGATTAGTTATCAGATTTCTCAGGAAGCACATCCTTACTCTTTTTTTTTTTTTTTTAAGGGGGAAAGAAGGGAGGCGGCAAACGCATCAAGGAAACGGAGGCTCTTTTACACGGATTCTGAGCAAAGCAATGAAAACAGCTTCAACGAAAAGCTAATTAGAAAGTCATAACTTGGAAACTCACCAAATGCAATTCTGATGGGGATCAAATTTAATAAAAGCACAGCTCTGGTTCCTGCAGCGAGAGCCCAGCAGGCACGTGAGGGGGGTGGCTGAGGGAGAGGCAGCTGGGGGAGTCGAGATTCCAGGTACAACAGGCAGCACTTACGGCTGTCTGTCCGTCCACACTCCCAAGGGTAGGAGGGCTCAGGTGCCGTGCAGTTTGCTGAGAAGGACACTCTGGGGACTGACTCACCAGAGAAGACAGTGTGAAAGCCGGGCTGGCCCTGGGTGGCAGAGAGGGACAGAAGCTTCCAAAAAGAAAGCATCTCTGGCTCCAGACTCCTTTCGTGCAACAAGGTGCTTGGGAGTGTCCTTACTGACCAGGTGAGAAAGGCTTGTAATTAACATTCACATCAATGAACACTTCTCAAAGGCTTGAAACTGGCTATTGCCCGTAGGGTAAGCACTGTGCCCCTCCTGTCATCCACCCCCAGCCACCCCAGTTTCATTGCCAGTGCCAAGTATGGTGAACACGAATCCAGATTCTACTACCAGGAGACACATTCTGAACAAATGAACCTCAAATTAAAATCTCAAAAGAATTCATGCTCCCATAATGCTCTATAGGTTTTAAGATGCTTTCTCAGGCATTTTCTTACTTACTCTGTACAATAATTCTATGTGGTAGATGTCATTAGTATACCCACCTGACATGGCATGAGGAAAACAAGGCTCAGAGAGGTTAAATGACTTGGCCAAGGGCACACAGCTTACAGTGATGGTGTGATAAGTGAATACTAAATTCAGAAAGACTTGGGCTAAAATTCTAGCTCTGTCCTTCCTAGCCATGTGATCTTGGGAAAATCTCTGTGGTAGCTAGGAAAGTGGCTACCATTTATGGGAGACATCCTATGTGCCAGGCACTGCTGTAAGTGTAGACTGTTTGCAAGACGGCCACCATCCTTGTGTGCACAAGTCACTACTCCCATCAAGAGGGGAAGCGAAGCCTATTTCTCTTTTCCTTGAATTTAGGCTGGCTTTGTAACTCGCTTTGACTTATAGAATGTGGTAGAGATTAGTGCTGTGCCAGCTCCCAGGCTAGGCAGTAAGAGACTGGTAACTCCGACTACCCTGCTGGGGAGAGAGGCCCAGCCAGCCTCTAGATGTCAGAGCCATGCATTTGAGGAAGACCTCTTGGATCACCCAGCCCCATTCAACGGCCCAGCCAACATCACAGGAGGAAGAGAGTTGCTATGCCACTGAGCCCTGCCCCATTGCAGAATCGTGAGCAAATACACAGTTGAGGTTGAGGGATGGTTGGTTTTGCAGCAATAGGTAACTGAAAGAGTGTCTAATTTGTACTAATTAATTTAGTCCTCATATCAACTCCATGAAGAAATTGAGGCACAGAAAGCTTACGTAAGTTACATAACCAATAAATAGTAGATCTGGTTTTAAACACATGTAGGCTAATTCTCCAGCCATGTTTGTAAGCACTATGTGATACTGTCTCTTTGTAAAAGCAGCAGTATCTCTCAGGCTTATTAAAGGTTGTCCCTCCCCCATGTGGTCCACAGGAGCAACCCCTCTTCAGAAGAGGAGGCTCCACATGTGCTCATGTGGTATTAACCAGACCAAGAGCCCCTAAGTAATTCTGGCTCGACGCTGCCCCCATGTGGCCTATCCAAGCCTTCTCATATTGGCACATCTCTGGCTGCAGGAATGCAGTTTGAGAATCTGTCGTCCTTTTAGGAACCCTCTTGACCCCACCGCGTGCTTCCCAACTGGAACTGCAGTCTCAATTCTGTTCTTTTCGGGTCCCATTTTAGCCAGAGCTTGCCATATTCACTGCTCAGAGGAAAGCATCCCACCTGAAGCTCAAGTTGAGGTTCTTCTACACTCCTGCAGAACTGATAGAACATCTGGGGGAATAGAATATTCCTGCCTAAGCTATCAACAGACTTTAGCAACCAGATGTCCCAATTGTCTCATTTGGAGCCCAGAGCACCATCAATGGCCCAAGAATCACATAAACAACTTTTAATCAAAATACTTTAGCAAGAGAAACATTCAGGTTAAGAGATTACTTCACGGTGGTTAAAATAAATCAAAGATACAAAAAAAAATTCATCTTACTCATCATTAGCCACAGATCGTGAGAGTCGGTGGAGTCTAACAGGTGAGAGTCTGGGTTCTTGGAAAGAAAGACCTGGCTTCAAATTCTGGCTCCATCATTTACTGGCTGTGTGACCTTGGACAAGTCTCTTAACCTCTCCTGGCTTCAATGTCTCCATCTGCAAAATGACTATAGTAATAGCATCTCTCTTACAGAATTAACCTGAGGATTAAATGATATGGCATCTGAGAGCACTCAGTGCCTTATCATCAAGTGATCAAATAAGTCTAAATCATATCTTCTTTGTTCATTTGCTTAAAGTCCCTTGACTATTTTACATTATAAAAAGTAATGCATATCTGTTACGTAACATTTGGAAAGCAAAAGGAAGAGGAAAATTAGAAATGAAGAAAGAAAAAAGAAAAGAGAAAGAAAGAAAGGAAAAAAGAGAAAGAAAGAAAAAGAAAGGACTCTGATACAGAGGTTTTAAAATCAGGGTCCATAAACCCCTAGAAGACCTGTAAGAGGTTCAGAGGGTACATGAACTTGGATAGAAAAAATGTCATTCTTATTTCAAGAACCAACTAATGGGCAGCATTTCCATTCATTATGAATATTGGCATCAAATCACAGTAGGCAACTTTGTCTTTGATAGAATTCTTAGACATTTTTATACCATGTTTCAGTTATTGCAGGTATTTTGAAGTACTATTTGCATTCATACCTACTTCATAGGTATAGTAATTATTTGACCATCTGCTAGATCTTGTTATTTATGGTGCTACAAAGAAGCATACATACTACTATATTGCAAAATTGTTTCAATATTTTGATACCTATATTTTAGTATCATTAGTTTTCTTTTAAATTCCATGCTTGACATTTCAGGCATTTAAAACCTTCCTGAGAAAGAACCCATAGGCTCACCAAACAGCCAAAGCTGCCTATGGCACAAAAAGGGTTAAGACACCCCCGCTGTGTTGTCTCCAGCCAAGTCCATGAGCAGTTCAGATATTCCTGCCAGTCTGTAACTGTTTACTTATTTCATATTGTTGCGATCAGGTTGTATAATATAATTTTGTGGCCTGCGTTGTTAACTAACCATAAACATGTTTTCATACAATTTCTTACACACATAATTTTTAATGGTGGCATGATAGTACATTTTGTTGCTGCACCATAATTCACTATTCCCCTATGGTTTGCCATTTAGAAAGGCTTGGATCTGTCACTTTTATAAATGACATTGGGATGAGCATCTTCCCTCATAAAGGAGCTTCCATGTTTTAGATTATTTCCTTAGGCGAGACACCCTGCAGTGGCAGAGCGAACATTTTCAAGGCTCTGACACCTTGCCCGGCTCCTGCAGAGCAGGATGCACAGGAAGTCAGGAGGGAGGGACCGGAGAGAAGGGTTTGAAAGGGGAAAGGAAGGGGAGGCCGAGGAAGAGAATGATGAATGGGAGGGCAGGGTGTCCATGCACAGGTGTGCAGGCTGCGCCCTGCTCAAGGGTGCCTGACCCAGGTGATAAGCGTGGGCTGAACTCCAGTTGGGCTCTGCCACCAAGCCACGTCCTCTCCCAGGCATCACGGGAACGGAGGCAGGCCTGCTGGTGGAGTTCACAATTGCTCTCTGGTGGTGGCATCTCCTTGAGGTCTCCAGGATATAAAAGCACCACACCCTTAGCATTCTAGAAAGGAGAAGCCACATGGTCAACCTAGAGCTCCTGGACCTCTAGGATTTGGGAAGGCAGGTTGGTGAGCAATTTTTGCTTCCAAAACATCTAATAAGCATGAACATTTACCTTTAATGAGGCCTCTGCGAAAAATTTCCTAAGCTTGGAGGTCACTGTTGTGTGCTACTCCTTGCAAATGCGGTTATTGGGGTGGATATTGGGTGGGCTGCCCAGGACCCCTCAGGACAGAGGCCCTCAGCCCCCCAGTTCTGGGAGTGTTGGCTGCTGTCAGTTCATAACTAGTCCCTCCCTGGGAGCTGCAATGGCTGGAGGCAGTGGCCTTGCTCAAGGTCATGGCCCCTGCCTGATGGACAAGGGGTCACACAGGCCTGGCCCCTCTCCCAGCAGAGACCACTCTGCAGCTCATCCCAGCTCCCACGCTGCCCAGGACCAGCTGAGCCCTTTGCTGTGCGTGCACCATGGTCCAGCCTCTCCCTCGGCCAGCTTCCCTCCCTCTGTGCCCCTCACTGATGGTGCTGCCGGAGCACACCCTGATTTCCTGCACGCTGATCTCTGGCTCAGAGTGTGTTTCTCAGGGAATCCAACCTAAGACAGTTACGTATCTTTGTTTAATCAGAGACGAGAGAAGGAATACATTACTACAACATACACTGGTGGGTAAGATTTTTTTCAAGACATGGTGTCTATGAAGTAGAAAAGCACTTTTTAAAAAAGATCCTCACTGTTTAAACCAACAGCAACATAAACATGCATACATCCCTATTCCTCACCTACCCCCTCACTTTATAGATGGGAAACAGAATCTCAGAGGACAAGTGACTCAAAAGTCACAAAGCCTTTAAACAGCGGGGCTAGAATTCGAAGCCAGACTGGCAATGCAGGACTAGCTGCGTTTCCATTCCACAAGGCTGCCTCCACCAGCTCTAGGTTCAGGGCGACTCATTTTACAGACAAAGCCGATTCCATCAGCAGGGGGAAGCAGGGTCCCGGAGCCCGGTGTCTTGGTGTCTCGCCCAAAGGGTTAGGCATTCCCCTGCCTCACCCTAACATCCCGAGAAAAATCCTAAACTGTAAGGTTGGCCTGGTGTGGGCGTTGGCATTAGACAGCCGAATTCAATCCTGGCTCTGCTACTTGCTAGCTGTGTGGTTTTCAGACAATTTATTTGCCTCTCTGAGCCATGCTGCTTTAGGTCAAATTAAAATTCTAAAATCTAATTTTCAGAGTTGTTTTCTGAATTAAGTATAAGACCTACATACATACAGCTTATGTAGCACTATCTCAGGCCCTTAGGGACTAACCTAGCATTAGTGCCACCTCTGGCCACCCTTATCCTGTGTTACCTCCTGGGCTTAGAGCAAAGTATTTGAAAAAACAAAAAGGAGAGAGAACTCTCACAGCTTTTCAATATAAAATGTTCTGTCTCCTTCTCTGATTGCCAAGGGAACAGAAAGCAGCCTCCCCTCCCACTGGGTGCAAGGACCTTTGAACCCATTAGCAGCCTGAGAATCTGCATGCCTGCTCAGTGGCTCAGCCCAGATTTGCCAGCAGAGGGCAGCACCATTCTGCTAAAAGCCTGGAGGGGTTTGCTACCCCTTCTTGGCCTCAGCAGAGGGATTACTTCCCGGCTGGCACAGAAAGGCGGGTGATGTCCCCGGACCTCTCCTCTACCTGGGCCCTGATCTCTGGCAGCTGTAGCATGTCTCCCCAGAAAAGAATGGCCAGAACTTCAGCTCTGCAGCAGCCAGGGCTGGATTCAATCTGCAATGCCAAGGCATATTTGCACGTGCTCTTCTGTTAAATATGTCTGTTCGTTCATTATGAACAATACTGCCCAGAGGTGGAGATTCAAACCAGACTGAGGCCACCAGCGGCCCCAGCTCACTGTTCCCGGGCATTTGACAATGGGCTGGCCAATGCCTTCCCTCCCTCATCCAGAGGGAAGAAAAGAGGGGGACAGGAGAGAGACGAACTGTGTGTGTGTGTGTGTGGCGGTATTTGTATATACCGGTGCTCAGATGAAGGCCCTGACCTGGGTGGGCGGCCCCAGGAGGGAGATGGAGTGAAGCAGGGGTGGCCCCCACACCTCTCTTCCTCCTTCCGCAAGGAATTGGGACAGACCCCAGGGGCAGAACCCTCACATTTCCCCCGACAACTGAGAGTCCTGCCCAAGATGGTGAAATTAACAAGTGCGGCCCAAAGTTGGAGGTGGGGGCTGTTGACCTCCCATATCTCAGACTCTAGGTTTTTAGGAATTTCTGGGCTTTCTAGAGAAAGACTCGGGCTTGAGGGCCCACCTGAGCTGGAGCTGGGGCCATGCGTTGAAAGAGTGCTGCCCTCTTGAGAGTCCCTTCTGGGCAAGGCTCTTTCCAGGGACAGGGACAGCCTTCCCTCACCAAGGGACATTTTCTCATACGAATGTGTCCATGAAGGCAGAGGCAGGGCTGCCCAAACCCGCCTGCCTTTCCATCCATGGACACAGAGGACAAGAAAAAGAATTTCTGCTTACACGTTCATTTCCCAGCCTTGAACAGGACAGTCTCAGCACCCCCTCCCCCGCCACCCACCCATGCGCGTGCGCACACACACACACGCACACACGTACAGTGCAATGTTCATGCTAAAAGAGTAAGCAAATTCCTCTGTGGGTAGAACTGCTGCCCAGGAAACAGGCCTCAGAGAGAGCTACTTTAAGGCAGAAAATCCTCCCAGCATGCCGGCCGTGAATGCAGCTCAGCTCTTTTAGACTATAGCACTGAAATCATCTTTTTTTCACTTCTCTCCAAAATGTCTATAATATCTGTGAGGCTAAATAATTTATGGTTCTGCCTGTCCTTCATATCACAGAGTGGTTCCACTTAATGTTGTTCCATGGCCTGGTGACAAATGGAGTTTTTCTTGTGTTCTCTGGCCCAATGGGGAGATGCTGCTCAGCCTGGGTGGGAAGGAGGAGGCTGGGGGAGGGGTGCCCTGTAAAGCAGGCCCTGGGCTCACGGCCCCAGCCGAGATGGAGCTGCCCCTGGGTTTCTGGTGATTCAGAGACACGGAGAGGGGCAGAGTGAGGAGGCTGAACACTCCGCGACTGTAAACTGCGAATTCCCTGCAGATGCCTCGCACACCATCCCCTCTGGTGGCTCCATCTGTCCACGGATTCCCAGCGACTCCAGCTCTTGCTCTTCCCAGCCCCAAACACGGCAAAGAGGTGAAAGCAGAGGCAAAAGGCGATCAGCTCTTCCTCCCGCCCCTCCCTGCCACTGGCACCCACAAGGGCTCTGCCCCATCGCCCAGACTGACCAGCCTCGATGCCTTCTCCAGGGGCCCAGGCTCCCCAGGCTGAGCCCCGGGCCTCCGTAGAGTGCAGCCTCATCAATAATTCACCAGCCTCCCCCTTCCTCCTCAGACAAAGGGAAGGGAGCGTGCAGGCCTCAGAAGCCCCGAGACCCAGGGCTGCAGAGTCAGGGAGCTAATATCCTCTCCAAAGGACAGGAGAGCTGGGGACAGAGGAGAGGGAGAGAGGAGAAGGAGGGAGGGTCCGCAGGGGCTGGGGGAGCAGAGCAAAGAGGAAAGAAGGAGTAAGAAAGGGAAAGCGAACAAATCTGATCTGGAATAGCAGTTCTAGAAGTTAGGTGTGCTTCACGGGTGAGATGCACTATTCTGGGAGAACTAAACATTTTTCCCCACTGCTATTTTCCTGCAGAAATGAGAGGAAGCAGGACGTGGCTGGGTTTCACAGACTATTTCTTCACAGCTTATTACTCTGTTTTGACAAGACATCTGCTTGAGCTACTATTCTGAACCACGCGGTGTGCAACCTCCGTCAGCGTTGCCAATTCCAATGTTCTGCAACATAACGCAGCGGAGGCTGACAAGGCGCACACCTGGCGGCCAGGAGGCCAGCGGCGAGGGGGTGTAGGCGGGTCCAGAGGAGGGATGCTGGGGGCTTGTGCTGGGGTACAGCCACCTGGGTCCACGGCTCAGCAAGGAGGACTTGCTGGGTGTCCTTAAACTATCCAAGGCTCAGCTTGGCCTTCAGACCCCCTCCTCATGGGGATGGCTGCAGGAACCTTCAGAAGGGCCCCAAGGAAGAGACCACATGGAGAGAACACGTGGTCCTTACCCTTCATGCTTATGGGCTGGTTTGCATGTATATGGAATTTGATCCCAATTACAGATCAGCCTGCCAACCTCCACATGTTCTTACATAACTGTAGTAAAGAAAGTGACGGGATGGACAGTGTCATTCCAAGAGAAGCCGTAAGGCCACATGGGAAGATGTGAGCACTGCGGTCATTTACTAGCAAGTATTCGCTGAGCACTGACAAGGTAGCAGCGAGAGCACAATCTCCTCCTCGGTGCAGCGTGTGGTCCAGTGAGCTCACATCTCTGCTCCAGAATCTATGGTCTATCTACCTGCCCTTGGGCAAGTCACTTAACATCTGTGGGCCTCAGTTTCCTCATCTGTAAAATGGAAATTGTTAATCCGACACTTGTGGGATTATTGGGAGGATTTGGTGACGTTTCGGGTGTCAGGGCTCTGGCACGGTGCGTGTGCACGGCGTGTGCTTAGTAAGCGTGCAACCCCTTCCACTTCACTTGCTGTGTTAGAAGATAGGAGCATTGAGGGCTCTAGCATGAAGTTTGGAGTTTCTCAGCCATTAATTTTCTTCATGTGGCCAGTTTATTAAATAAACATCAGGAATAGCTTTATTCTTCTCTTCCTTGAAATACTGTTTTGTCAAGTCTCCCTTCCTTGTCCCTAGACAGTATCTCAAACAGGTCCCAGAGTTTTCTTGTTGTCTTCAGGCATTAGAACAATCATTTTCAGGCAATCGAAAGTCCTAGAGAACCAACAAGCCTCCAGGCAGGAATAAGATGCCATCCTACTTTCTTGAAGGCAGCCTTGGTGTGAGTGGTTCCAGAAGGATCTTCTTTCTTAGCCACCCCCAGGCTTCCTTTCTTCTCTCTGCAGGTAAAAGCCCCAGGACTAGTCTTGGTCACCTCTTAGCCAGTCCAATGATGATGGCCCAGCGCCTACCTTTAGAACATGTGGACACTCAGCCTTAGCTTTGGAACCTCAGACAAAACTCCAAGACAATAAGAAATGTCCCTATTAATGTCCTGCTCATTCAGAAAGAAAAGACTGACTCTCGGTCCCAAAAGCTAAGACATTTACCTGCTTAGGGGTCCAAATGACCCTCTCTCTCCAGGAAGCAGGAATTTGAAAGAGATACAGCCTTACCTTTCTTATCTATAATCCCGACTCAGACAAAAAGGGAGGGAATGGAGAGAATCAGTCACAGCTACTTAATACAAAAAAATCATCTTATCTTTGAGGAGTTTATATATATAAACACTCACCTTTAGAATGTTTTTAAATTTACTGCTACCCATGGATGGCAGGATATTGGTAAAGGGCACCCTCTTTGGTTGTGGGCCTAGACCACATGGTTCATAAATCCCTACTCTTGGCTGGGTGTGGTGGCTCACACCTGTAATCCCATCATCTTGGGAGGCTGAGGTGGCACGATCACTTAAGGCCAGGAGTACGAGAGCAGCCTGGGTAACATAGCAAGACTTCCATCTCTACAAAAAATTTAAAGAACATTTATTTTAGGTGGTACATGCCTGTAATCCCAGCTACTCAAGAGGCTGAGCCAGGAGGATCACTTGAGCCTGGGAGTTTGAGGTTGCAGTGAGCTGCATGATCATGCCACTGTACTCCAGCCTGGGTGACAGAGCAAGACCCTGTCTCTATTAAATAAATAAATCCCCACTCTTCCACTAACCACCAGTGTGAGCTTGGGCAGATGACGTGACATCTCTCTGCCTCGGTTACTGCATCCGGGCAATGGAGAGAAGCACAGGCCCTCCCTCCCAGGGTAGATGAGGCCACGCCTCTTAGAATAAGGCCTGGCGCACTGTATGGGCCTCGGAAATGTTTGCTGCAGTGAAGTGAGAGGTAATAACTGAATTCCCTGTTCGTATGATATCCCTTTGACTACTCCCTTTGACTCACATCTTTGCTGCTTCAGGATTTTGCTTTCACTGTTATGCCCTTTCCTTAACTTTCTTTCTTTTATGTTCATCTGCGAACAGCTCTTTGGAGATACCCATTACTGACAGCCATGAAATTGTCCTGCAATGGACGTCATTGCTAAACCTAGCCTGTGAACTGAGATATTTAGGGAGGAAAATGACAGCCACAGAGTCAGGCCCCTAAGTCTGAGCTCGACCCTGCCACCCACTAGCGAGGTGATTTGCGGCAGGTTCCTTGACCTCTCCAAGTCTGGGCTTCCCCATCTGTAAATCAAGGGTGATACTCATGCTCACTGCACCTTGGTCCACCCTTCAACGTTTCTTTGTCCCGCCACATTCCGGACATTGAACCTTTTACTATCCAGACTACAATTGCTTGTTTTAATTAGCATGGAATTGGAACCCAGAAACATCTCAAAGAGCCAGCCCCCTCCTTGCAATAAAAGTGAGTTCTCAGGCTCTTTATTACCATCACCATTAGCCTACCGTCATCGCCATCATTATCACGCTACTCTGAAAGTACAGTCTTGGAGCTCAGGAGGATGGGTGGGGTGGGGTCCTGCTTCCCCTCTAGGCTCTCAGCCCCCACTTTTCCCATAGTAAAGGGCCCCAGGGAAAGGGGAGATGAAAGAAAAACTCCAGAGGCCAAAGCAAGCAGTAGAGAAGAGCGAACCTGTGGCTGGAAGCCAGCAGTGCCCTCTCCGTGCCGGATTAGCCAGTGTGCAGAGTAAGGACGTACTTCCGGCACCCGCAGCCAGGCCGGCACTGAGAGAAGCAGTGGTGGGAGAAGGAAAGAAGTAGAAAAAATTCAGCTTCCATGAAGCGATCCAGAATTTGCAATGAGAAACACTGGAAGGAAGCTATTTCCGAGTCAGCAGTGTTTGTTTCATGGTTAGGTTCTGCTTTGATTGGGCATTACATTTCGGGGTGGGTGAGAGGAACTCAAGCGTTTCCAGCATCTTTAAAGCTCTTGTCTGCTGGGCCTGAGCCTGGCCCTCCCCTGGGCTCTGCAGACAGCTTCGCAGCAGCCCCGCTACCTCAATGAACACCTGTTTCGTCACCTGGGGAGGTGGCCTCCACAGTTACAGAAGGATCATTAACATCTGGGGCAGCAGCAGTGCCACACATGGGGCAGGGGAGGCCGCTGTTGGAGGTGGGAGCACAGGGCCCCCCATGTTAATATTCAAAGACGGCACTTCACAGTCCCCGAGCACCCCCTCCGATCCTGTGCTGCCATTCAGAAGGGAGGCAGAAGGCTGTAGTTGAGCTTCTGGAATCCAGGTGTCAACAATGACCTGAACCCCAGCTGATCTCCCAGACCCTGATCTAAACACGAGGCAAAAGTTGTCTTGCTGGAAGGATCCTAGAGGTCCCTCATTTTATATGTGGGGAACCATTTGCACTTGGGGGTTAGAAAGTGATGTATGTTAGGGATGTGACTTCCCATCTGGTGGAGAGAGAGATGGAGAAAAAAGAGGAGAATGGAGAGTAAAAACCCTGAAATGGTTGCATTTACTTTTAGGAAAACTTGAGAGAGAGTGCACGAGAGAGAGAGAGAGTGTGCTCAAAACCTAGGATATAAAATCTTGTCTACAGTCTCCAAGGCAGTGTAAATAATAGAAAACACCCCCCCAAAGCCTAGGGTGATTAACACTGGAGTTTGGCGGTTGCCGTGGTAACCAGTCCCTCCTTCTGCACACAAGCCCCCATTCTCCGTGAAGTCCCCCCAGCCTGCATGTGGCTTTGGGGAGCCAGGGACTATGAGAAGAGGCAGGTGAGGCAGCTGCACTGCCTAGCTGCCAGGCCACTTCTACGTGCTCCCAGGGCTCACCTTAGCCACCTGGGCCCCCAGCATGGCCCACCACGGGGCCTCCATGAGTCACAACCACCACCAGACCCCACAGGCCAGTCTCACCCTCAGCAGGGCCTCAGTGACAAACAGTCAGGCTTGAGAGAGGGAGTCTCCCAGCCGGGGCTCTAGCCTCCCTGTCATCTGTTCTTCAGAAATCTGTCAGGCCTTGTGAGGAGCCCCAAATCAACACCGAATGGGGGTGAGATTTCTTTTCAAGAAAACATCTAGGTATTTGTTTTCTGTGCCTGCTTGAGTACAGTTTGCTGTGGTTTCCCGGAGAATGACTTTCTTTGGCTTTAAAACTGAGTTCCGTGGAATTCTAGGGTTCCACGGAGGTACCTGCTGGAAACTTCCTCAGTAGGGCAACGAACCCCCTCCCCCAACCTACCTGGAGCAGATTCCATTTATATTATAGATTATAGACTATAACTACATGTAATTTTTTGAAGACAAACACCAAAAGAGTCATTCTGTTTAAAAAGGTTGAAAACCCATAGGTGATATCCCTGGTGTTTAGTTCCCTCCGGGACACATAAGCCACCACTGCGTCACTTACTTGGCCTAAACTGATGGAAAGCTAAACTGATGGAAAACTGACTCCCAGTTGCTCAATGCCAGCCCCTAAGTGAATGAGGCTTCCAGGCAAGATCTCCAAATCAAAGGGGACACCACCAGCCTGTTCCTCCTTCTCACCATCCACCTGACAGGGGTACAGTTGTCCCACAGGAAGGGACTCTGTCCTTGGAGGTCACATCCAGGATAAAAGTCAGTCTCTAAACCAAAGAGGCTCCAAAGGAAAGAGACAGAGATAGTGCACATGTGCAGTGAATAATTCAGTTGGCTGCCATGCCCAAGCTGAGCTCCCCTGGAGACAGTGGGAGACACACATCTGCCCACCTTATGAAAGCTTGTAGCAGGTGCCAATTAGATCTGTGCAGCAGCCAGGCCATCCTGTGAGCTCCCAACAGTAAACGCTCACCTTGGCGTGGAGGGTCATGACGTGCAATCGGTATAAGAAACAAATGAGTGGATGGATGGGTGAGAACTGCAAGGCCTGGAGCAGCTTCATGGGAGGGAAAGGGTCTTTGATAACAGCAACTGCTCAACTCCAAATTCATTCTGCTGCCTCTGGTGCTGAAAGCAGGGTAGAGAGATGGAGAATCAGACATTCACAGCTGCCTAATTGTCTGCTAGGTGCTCTACATGCACAGACCCAAGGCGTCCTGGCAACATGTCAGTGAGGCAGATACTGTGATTGCCATTCATATCCCTTTGCTTAATTTACTCACAAGGAAATTGGGTTGAGAGTTTGGAAGGTTTACCCACGGTCTTATAGCTAGCAAGTGGTCAGGCCGCCTCCAGCTCTGCCTGGCTCCAGAGCCAGGGCTCGGTCTGCTGTGCCCCTAATGCCCTGCTAACTTCCTGAGCTTCTGCTCACCGTCTCCAGGACGACAAGGGGGCCAGGTAAGCAGCTGGGGGTGAAGAACTGGGAAGACGCTGCGCAGTCAAGCCTATTTCTCCTATAGAGTGAATTCTCTCCCCAACTCCAGGCCATCAGCACAGCCTCAGAGTGGAACACGGCCCACCCACTTCCTGCCTGACTTCAACTTCCCACGTGTGCAACGTGGACTCCAGGGAAGCAGAACACAGCCCAGGCCTTGGTGCCCACTCAGAACAGTGGGTTTCAGATGCTGTCTGACAAAGACACTGGAATTAGTAAACCCTGGGGACATGATATTTGAACATGGCCCTTATGGTATCCTCAGTCTACACTGTCACCTCAAAACCTATGTCTGGTTCATAGCAGAGACCCCCATTCTGCTTATATTCAAGAGACTCATAGAGGAAAGATGTAAGAGTTACAGTTAGAGGGTCTAGGGCCAAAGCCCCTCTCATTCTCATGCTCCTTAAATCTCTTGGTTTAGATGGCAGTCAACTTGGCCCACATCATTGCTACCTTGAAGTCGTAGTCATTCATTCATACATTCAATCATTTATCCAGCAGTCAAAGATTTATTGAGCACTTATTATGTGCCAGGCACAATATAAAGCACCACACAACTATAAGATGCTCAATAATATTATTTAAATGAGTACAGTGTAAATGATGTTGCTATAGTAAGTATACATTCACACACTTTGGCCAGGAAAGGCAAAATAAATGGTTTAGATTTGAACAATACATTTCAGAACGCTACAAAGTACACTCACATGCATTATAATATTTGGTACATTGTCCTCAGATCAAACCAAGAGCATGACCATTCCAGAAATACTTTGGGGACTACAAGAGAAAGAGGAGGTGACAAGCAGCATTTGGTGCAGTTGGGAGGTCAGCCTCAGAGCTGGCCAAAGTGAAATAAGAGAGGACAAGGAATAGAAAGAGAAATGACATGTCAACACCTACTATGAGTATCTCATTTAACCCTGAATAATTCTATGGAAGAAGCAGGTATTTTCATCCCCTTTTTTAGACCAAGGAAGCCAGGCTCAGAGAAATTAACTCACTTGCACAAAGCCACACAGCCCAAAATGGCAAAACGCCTGACTCCAAGGACTATGTTTTTTAACCTCTCTGACAGGCTGACACTTTCTCAAAAGAGGAGAAAAGGAGGAGAGACTGTACCAGTGGGACTAGGTGAAGTTTGTTGTGATAAAAGCACTAGATGTGAGAACATGCAAATAAACATGAAAACCCCATGACATTTCATTGATGACATTAATAGCAATGATTGCTGTTTTGTTGGTGGGCAACACATATCACCAACAGCTCAAGCCATAGTTCCTGGAACTCCAGAGATACATTTTGAAAGGACTTCCAGGAGGAAGCCCAAAATTCCAAAAGAAGAAGACTGACTACCATAGCAGCTAGTCATTTTCATCTCTTTATTATAGGCAAGGAAACTTGGCCCCTAGGAGAATTAATCGGCATACTTTAAGTCACACAGATAGGAAATGGCAAAGTAGGGATTTGAACCCAGGTCTTTCTGACTTCCAAAGTTACATTGCCTTTCATGACCTTTTCCTGAAAGTGACCAAGGATAGATGAAGGAACTCTTAGGATCTCAGAATTTGGAAGAGACCGTGAGCTTTCTCTAACCAGGAGGTTCTCAAATTTAGGTGGTAAGATCCCCGAATGACCAGCTCCATGCCAAGCTCATTAAAGGGAGGTGGGCTTCACCCCTAATCAGAGGGGCCTGCCTTGTCACCCATGGCCCAAGTGGCAGGACAGGCACCCAACCCAGGAAGGGCAGGGTTGGAGGTGATTGGAAAGCGAGCAGGCACTGGGGATCCGAGTCAGGCAGACCTCCTGGCTCTGCCGCCTCAAGACCTTGGACAAACTCCTGTGTCTCCTGAGTCACAATTCCTTCTCCTGTAGAATATCATAGGCAGCACTAGAGCTTTTAACAGACTGTGTGTAGCTCTGCTGGTGACCTTGGCTGAATCACTATCTCTGGCTGTTTGAGATCCTTCTCTCTAAAATGGACATAGTAACAAGTACTTCACGGCTTGTTATCATGACATGAGAGTATATATGGAATACCACCACACAGAGCCTGGCTCGCAGTAAATACCCCACCGATGTTAGCCATTCTTACCAAGGTGACAGAGCAAAATGCTTAAGAGCTGGGACTCTGGAGTGACCCCTCCTGAATTCACAGTTCCATTACTTACTGCCTTGGGTCTTTGAACAAGTTCCTTAACCTTCTGTGCTTTGTTTTATGCATTCTGCAAAGTGGGGATGGTAATAGTATCTCCCTTACAGGGTTATTAGGAAGATTAAATAAGATATGCATGGAAAATGCCTGGCATGGTGTCTTGCAGGTGGTGAGCGTTCCTTAAAGGGGATCCATTATTAGCACCATTTGGGGTCAAACTTGCCAAGAATTGGACAACAGTTGGGTCTGCACAGCGAGAGAGTGAGCTCCCTGTCTGTGCCTGTGCTCAGCCAGGGGCTGGGAGACCATCTGGCAAGGGTGGGTGGAAGGGATTCCCATACGACGTTGATGGTAGGCTTTGCTGACCTCCCAGACTCCGTGTGTCTTTTCCATGCTGTGACTCTCAATTTGAATTAATAGAGAAGACACTGACCCATCAGTGCAACAAATCAAAAGTGGAGAAATTACTTCCTAGCTTAGTTTTAAAAATCAAAGCCCCTTTCCAGCCAAAGGCAATTACAGACTGATCCACAGGAAGGCAGAAGCATATTTCAATTGAAAAATGGCATCTTCATAGCCATTGCCATATGGAGCCAGGACACCAGGTGGCCCAGGGCTGAGACCAATCACAGGGTCCAATTGGAACTAAATAAAATGACCCCCTGGAGGAAATGGCTCCAGTGAGGCCCACAAATCCCCATGACATGTCATTTTGGCATGTCCCACATCAGCCTGGGCCTCACGCTCTGCCTGATGCCTGAGGCCCTGTCCCTTCCCTCAAGTGGGACAAAAAGATCAGGAGTCTCAGCTGTGAGTGCATCCCCTGTGTGGGGGAGGAACCCACGGGCACAGTAGAGGAGTCCCTGCCTCAGCCTGCTGCTGCAGAGGGCCCTGGGGACAGCTAGAGTCACATGGGCTTCTGCCATTGGCTGCCAGTCCCCAAAGATGGACCACATGGCCTGATGCCTTCTTCTGTATTAAAACTCTTGCCCCCTGGATTTCAGCAACATCATAGGGCAACCATCTCAGTGCAGCTATTCTATCTCTCCTTCCTTGTCTTCTGAAACAGTCTTTCCCCTGCTATAGGACAGCAGGTCACATTTTTGGTAGACAAGGTGGGATAGTAGACACCAGAAGATGAAGCTTTGTGCAGACCCCCTTGCTGGCCACCCCAAATCCACAGCCACAGTCAGCGCATCTGCCTCCACTGCCGGCTCCGGGGGCTGTGAACACAAGAACCAGCCACATTTATAACTTCCTCTAGCCAGCTTCCATCTCCCCATTTGATATAGTTTAGCATTTAACAAAGTGTAATGTGTTTCGTGCAAAAAAATTTAAAAAGGCAAATACTTGAAAAATACTGAGTTAAGCGAGATTAGCAGGTTCCTGCTCTGCAGTATTTCCTAGAACCTTTAATAAACTACACTGCACTGGAACTCTCCAAGGAAGGGACTGGGACAGGGTTGGGGGGAAGCTACCACATTTCCCAAACCTTGTCCCACAGTGTCTTGAAGGAAACAACAGCATAGTTTGGAGCATGGGGCTTTGGAGACTGACAGCCTCTGGGGGGGAATAAATCCAGGTTCTGCAACTCACCATATGTGTGACTTACTTTAGGCTCTGTTTTGCCTTATTTAATGGGAATGATTACAGTTGCCTTGCAGAAATGCCATGAGGCCTTGTATTGAAATGCATACATGCATATAAAATGCATAGTGCTTGAGAAATCATAATTGGACAATAAGTGGTTGCAATTCTTCTTGCTGATACCGTTATAATTTCTTTGTGAAGAATGAAATGGACAAGGATCCTTGGGCTTGTCTTTAGGAGTGAGGAGCAAGGAGCAGAGGAGCTAGAAGACCTTCCTCTGCAGCCAGTCTTCCTGGGTCACTGGAAGCAGCTCGGGGACAGGTTGCCACTGGAGGTGGGTGGTAGCACCACTGCAGGAGAGGAAGGCAGGCTGAGCCCACCAGCTCTGCAACCTAACAAAGAAAAGGCTTTGGGGGCTCAGCCTGGCCCTTCGGGATGGTGGCTGGGAATAGCCAATCGTGTTTACCCCCTCAGTTGCTGGGAACAATTGTCCCTCTCAGTCGGCCTATTGTCTCCAGTAAAGCAGGCACATAACTCCCATTGGCGCTGATGGGATTATGTGCTCCTATCGGGAGAGAAACAGAGCCCAAGCTTGAATGAGAGATGGGGGAGCAGTGGGTCCCCCTTGGTGACCTATCTTAACACAGCCATTCGTTTGATTATCAGCCGAACACAGTGAGGCCTCTTTCAAGAGAACTATTCAACCCTGAGCATTTGTAGCCTGGCTGCTTCTTGATAACTTTTCAGGGAGTAGACTGATTGCATCAAATTCAGGATGCAATGAAAAGGCTTCAAAATGCCCATGACATGAGACCTTGAATCAAAATGGCAGCTGGTAATGGCTTTCCAAATGGTGTGTTGTCTCGGTGGCCTTCAGTCTTTGTGTTCCCATCCCCCTGCAAAAGATGTTGGAAAACACGTGGACTCCTTTGCAGGTTGTTAAACTAATTATCTAAAAGCTGTCATCATGAGTGTACGTAAGTTTACTTTGTTAATAGGAAGTAGAAAATAGTACACATCTTACACTCTGAAGTACAATTAGCATTAGGTATAATTAGAATAAATATTGTATGATGTGATTCGTAAAAACAAAGTTTGAACTACCCTAATCGAATAAAGCACACCAAATCAGAAAGAAGTCACATATAAATTTTAGTGGATTTTACTGAATGTAGCTTGAAAAAAAAATGGTAGTTCTGAAAAACATTCCTAACACTTTGAGAAGAATCTGCATCACCAAACTATACTGCTCTGCTCTCAGAGCAACCCAACTCAAGCCCAGAGATCACATTTCTAAAGCTTTGCCTATAACAGGAATATGCACAACTCAGGCAAAGACTGGAAGCTCTGAGTGTTTAAGGTCCCTTAGCTAAGCATTAAAGGTGGCTTACTCCAGACCAATATTTCAGTTTGTCTCTTTGTTTGACATCTCAGATGGTTTGGAACCCCAGGGCAAAATATCTAGCGAGATTTGGGATGGGAGAAGGATCTACTTTTTGTCAAGTAAGAGAAAGGCCTCTGTGAACCTTTCTTGGTTAGATCTCCTCCTTTGGAAGATCAATTTTGGAAAAAAATAGAAAAGCAAGTTGAGTATCTGGAAACTGATTCCCTTCAAACTATTCATGTATACATACCCCTTAGAAAATCTTCATGTAGCCCAATTTGAAACCATTGCTCTAATTGATCCTATTGAGACTCAGTACACAGAATTAGAGAAACCTGTGACTTTGTAGAGGAAAAGCTACCTGGGCATCACAGAGCCACATACATACTGGGAGAGGGGAGAGGGATGAAACAGTCACAGGGCTCTTGCATTACATTTTTATTCATATATTTAGCAAATATATGAGCACCTACTATATGCCAGACACTGTTCTAAATATTGGGAATATCATGTTGAACAAGACAAAGTCCCTGATTTTGTGGTCCTTAAATTCCAGTGGAAAGGAACATTAAATATATATGTATGTGTGTATGTGCGTGTGTTTAGTCAATATCCTGGTTATGATTCTGCACTATAGTTTTGCGAGATGTTACCATTGGAGGAAATTGGCTAAAGGGTACACAGAATCTCTCTACATTATTTCTTACAATAGTATATGAATCTATAATTATTTCAAAATAAAAATTTTCAATTAAAAAAGATACACAAATAAATAAAACACACACTTACATAGACTATGACATGAAAGTGTAAAAAAAGAGTTATAATTTAAAAAATGAAACAGAAGAGTGTGCTAGAATAGGAACAGTGAGCTTCCCCAGATTGACAAGCCAGGAGAGACTCACAGAAGAGGTCACGGTCAAGCTCCATGATGGACGATAGCCACCTGGGCCGGCCATTCTAGAGATGTGTCACAGCATGGCTGGGTTACTGGACCTCGCCACGGCCCTGCCAATGCCAATGCCATTTAAAGACATAGGAACAGACAAGCAAACTGGGCGAGTCTACTGGTGTGGGATGCTTTCTGGATGGCATGTCCTCATCAAACGTGCCGCAGAATATAGGTGCTGCAGAAGGAGCCATGAGGAAGAAACCCAGGTCTGTGTTGTGGACTCTTATCCTTCTCACAGAAGTCTTATAACCTTGAAAAGTTGCCTGTTTCTTGGGCACTCATGTGTCTTTCCCTGCAAAACACAATATCCACGCATAATCGCTTCACATATATTTCACTTCTTAATCCTCATAATACCCTATGAGGCAGGTGCTGTTATTATTTCCATTTTACTGACATAGAAACTAAGGCTTAGGAAGGTTAAATAACTTGCCAAAGTCACACAGAAAGTAGCAGAGCCAAGACTTGTGTCCAGAGCTATTTGACTTAAAAAGCATTTAAACTAGATTGGATATATGTGTGAGCTTGTGTCTAGAACTAGAACACCAGTCTGGAAACGGACAGTAAAGGAGACCATACTAGAATTCACTTGAAAGCAGAAGGAAAAGACAGGACCCACTTGGTGGCTGCTGACAGATGGCCAATTCGGAAACATTAAAGGGAAACTGACTTGACAGCTTCAATTATCCAGCAAATAGAATCCAAGCAGCACGAGGGGCCCGGTGCTGTGGAAATAAAGGGCTGCCAATCCAGGCTCCATCATTTCTTAGATAGGATGCTTTGAGCAAGTTACTGAATCTCCCTGAGTCCCAGTTTCCTCAGCTGTAAAATGGGCATAACAGTATTAGATCCTCCTCATGAAGTTGTCATGAGGTTGACTTTGAATAGCACGTGGCAAAGAGTGGGCAGTTTATTCATGTTGGGTGCTGTCATTGTTATCAGTTGTTGTTATTGTGGTTATTATTATAGGGTTGCTGAGAATTACTTAAAATACTGCACATGTAAGTGGCTGCATCAGTATTCTCTTGCAGTTCCACGGGCTTTCTTCTTCCACACAAATGAGGAATTGTTACTAGGGCCTCGGGGACCCTTTTTATAATTTTCTTCCCACCAAGGATCGCACAATTTGAAGGACATTGTCTCCTAAACAAGTAGAATTTTTGAAAGGTAATTAATTACCGTCTGCATTTTTTATTAATCAGGAGCATACATGATTGCCAGTCTGAATTCCTGTACTCTGGTACATAACCACAGTTACCATGCTGGCTTACTGCAATTCTTGCCAAAGGCAAAGATGTTTGTGCCCAAGTTCACGTCCCTACAGTCTGACTGTGGTAAAGTGGAATATATCAGTTGGGCTTTGGGAATGCTACAAATGGCCCCTATCCCCCCATTATCATCTTCCCAAAGCCCAAGGACATGAGCCTGGGAATACGGGATAACTTAGACCTCATCTTCTAGAACTGCAGGTCAGGGCCAAGGATAAGGACCACATCTGGATTCTAGCCACTAATTGGGTGTATGACTTGGGACAAGTCACTTACTTTCTTCTTATCTGTTCAGTAGGAATAACATTGAACTTGGAAGGCTCGTAAGCATTAGTAGTGTCTGAACAAACGTTAAATCTCCAGTTTGTTTCCTAAACTTTAATGGGTATTGGCACACCCTGGGCATCTGGTCAAAGTGTAGATTCTGATTCCTATGTGTGGGGTGGGGCCTGAGATTCTGCATTTTTAGCATGTAGTCAAGTGAGCTACAGCACACTCTGAGTGGCTAAGATCTAACACACCCTCCATATGGGGCCTAGGGCACAAAATGGCAGTGGGGTTCAAGTAGGGAGACCTTGGTTCTAATCCAGCTAGCATGGTGCAGTCGACAGAGAGAGGTCTTTGAGGTTGACAGACATTGACTTGAATGTCAGCTGGGCCTCTAGCTAGCTGGGTAGCTTTAGGAAAGTTGATTAATTTCACTAAGGCCGGTTTTCTGTTCTGGAGACTGGAGACAAAACTGCCTACACCTCATTCGATGGCTGGATGATTAGCAGGAACCATGTACATAAAGCACTGAATGTAGGAGTTGGCACATAACAGTTGCCAAATTAATTTTAGTTCCCTACTGATTCTCTAATCTTCAATTACCTGGCTTTGTGACCCTAATCAAGTTATTTAGCCCCCTCTGAGCCCGGGTTGAAGCCTATGGGCCCGCCCATCAGCTCTCCTGTTTTTCTTCTCCTAGTTGCGCAGCTGGGACCTGCTGTGTCTGCGGCCACCGCCTCAGGCCTGTCTGCCCACTCCTGGGGCTTCATCAAAAAGTCTGCACCCAAGAGGCCCCCACACGCTTGACCTCGGGAGGCACACACGTGTGCTCACCTGGGGCTCAGCTGGACAGCAAGAAGATGGATCCCCAAGTTGACCGGAGTTAATTGAGAACTCTAATTCTCAACCCCCTGAAGCAGGCCTCGTTGGGCCCACTGCACCCTGAATATCAACAGGGAGTGGAGTTCAGCTCAGGAATGATAAGACCCTGTGATCAAAGGATGCGATGAAACCGTGGGGATATAATTTATTAATAAGGGATAAATAGAATACTAATTAAGGCAGAGCTTGCAAGAAGGCAAATTCCCAAAGCAAAACTTTAAGGAATGCTCAAATAATTACTATTTTAATTAAAAGTATATCACCCGATACAAATGGCAAGCTACCCTCTCACCAGGAGGACTGAAATACAGGGCTGACTGCAGAGTGCAAAGGCCGTGAACTGGTGAGCGAACCCAGGTCAGGCTGAGCTGCAGTTCCCTACCTGGTCCTCCTCTGGTTGCTATTACCCATCAGGCTTGGGGGCTCCTCCTCTCCCCTGTACCCTTACTCTGAGAGCAAAGTATGGCCGTGTCTCCACAGATACTGAGGTTCCCACAGTAGCTGCTCCAAGTCCTAGGATCCAAGCCTCCCTCCTCTGCCTCCCTTTCCATTCCAGCGGCTTCCTGACTGTTTTCCCTGGCTCCTGTCTCACCTGCTTTCCCGGGGCCACGGCCAAGCCACCCTCCACAGCACGGCCTGAGCGATCTTGCTAAAATGCAAATCTATATCACATCCCTCATTTGCTTGGAAAATCTCCACTGGCTCCTTGTTAACACATCAACAGGAATAGTGATGATTTATTGAATCACTACTTACTATGTCCCGGGCACTGTGCTAAGCACTTATTTTGCATTCACAACCCTACAAGATAAATGGTAACTCCGTTTCCAGAAGGAGAAAACTGAAGTTAAGAGACATGAAATTTCTGGCCAGTCACGCTGTGCAGAAGTGGCAGGGTGGAGATTTGAACTGAGGTCTGAAACTAACTTCAAAGCCTCTGTCGTCACCATTAGTCTATGCTACCTCTCCTGTGGATGCTTGTTGCTACGGGACAAGGTCTAAGTTTCAGAGTTTGCCTCCTCTACCTGCCTCGTTTCCTGCTGCTTCAGGCATCACCTCAATGCTCCTGCAGCTCCAGGCTCTTGCCATTGCTCCTTCCTTGCTCCCTGGGGACACCCGTGCTCCCCTGAGTCTCCATGCCTGTGCAGATGTGATGTGCTGCTCCTTTTCTTAAATTACCTCCCAGGAGATCTTCCCTCACCGGCCAGGCAGTTTCACCTGCTCCTTGCTGTGTGCTCCTTCATCACTCTATCCCACTTCCTCTGCTGTTCTTCCTCCGCCAGGCACTAGCTCCCAGGATGCAGGGACCGTGCTGTTCACCTTGGCCCCAGCACAGGGCCTGGCTCTGCTGAGTAGGTGCTCAGCACATGTTCACCAAGGTCATCCCACCGACAATTAGCCATGTACTGAAGTCTGCACTGTGGATACAGCAGGGGACAGAATAGACCAGGTCCCACTAAAGCAGCCCCTGCCCTCAGGGAGCTCGCAGTTGAGTCGGGGAGACAAGCAAGAAACAAATAAGCAAATAAATGAGCAAGATGATACCAGAGGGTTGAAAATGCTCTGAGTGCACACGAGCAGAGAGACACAGCAAGGAGTGACTGGAAAGATGAGCCAGCAGGCCCAGGAGATGGTGCCGCATGAATAGAGACCTGAACGGTGAGCAGGAGGGGAGGCAGCACATGCAAATGTCCTGAGGTCAAAGCAATTCGGTGTGTCTGATGATAAGAAGGTAACTGAATACTTCTTAACCTTGTGACTAATTCAGTAACTTCAGTTCCTGCCTTCCAAGCTCTGTCTAATCCAAGGAATAGGCTACAGCAAATTTTTCATAGGTCACAAACAACATGCGAAAATTAAGGACGATGCTGGGAATTTTTACACAAAAGTCTAAATGCATTTAGTCGAAAGGGCTGTTTTTTTTTTCTGAGATTAAGTTCCTTCCTACTCGGAGTGCATATGCGTGTGCTAAAATGTCCTTTCTTTTATGAAATGATGGTGCTAGATGTTCATTTTTTAGGTTTGTTTTTTCTTCAAAGTCCTTCCTTGGCAAAATAAGTTTTTTCCCAAAAGAAGAAAAAATTGTATTGGTCTGTGAAATCCAAAGATCTGATAACCACCGTTTGACAGACTTTTGGACTTGGCAGCCTAAAGGTTGAAGGCAACTGGCTTCCTTCTGGAGGGGTTTGGCAAGTTCCTTCCCACTGTCTGCACACACTGCCACGCTGCACCCCTGGTGTGGGGTGGGATGCTGGGGCTTCGGGGCTTCGGGAGTCAGACAGCGCATATGATCAATAGAGTCACCTGCAGTTGCAGGGAAGGACGAGGAAAAGAAGATGCAGTCCTGCGCACTGCTCCCTCAGCAGCGTCCCTACTATTGCCAGGGATGAAGAAAGGAAAGACCAGCAGGTCATGCAAAGACAATAAACTGCCCGGGGGCCACTATAGTGGGTTTATGCAAAAGGTCTTCCCGAAACCACCTCCTTTTCTGCTACCATTTTTTCTTTCCTCTTTGTCCCTCCCCGGTCTCTCTCTCAGGTTAGAAAGGTACAGTTGGGGAGGGAAGGGAGGCACTGACAGTGTGCTATGTTTCCTTGGTGAAAAAATTATTAATCCTCCACGCCTGCTGCCATACCACAGAGCAGTGAACGTGGCTTGATTTGACAAAGCTCCTGGAAGACGACCTGACTCTCATCTACTCCCATGCCCCACCAGTTGCTAAGAGAAGCCATTGCAGCCTGAATCCCAGGATTGTGTGTGTGTGTGTGTGTGTGTGTGTG
>VBSM01001265.1:22296019-22445090 GCA_008086735.1 Cheirogaleus medius
GGTCCCATGACGTTTGTGCTCTCTGTTGGGTAATATCTTACATCACTTGAAGTCCCAAAACAGTCTTTGTTCTCTAATTGGAATGTAAAGTCCTGTGTGTTGGCTGAGAGAGACTAAGGGATAGAGAGACAGACAGACAGAGAGACAGAGAGAGAGCGACAGAGACAGAGACAGAGAGGTGTTATTGCATGGAGAAAAAACTCAGCTCTCTCACCAGCAGCAGTCAAGGGGGCATGAACCCCAAGGACCTGGGACTCCTACAAGAACATTGGCCCGAGGGGCCAAGTTGGAACAAAGCAGAGTTACTGCTACCTTACTCCCAGGGTTCGTGGGTACAGAAAATGGTGTTTTCCAGATGGTTCCCTATAAGAGAAAGAGCTGGCCCAGAGAAGGGTTGGCACCTCAGCAGAAATCTGGAAGGGGACTTCAAATTTCCTAAGGGGATGCCAAGCCAGTGGTGGCCTCGGGACCAAGCTCAATCAGCCAGGTCCAGAGCTTGCAGGAGCATCCTCAGTAGCCCTGGGGACTCCGAGCAAGCGGGAGAGACCTCTGGGGAACGGGGGGCCTACGGGTCTGCCCACCCACGAGCAAAGCACACCAGGCACGTGAGGACTGTCCTCCCTTTCCCGCCCCCTGCAGCGTGCAGTCAGTAACCCCAGGGTGAAGGGAGAGCTGAAAATAGAAAGGTACTGATCACACTCACTCCCCAAGACCAGGCTGGCTCTGAAGCTGGCCTTGGAGGGAGACGGGGAGAAGACTGATCTCTAAATCAAATCCAGAGTTGGAATTAACACACAGGACTTCACATTCCAATTAGAGAACAAAGACTGTTTTGTGACTTCAAGTGATGTAAGATATTACCCAACAGAGAGCACAAACGTCATGGGACCTCTTTGAGTTTTCATTTGGGAGTAAGAGAAGAACTTCACTGAGAGACAAAAAGGAAGTTGTGTTCTGCTCATCCCAAGAGTTGTGCTTGATCCAAGTACACAGTGAATCAGGAGCCAGGAGGAGGTTTTGTGGCCCTGGAGTAATTAAAAAAAGACAAAGACAGAAAGGACGGGTCTGCCCTGGTGACACTGGCAATAGGACACTCTTAGCATGACACTGAGAGAGAATGAACCTTTCTTCTGGGGTGACATTTTGCAATGACCCCCCCCCCCAAACCTTTGCAACCCTGACAGGGAGTTGGAAAACATTATCAGGAAAGGTGGGTCCAACCCATGGGTCACCGAGACCCTGGGCCCGTGTGTCCTCCCATGTCCTCTGACGTCCAGCTGCCCCTAAGCCTGAAGACTTGTTTTCCTGGACCAATGCTCCCTCCACGACAGCAATCTCAGCAGCCATCAGAGAAATCCCTGGGATTGCATATCAATGAGGGAGAGAGGTGGGGGAGGACAGGGAGGTCACCTCCAGGAGGCATCGGTTTCCTGACCACTGGGTAAGAAAATGCAGGATGAGGGCAGCTGTCACAGCATGCCACGCCTATTCTACAACCACTGCTCCAGTGGGAACAAGGCACCCGAGTCCTGCCTGCATGGCAGAGCTGGGCGGGTCCTGCCAGAGCTGCCTCCTACCACAGGGACTTCTCCGCGCAGCCTCGGCTGCCTAACGCTCCTCTCCAGTGCAGCTCCCTGTGCGTGGGGACTTGTCAACACCTTTCTAAACAAGATGTGTGGTTTCCGCATCACTAACAACAGGCCACAGCCTGCACCCTCTCTTCTATTTCACTTGGACTGGGTTTGTCGACAGGCCATAAGGGAAGCACACCCAACACCACTCGAGTCCGCGCGGTCTGCAGCTGGCACACGGGGAAAGCGGGGGCGTTTCTGATGATCTGAATGAAGCATGGTGTAGGGAAGAGGCCACTGGAGACCGGTGGGCACGTGGGCCCAGCTCTGTCCCCACTTGCCGCTGTGTGTCCTTGGACAAATCAGTGTACCTCTCTGGGGCCCAGTGTCCCCATCTGGCAATGGTAGGGGCTGAACAAGAAGATCCTTTCTAGCTCTGATGAACTCTAGTTCTGCAAAACCCACTCTGGCTTAGGATGCGGCACTTTGGCTTGAGTTTATGACCCAGACAGCAATTTGAATGCCAGTTTGACATTTCTTTTATGGAGAAGTGAATGTCATTCACAGGGGAATAACCAGGGAGCCAATTCAATCCAGGAATGAACAGGAAGAAATCAAAAGCATCTCCAAACTCGCTTAAATATAATTGTGTTTACACAACACTGATCTTCCACCGCTCTACACACTAAACTCCAAGTGTCTGTTATCTAAAGCTAAAGGGCCTGCATGTCGCAATGCTAAATAATAATTGTAGAAAGCCCAGAAGCTTCTAAGGAATTAGCAGGAAAGAGACACCATCTCCTGGAGAAGTCCCCAGAGCTTAAGAAAAATTGGGAGTGGGGTGCTGGGCTTTCCCAATGGGAAATTCAGATTTTTCTTAAAAATAAAATGTCCCTAGATTAGAATGAAGGCAGGACACCCTCCTCAACCTTTCCAAGAGTCTGTCACAGGGCCTGGCCCTTTTAGGCCCAGCCCCCACCCATGCTAGCACTGACGTCAGCACTCTGTCTCCACAGCCCTGGGAGCCGGGCTCACTAGATCAATGAAACATTCGCAGTGCCAGACATGTCTGCCCCACTCCACGGAGCCAGGGGTTCAGGCACGGAGCCGGCCCATCTGTCATTAGGCTCTGCCGTTAATTGCTGTGCTAATGACCAAGGTTTGAATCGCAGGCACGAAATGCACACGCAGATGTAGACACAGCTCTCCAGTGCTGTGTCTTGTCCCCTCACAACCTGGCACCGTCTCCAGGATGCAAATGGAGAGGAGGCCGAGTGACACCATAACCCAATTGGCACACATTCCAAATAGCAGGTCCTGAGAATTTTTCGGCCAGGCACTTATTCCTCTGGTCATCTATCTATTCACTCAGCAAATACTGGCTTCATGGTGGGTACCATGTCAAAATGCCAGGCCTCCAGGGATGACAACTGTGTGGTCCCTGCTCTCAGGAGATCAGAGCCTTGCAGGGGAGATAGACAGACAGACAAATAGAGCAAACACAGCGTGACAAGTGTTAGGAGATAAGTCAGTTTAGAGGCTGTGGGTAGAGGAGGGGTATCTGGAAGGCTTCCTGGAGGAGGAGAAAATGCCTGAGCTAAATCTGAAAGGAAGAGCTGAAGTTACCCAGGGCAAGAAGTGGAGGAAGCATTACAGGCAGAGGGACTAGGGGGTAAGAGAGGACATTGGCGTCTGGGGAAATGCAAGGAATTGGGCGTGGAAGGCTCAGGGTGGGCAACGGGGGAGGGAAGGGTGGAGACACAGGGTATAGAGAGTGAGGATGCGGGAGAAGGAGGCGGGGGCAGAGGGTGCAGAGCCCTAAGGAGCAATTACTCCACACACCTTGCAAGGTGCAAGGGATGGCACTAGGTCCATGTAGGGGCCCTGCCCTTGTGGAACAGGAGGTGAGGGACACAGGTGGTGGCACAGAGTGGTTCAGACGAAGAAGAACTGTCGACAGGCTGGGTTGGTTAGAGAAGGCCTAGCTCTAGAGGAAGCCAGGGCTGGGCCTCCAGCTCTAGGCAGATCTTGAACAGGTGAGCCAGTGTCCCCAGCCAGATGTTCGGCACATGTGGACTCATCAAATCAATGGTGTCCTCCCGTTTTCCAGGTCAGGAAACGGAGGCCCAGGGAGCTTATGTAGCTTGGGAGCTGGGAAGAGCTGGGAAGCTGGGATGCAGACCCCGGTGTGCTTGGCTCCAGAGCCTGTGGCCACTCCACAACAGCACGTTGCTGCCCAAGTCCCTCCGGGGAGACGGTACAACCTGAGCAGGTACCGGCAAGAATGTGTGGAAGGTGCACATGGGGCGGGAGGCGGTTTTACTGGAAAAGGAGTTTGTGCGGAGAAGACTGGGGCCTTGGGTGTGGGGTCGAGTCCCAGTAGCCCAGGGATAAGCAACTTACCCTCCCTTGGCTTATAGTTTTCTCCCTGGAAAATAGGACCTAATACCGATGTCCTCCGGATGTCATTAGGATTCAGGGAGAGGATGGGAGTCAAGTGCTCAGGGGACTGACTGCCTCACGTCCTGGGAGTCCTCAAGCGTGGGCGATGTGATCGTTTTAATCAACAGTCGTCATTACTCCTGATAATAATAACTATAAGTAAGACCCCAGAGGTAGGTCAGGGCCGGCACGTGGAGGACCCGGTGGGCAGGCCATCTTGACGTTAATGACACTGGGGAATTGCAGTGAAAGTTTTTAAGCACAGACATGCAATAACAGCTTGGACGGAGCATTTTCTCTTCTTCTACAGAAAAACCCAGCAACTCTCATATTCAGAAGTTTCGTGATTTTTCTCCTACACAGGAAAATTGCATCACAGTGAAGAAAGGGCATTTTCAACCCCTGCAAATGCTGGCTGCGGGGGCCAGCGGGACTGATGGTGACTGAAGGCTGGACACACACCGCACAGAGGCCACGGTGCTCCAGGTACCCCCGGCCGGTGAGGAGGGAAGACAGTGGACCTGCCACCACTGGCCCCTTACTGCTGACCCTGTGAGCCTCCTGAAGACATGAGGCTGCATCCTCTCTGCCATTTATCACCAAATCGGAAGCCTCTGGAGGCCACACTCCTGTAACCATAGAAACAGGCATTCTCTGGACCACCCCTCTCTCCATCAAACAGGACGAGGTCTCCAGTGGGGGGTGTGGAGATGGCTGAGGGAGGGAGGCCTTCGTGAAGGGTGCACTGTGGCGGCATTTCCAGCCCGCCCTGCACCCTGTCGCTGTCCCGCAGAAGGGGGAGGCTGTGGTAGCTCCCAGGCTGCACGGCCACCCTGAGGAAGTGCAGAGGGATCGGGCGTATACCCCGGGCCCAGCATGTCCTTGGGCTCCCTTGCGCTCTTGTGAGCTCTCTGTGAAATGTGGCCTGAAGAGGGCAAATGACTGTCCCAGGCATGCAGCTAGGAGCCTGTTGAGCAGGACCCCAATCCCAGCCTGTCCAAACTGCAAAGTCCCAGCTTTCAGCCCTGCCATATTCTGCTCTCAGAGCAGTGGCTCAGAGAGATAATAGTTAACTGGAGTTCTTTGCAAAAGTGACCAAATGACAGTGGCCAGAGAGAAAGGAAGGGTCCAGCTGATCCCTGGTCCACAGCCACACAGAGGGAAGCCCTGGGTTTGCATCTGGGCCGGAGCAACCTGGGCAAGTTACTATCCTCCCCGATTCCTGCCTCCTCATCTGGAAAAGGGATCTCTCTCTGGGTGGCAAGATCACAGGTCAAATATGCCAGTCTCTGGCTTCCAATAAGTGCTCACTGATGGCAGCTATGATTATTGGTTATTACTGCAGAGCTGCAGACAGGAGAGAGGGCTCCTCAAATGTCCCCACAAACATGTAAGATAAGCCAAGAGTGGACTTGTGAGCTGTGCAGGGCATGAGAATTTTCTTCTCCCTCCCCAACAACTGGCCTTGGAAGTGACCCTTTATTGTTAAGCACTTATGTACATTACTAGATTTCATTTTCCCCACGACCCAGCGAGGTGAGTATTATTCTCGAATGTTCCAGGTGAGGCAGCTGAGACTCAGAGACTAAATGCCCCATCCCATGGTCAGCCAGATCCTGCTTGTCAGTGGACTCCAGGGCCCATGCTCTTCAGAGCTCAGCTCCCTGCTGCTGTGGCTCACAGCCACCCAGGACCTGGGGACCGGTCTCTGGGTCCACGTCTGGCCTCTACTCTCAGCCCCTGCACCCTCCTCTCAGAGGGTCCTCCCAGTGGCAGCAGTCACTCTTGTGAGCCTAGAGGTAACCACTGGCCACCCAATATGAAGACTCAAGCTGGGGACTTCTCTAGGACACAAGGACAGGTGGGATTTAGCTTGCAGTCTGTGGGGCCTCAGGCCCACCACCCCTCCCTGCCTCTTCACCAAGTGGCTTGCGGGGCCCAAATGAACCCGCCAGGAAGGCACATGGGCCCTCCGAAGAGGTGCCAAGGCTGGCCTTCCACTCCCTCTCCATCAAAGCACCGCCACAGTTCACAGTGGGGCCGGGGAGCTGTAAACTCCCCATTTGCCACAGTTAGCAGATGAATAATGAAATGGCAGTGGCAGCCGGCAGTGGCCTCTGCTCTCCTGAGGCCCACAGCCCGGCCTCCCGTGAGTGCCAGCTCGGGACTGAGACCAGCACAGCACCTGGTGCCTGGAGGTACCTGGAGACACACCACCAGGCTCTCTCGCAGCAAAGCACGTTTTCCTGCACGTCTTTCCTGAAATCCGGGCTGTCTGGGATGTGACTGGGGAGCTCGGTCCTCTGCGAGAGGCCTCGTAGCTTAGAGTCAAAGACAGGGCAAAGGAGGGGAGGGAAGGAGCAGGGAGAGAAGCGGGAACAGCATTTGCACAGACCCTGGGACAGGAAGGAGCTGTCCCCGAGCAGACAGCAGGTGGCATGGCTAGGACCCAAGGTGAGTTGGGATCAGAAAGGGCTGGACAGGCGGGGCAGCGACAATCAGGTGGGGCCCCAACCATGGGGAGGATTTTGCCACAGGCTTGGCATGGCCTGCTGTGGCTTCTTTCCTTATGCCCTGGCACATCCTTTAATACTTTCCTAGATCTCAGCAGCATTTTAAAATGCATCTGTGTCCATGCTTGCCTGAAAATGAGCTGGTGTTGGCCCCTGGGCCATAGTCTGGTAAGATGCGCATGCATGTTTGTTCATGGGCGCATCACTCGTAAGAGGGTTAGCAGCAGCCGTATCCTTCCAGTGGTCCCTGAGGCCAGGGGCTGCGGAGCGTGGAGGACAGCCGAGGTCTGGGCGCCCTGCCAGGAAACCCTCTGCCTCCTCTGGTCCAGTGGAGAAAGGACCTCAGGGCCCTCTGGCACGAATAGAAAAGTTAACAAAAGTCTCAGCCAGAGAGAAAGAGCTATTCCCTCAAAACGCTTCTGTCCTGCTCAGTTCATCAAATCTGCTTTATGTAGCACAAAATAAACACAACCCTAATTAGCAGGTTCACGCTGCTGCTGCCTTCTCAAAAGCGCATCACAGATTCCAGCCCCAGCGTCCCCAGAGAGGGCGCGGCAGCTCCCTGCGAGCCCCGGCTGGTGTTCGTGGAGCCATCACTCCTCCAGTGATCGTGCAGTCCGCCTCTCTCCCTCCACGGAGCCATCTGCTGAATAACATTCTTCTCCAGGTCTGAGCTTCAGTCGGCGAGCAGCCGCACCCCGGCTGGGTCCAGTTAACTGAGACGGGAGGGGTGACACGGTGCACTGACGAGCTGAACTGGGTCACAGACTAAGGCAGAGGCAGCCAGGGGAAGCCTCCTGAGTACTAGACCCGGACGAGGGGCATTATGGCATTCCTTCCTCCATCCACAACTACCTACGCAGGGCCCGCTCTCTGCTAGGTGGCACAGCCAGCATGGGCCGGTGGCTTTCTAGAGCCACACTGCCAGGGTTTGAGCCCTGGCTCTACCATCTACCAGCTCTGTGGCCTTGGACAAGGGACTTACCTACTTTATGCCTTAGTTGCTCCATCTATAAATGGTGACAACGACAGCACGTGTGTTAAAAGGAAACATAAGGATTAAATAAGGTGCAAAGTATTAGGATGGCGCCTGGCACGCAATAGGCACCTTATGAGAACCTGAAGCAGAGCTGTGCTCTGTCTTGCTCACCATCTTACCCCAGCACTTAAACAGAAGGTGAGTGCTCCATGAAGACTGAGGGAATGAATGAATGAGGCTGAGCTGCTGTTCTTGCTGTTGAAGGACATTCATGAGGGCTCCACCTTCATAACCTGATTACTTCCCAAAGACCTCACCCACTAATAACCATCACCTTGGGGTTAAGATTTTAAGATATGAATTTAGGGGGGCACACAAGCACCCCATCCATTGCAATGATTATTGCCACAATACGTAAGTTCTTGTTCTTTGTGCCAAGGAACACAGGGGTGCATAAGTCAGATGTAAGTTCTGTTTTCATCAGATTTACCATTTATCATAAGATAGGAATGTTAAACAACTAATAAATGTTTGTTGAAAGATCAAGTATATAAACTAATTACACTATTATTTAATTACAGCTGTGAAGGAAAAGCCTGCCAAAGGGCAGGGATCTTGTGCCTACTGGGGACATCTACTGACACAGCCACGCTGTAAACCAGACTGTGAATGGAGGTACGGCGTGGGGATCACCTGCGTTAGGCTGGCGCCGGAGTGACGCCCAACACATGCCACAGAAAGATGTCATGTGTCTGGTGTCCCCAGCAGGGAACAGAGGGACCTGATCTAACCAGAGAGAGGGCAGGTCAGGAGAGCCTGTGGGCTGAGAGTTGAAGTCTGCTGAGCCAAGGTGAGGGTGGCCGGACTGACGGCCGGGGCAGAATGGCGTGGCTAGTTGGGAGGAGATGACGGCAGGCCAGTGTAGTTTCCCAAGAGTCCCAGGAGAGCGTGTGAGTGCGTGTGTGTGGCGCGGGGCGTCAGGGGTAGAGGAGCAGAGGACGGTGCCAGTGGGTAAGAGAGAGGCGGACCTCTACAGGGCCTTGCGGGACTTGGCGGGGAGTGTGGGCTTCTCCGGAACGATAGGGAGCTGGTGGGGGCTTGATGTCAGAGTCCTCCCTCCCAGGGCTTCGAGCAATCACCATAGCCCTGGCCTCGTGTGCAGTGCCTTCTGGGCACATGTCTGCGTGCCTGCATTCTTCCAGAGTGCCCTCTGTCCCTGGCACAGCCCACGCCCTCTCAGGGCACTTGCACCCTTTATGTTACAGTCTGTCTGTTTTCCCTGCCGGACCTCGAGTCCGTGAGTTTGGCAAGAACAGGAGTTGCTTCCCCTTTGCTCCCTGTGAACATCACCAGCTCATAACAAAATGTGTGTTGAAGGAACGGATGGCTGAGTGACGGAATGAATAAAGCCTTTACTAGATTCCCCTAGGAGTCTGTTACCCAAGAATGCTCAATATCCACTCATCTTTCCATGTCCAAACGAAGGAATTGAAGCCCAGAAGGAGGCAGTCCCCAGCCGCCCTCTTTGTCCTACTCCCGTGGCCTCTTCAGCGCTGTGCTGCTGTTCGGGGGTTGTTTGCCGCCGCCACCACGCCCCCTCGTATTCTCACGGAGCACAGCTTAGGGCTCCGGAAACACATGTGATCTGTCCATGGCACAGGCTGGGCACCCCTCCATCCTCCATCCTAACCCAAAGTGGCTCCCACGCCATCCCTCTGGGCACGTTCTGTTCTGCAGCCAGGGCTCTATCAGCAGATATCCTCAGCTATTACACAGTTATTTTTACCCATTGATCCTAATCGGCTTTCTCACCTATGATGTGTTCTAGGGCCTACCATGGTGGGGACCAGAGAACCTCGATTGAGAACCACTCCTTCAGGAATCTCCTCCAGGTGTTTGGTGTGTCACTAGGTCCTGATGCAACATCTGGATATGCCTGGCCAAGAGTCTCATCTACCTCTGCGGGCTTGACCTGGAATTTTAGGAATTCTGAAATAACTCCCCAGCCTTTGGTACTCAACCACCTCTTCCTTGCAGGGCTAAAAATAATTCGGCTACTCGCTGGCAGGCAAGACTGGTGTCAGGGTGTCAGTTAGGGGGATGTGACACTTAACTAAGTGCCTGGTACTGATGGGCAATTTATAGACACTGTTTTACTTAACACTCTCAATTCTGCAAGGAGATATCATCATCTCCATTTAAAAGATGAAGAAACTGAGACTCAAGAGGTTTGATGGTTTTCCCAGGGACATGTGCATGCTCAGAATCAGAACCGGAAGGACTTGAATCGGGGGAGATGATCCCACAAAGGAGGCACACCAAGCTGGGCACACTCGCACACAGGGCCGCCACGCTTTCTCTAGGGTAGCTGTGAGTTTTTGTAAGATACGGCTCTAAAGTGATCATATAGCATCCAGAAGGGTGTTAGCAGTGATTCCTTTTGCTACTTTCTCACCAATCCACATCCATTCTCTTCTGCAACACCCACTCGAAACTTCATCTTTTTAACTCTGCTGATAACCTCACCTATCCTTGTTTCTTTCTTCTTTGTTCACTGAAATCCCTAGCACCTATGCTCTAACATGTATACGTGGGTGTGTTGCACACGGTGACCTGGGAACCTCAGGTCCTCGCCTGGGTAGAAACACCAGGCCAGCAGGGAGCTGCTCGGCTTTATTTCAGGCCTAATTTCTCCTATCCTCTCTCTGCAGAGGTTGTTGAGCAAATGGTCAGGGGGACCACAGTTGAGCTGGCCAAAATTACAAGTGGATTCCACCATCTCGCCCTACCCTCTCCGGCCCCTGCCCCACAACCTCAGCCAAAGGAAAACAAAACAGTGAAAATAGACATGGCTCGTTTTGCTATTAACAAAGTGGATGAGCTGCGGTGAAGGATTAAGCAAGGTGCACAGATTGGCGGAATCCTATAGGCTGAAAGGAAATCAGCCTCAAAGAGTTCACAACTCAGCCTCTTTCATCCACAGCTGAGAAGGCTTCTGTGACTTTCTGCGCAAGGTGTTGTTAGCGAGGGTAGTAGTTCTGGACTTTGGGGGAGGTGTCAGGGAAGGTGGCAGCTCATTTGGTGTCTCAGTGCTCAAACTGCAACCCCATACCATTGGCTTAGGAGAAAGAAGGATGCATGTCACCCTTGCCCTGCAGCAAAAACACAGACGCCCCTCATGTGGTGCCTGTTATTCTGGGTTCTGCAGCTCCTGGGGTCCTTTAGAGATCTCGGGGGATCTCGTTCATTAAATCCATCTCTACACACTGATGACATCCTAATTTATATCTCCAGCCAGAGTGTCTTCCCAGAATTCCACACTCATATCTCCAACTGCCTATGTGACATGTCCACTTGCACGTCTAAAAGATTATTTTAAACTTAATATTTTAAAACCAAACTCCTGCTATTCTCCCTCAAACCTGCCCCATGTGCAGCCTTCCCCACCTCAGTCAATAGCAAGGCCATTCTCATTGCTCAGCTGAAACTCGTACAGTTATCTTGATTCCTTTCTTTTCCTCATCTGCTTCGTCCAACCGATCAGCCAATCCTACTGGCTCTACCTGCAAGTCAATCCCAACACTACCGCTTCCCACCTCCCCTGCTTCTACCCCTCTGCCTCTAGCGTCGCCCCCTGAACTGCAGTAACTTCCTAACACAGAGTGCTGCTTGCACCAAGGGGAAACCCAGTATCCAACAATATAAACTTTATAAAATCGTTTTCAAGGCTTTCATACTCTGGGTTGTCAAGAAGCTGTTTAAGAAGATGCTGAAGAACAACAATTCACACATGGGAAGATGTTCACGTAAAATTATAAAGTAAAAAAGGACACATAGAAACTGGAAAGTCATGTCCTAAAATATTCTCTGGGTTCTGAAATTGCAGTGATTTCAAATTTCTTTTTCTATGTTTTCCTATATTTCTAATATTAAAAAAATAAATTATGTTCATTATTAGGAAAAATCCTATTAAAAACTAAAATGATGGGAAAGCAAAAGACAGCATAGACAACAAATGGTTAATGAAGAAGAGGAAGAGGTTGCAAGCTCCCTCTCAAGGATAGACTGTATGTCCTCTAAGTCCTGCAAGCTCCCATTTTATAGATGGGAAAAGAGAGGTCCAGAGACGCATGGTAAATTTCCTGGAATAATAACGCCTGCTTTCATTTGCTCCTGGGCATTAGACACTGCGCTATGTGCTTTACACATGCGATCATTTTTTTCCCTCCACACTAGCTGTCTGAAATTAGGAATAACCCCCTCCCTGATCCCACTATTGCACCCATGAGGAGACTGAAGCTTACAGAGGTTAAATAACTTGCCTAGAATCACGTGGCTTGTCATGTTCAGAGCTGGTATGCACCCCCAAAGGCCATGCTCTTAACTATTATTGTTTTCCCACTTTACAAACTTGTAAGTTAAGCTGGGAAGGAGAACCAAGGTTTCCAAACTCCCAGTCAGCTTGCATCATTTTGAAATGGAGCATGGATGAGCAGAATTAAACAGCTCAGAGGCCCCCAACACTCCTCCTCGCAGCCCCTCCTCAGCCCAGCACACAGCCTGGGCCCGCCTGGGCTGCGGCCACCTCCTCTGGTCCAATTCATGAGTCCAGAGCTCTTCCTTCGTAGAAGGAGCAGCTTCTGCGGGCAGGAAGTTTCCAGAGAAGTCCGGAGTAGGTCCGTTGGGGGGAACGTGGGAGGTGGGAGTTTGCCCCTGGAGCCTGGCCTGCTGCCCTGGATTCTCTCCTCTGCGATACCTTCCAAGGTGGAAAATGCGTAACTGACTTAGGGAGTGAACACACCTTCAAATCAAACATCACTGATAAAAAGGCTGGTAAGTTGGTCTCTGAGATGCAGAGAAAGTGGACTCTGATCAGTTGGGCAGCTCCCAGGCTGTATGGGATGGAGCCAAATCTGAAGGACCCCTGCAGCCTACGGGGGAGAACTAGGCTAGGGAGTTGACAAATATTTTTGTCTAAAATGTCCGTAAAAATAAGGTCAGAAGCATAGCAACCTTATAGAGCTGTTGAGAAGATTTGATGAGAAAATGTCAGTTAAACCCTGGGTAAACGAAATTGTTGTTCTAGCACTGAGGACAACAGGCCCACTCCAGGATTGAAAATAGGGAAACCAAGAATTTCCTGCAAAGGTTCCCTACAAGACAGACAACACAGACTGGGGCAGAGCCAGGCAAAAGCACCTTGAGCAAGCAGAATAGCCTCCGGGCCTGTTGGATTGGATGTTAACCTTGGTGTAGATCTTACCATTTTTAAAGAAAAAATATAGGATAGGCTGAGATTATGGGGCAGGGCAGAGCTCAGTGTATTCATTTCCTGGGGCTGCCATAAACTGGGTGGCTTAAAGCAATGGACATTTGTTGTTTCACAGTTCTGGAGGCCAGAAGTCCAAAATCAAGGTATCAGCAGGGCCACGCTCCCTGTGAGACTCTGGGTGGCATCTTCCCTTGCCTCTTCCTATCTCCTGGCAGTGGCTGTCAGTCTTTGGCATTCCTCCAATCTCTACCTCCTTGTCACATGGTGTTGTCTCCCCCGAGTGAGTCTCTCTCTCTTCCTGTAAGGACACCAATCATACTGGACTAAGGCCCGCCCTACTCCACTATGACCTCACTTTAACTAATTACACCTGCAATGGCCCTGTTTCCAAATAAGGTCACCTTCTCGGGTACCAAGGGTTATGATTTCAACCTATCTTTTTAGAGGATGCAATGCAACCCACAACGGTCGGCCAGCAAAAGAAACAAAAAATAACAGGGGCATCAAGGGGAAGATGTATACAATATGCTGAGCATCACTGTGCACTGGCCTATGGGCTCCATGGGGACAGGGCCCCAGGGCTGCACCTGGCCCAGGAACACCAGCCCACTCCCTCCATGGAGATGCCCTGTGGCAGGAGCGTGGCAGCCACACTGGGGTGCCACCACACTAGGATTCCACTGGACAATTAGCAGGGCTTCCCAAGGTGGCATTAGCTCCCACTCCACAGTTTTCCATGCAAGTAGCCACTACAAAGATTGGGGTCATAACGCATTCCACTTGTTCTTCAACACGGGTTTCAACTCTTCCTGGCTGAGAATAACACTGCTTCAGAAACAAAACTGTGGATGACACACTGGAAGAGACGAAACACCACCCAAGTCAGCAAGAATAACAACATCATTGCTGTTGCAGCAGAACCAAGTCTCACCCTTTCCCTAAAAGCGCCTGGTTATCACACTTGTCACACACAGTCTATAAATGCATCTGCAGAAATCACACGGTTTGGGCTGCCCCTCCACACCACCCTTACCCCAGCCTGGGTGTCTGTGCATGAGCAGAACAAGGTATCGCCCTTTCTGTGCTCTCCGACATAATGTCAAAGCAACGTTTTCACCTACCTCAAGTCAATCGAGGGGATGGACGGTTTTCCTTCTTACGGACAGCAGCCGTATCCCACTCTTTGGAGCATCACCCAAACCAGTGGCATGGTACATGTATTCAGTTATTGAAGCAGGAACATCACTTGTTGATCTACTCCAGGTTGGTGGCAGGCACACGTCAGTGCCAAGACACCCTGCTGGAAAGCCCTCTCCAGCACTGACAGGGAGGAGAACAAGGTATTTCCAAACATTATTTTCTGGAAAGTTTGAAACAGAAAAGCGGTTTCCACCTGACCCGGAGTTATTCAGCAATTCAGATTAGCCATTTTGCTCCATTCTAATTAATCAAGCGTTCACTCTAAGATCCTAAAATAAAATGTGAATGCAGAATACTTACTTAGTGATTTCAGGCTACCATCAGGGGATGGGAATGCTCCTTTTCCCCTCTTTTCCCAGCTTCCCTCCATCCCTCCCTCCGTGCAGCCTCCCCCTCTCGCTCCCCAGCCATGCGGACCACTTGGCAGTCGGCACCTTGGAGGTGCTTGCCATTCCTTCCCATCCTGCTCAGCCTCCTCTCCTGATCACCAGCTCCAGCCTGGCCTCTAATTAAGTCCCAGCCTCTGTCCTCAGCAGCTCCCCAAGAAAGAAAGCGTCCAGCTCTGGAATTCACTTACAGCCGATGCAAGAAGAGGCTGTTTGCCCCAAAGACAAGGGGCTACCCTCCCTGTGGCCCCCAGCTCTCAGAGTCAATCAGACATGCCCCCCTCCTGCCCATCCCTTGCAAAGGGCACCTCAGGGTCCCCACAGAAGCCTCCCGGCTAGAGAGCTCTCCAGGGAACAGAGTGGTTTCCTGATGGGAAGAGAAACAGAGAGTTTGTCTATTTCCTTTGGAACCTATCCAGGCAAAGCAATGTCAAAGACTGGGCTGGGGTACAAAAGGCATTAGGCAGGGACCCCAGAGGGCAGTGTGCAGAATTCTGGCCGCAGACCCCAGAATGTGTTGTTACTGGCTACATCCATTCCTATTTGGCAAGCAGTTTTGGACAGGGCTTTGTTTTTCAGTCTGGGCTTGATGTGCCCTGGGTCAGAAGGGGAAGCTGGTGGCCATGCTGGATGGCAGGGTCTGAGGCTGCAGAGCTTGGCAGGGTCCCAGTAGTGGCAAGCGCCCAAGGGAGTCACTGCTGATGAACCCAGGCTTGGGTGATGAGGGCTGTGGGTCTCTCATTCTGGCTTTTCCCTCCAGCACCACCTCCCAGGCCTGAACAGAAAGCGGGGCGATGGAGACTGGCAGAGAAACAACAATTACTGCTCAGTGAGTAGTAAACAGCGTCTGCTTCCAGAGGCTCTATGGACCAGAAAGCCTGCAGGAAGGAGCGCCTGAATTCCTCCTGCACTAGCCTCCTGCTACAATTCAGTGTTTTATACTATCCTTATAGAACTGTGAAACCATTGCCACAGTCAGTTTTAGAACAGTTCATTTGAGGGGGCTCATGGTTCACTCCCACACACACTAAAAAAAAACCCCTGTACTCATTAGAAGTCACTCCCATTTCCCTCCACCCCTCCCCAAATTTAGACACCCAAGAATCTACTCTGTCTCCTTAGACTGGCCTGTTCCGGACATTTCATAGCGGCCTCCCTGGAGAGCAGTTTAAACATCTTGGGGCTGTTCTGCCTGCCGGGACCGTGGTGCCAGTAGAGCTACCTGTGCCGTTGGATGAGGAGCAGGTGTCAACCCTCTACCTGCTCCTCCCATCCGTGCCTTTTCTGTTGTCCCCAACAATAGCCATAGACTGACAAAACCTACTGACTCGGCGTCAGGGACAGGCTTTGCCATTTCCTGGCTGTGCGACCCTGACTCGAACCTCCTGGACCTGTTCCTCAGCCGACCACCGAGACTGACAAATCAAGTCTATCTCAGGGTCAAACAAGACGGGGCGTGTGAATGCACACGGGACATCACAGAGCCGCATGCAAATAAATATACCATCATTCCAGCCCTTTTTCAGTTTATAAACAAAAGGGAAGAACTCACCTTCCTACCTTGATAACTCTAAGCGCTCCCTTCCCTCACTTCTGTCCGTCGGTGTTCTTTGGTCTATGTGCTACCACACAGCTGCCGAGGATACCTCAAGAGTCCCAGCCATGAACGCAAGAAAAAAAGAGCTGACCACTTCCCAATGTCCCTTGGTGAAAAAACAAAATGATCAATCCCACACTGGGTAAGCTGCCACCACGAAAGTGCTGGCCCTGCCACGATGCACGGAGTCTCGTGCAATGACCAATGGACTTTGGGCTGGGACAGTCCTGGGTTAAGGGCTGGCTCTGTTGCATCACCTCTGCCAGCCTAATTAACTTCCCCTTGCCTGTTTTCTCATCTGCACAATTTGGAATAAAAATAATCACAACCTTGTGAGCCATGTGCTAGGATAACCTGAGACACGGACATAGCACAAAGCCTGGCTCATGGTAAACAATAAATTGCAGCTGCTGTGATCAGTGTTATCATGGTCGTAACTATTATTGCTGTTAGCAAAGACAGGGGACAGAGCATGGGCTGCCGCCCAAGTTTCAGCCTCCATAACCTCTCTGGGCCTCGGTCTCCTCACGTTTAACATTTGATACATAAAGATAGTACTAAACTCGCAGCGTAACTATGAGGATTAAAGAGTTCATATACTAATGTGCTTAGAGTCGTGCCTGGAACGTAGAGCTACAGATTTGCTACTGTTATCTCTCAACAGGGTTTTCCCCACATCCCTGCAGATCAACAACCACTTCTGTGCATCCTCCTCCCACTTTGTCCCCTGCATGCCCTCCCTGGGTCCCTGTTTTCCATTTAAAAGGTCCTTCTAGTATTTCTCCAACTTGCAAAATAGCCTCTGCTTTTCCAATTTCGGCTAACAGTCTGCTTGCACCTGCAAAAGTCTGGAAAATGCTACCGCCAGGAGAAAGAACCATCCCAGGAATGAGAAAAGACTCCCAGACTCATTCTCAGAGCTGGGTCCCTGCTGCTAAAGCCAGCTCATAATGTTGCTTTCTATCTGGATGTTTGGGGCAAGATTAAAGCAATCCTAACAAATGTCAGGGGCTTGACTGCCCAGTGCATCAGAATAAAATTTCATTTCCTCTGTAGAGTTTTAGAGGCAGCCACTCTAAGGCTTCAGGGGGAAAATGATGATGAAATCCACAGTACCAGCCAGGAGAAGGTGGGGCGACCGATTATCTTCTCATCTCGCCTGCCGCTGCTCATTGCATTGTCATTTATCCCGGTGCCTGCTCTCACCTGGGAAAAGCATCTTGCACTATCGGGTTGAATAAATATCCCAACCATCAGTGCTGGGAATACAAGCCTGATTCATCCAAATCTTGAGTGCATTTGCATCTAATCCCTTTATAATCCTTTCTGTGCAATGGTGTAAGAGCTGAACAGGACATTCCAGCCCTCCTGGGGTACACAGGACATGGACACCCCTGCCCAAACTCTGTGATGTACTTATCCAAGGACAAGTGCCTCCCCTGTGCTTGACGCCCCAGCGCTCATGCCAATGACAATTCCTGTCCAAGATGATGCTGTGCACGTCCATGCACACGCACACACACGAATGACCAATGGGTGCAAAATCTCTGTAGGAGAATGACTGAGTTGGAAGGGACCTTAAGGGTTGTCTTGCCCACCCATCCCCACCCCCATTTTACAGATGGGGATGCTGAGGTCCAGAGCAAGGGACTGACCTGCCCTAATGCTCTGTCCTTTCTGTTTTCTGTTTCCTCATTTATCAAATGCAAATAATTTCTCATACACTGCAGGCTTTTGAGGACTAGTGAGAAACACAAGCCCTGAAATGTAGTAGATGCTTCGTAATTTTATTTTCTTCTCTTCCTTCCCACACTACGCTGCTACATGACAATTTTGTTTTGTTTGCTTTCTCATGAACACTTAGTAGGACCACAATCAACCTGCCAAGTATTGAGGACGCTGGGAAAGTCACGAAGGGCTCACCTTGCGAGGCACAAGCTTTTCCCCTCGGTGCAGATGGTGAGAATTTGCAGATTTTATTCATTCGTCCATTTGTTCAGCAAATTCAGAGATGGCCATTGTTATAGGCATTTGGGGATTTGGTAGTGAATAACACATTTATTGACAGAGACAGATCTCAAATCATTATACTCCTAGTCATTTAATTAAAATTCTGAAAAGTGATACGAAAGGCAGACAGGTGGTGCAGGAGCATTTAATAGGGGACTTAATAGAGCCTGGGGTGGGGGATAAGCCGGGAAGGCATCCCTGAGGAAGGAACACACACTCAGATATGAAGGCTGACTACGAACTTGACTAACAACAAATGGGGCTGTGAGTGAGGGCTGGGAAGAGCAGCCCCGAAATAGAAAGCAACATGTGCAACGGCCCTGGGGAGAGAAGGTACCTGCCACATTTGAAGAACCAAATAGGATTAGCAAGAAGTCCCAGGGTCAGGCCTTGTGTTTGGATGCTTGTTTTTGTTTAGTTTGGAGGAGGGCAAAGGTTGGCACCTGCAGAGCCCTGGGGAGGAAGGGCCATTGCAGTGGGTAGACAATGTGTCAGTCATGGCTCCTGGCCCTGATCAGACCAGGGTAGGGGCTGCTGCCCCTCCAGAGGAATCCGTGGGACAGACTTAGGAAGAGACCATTGAATCCCTGAGTCCAGAGAGCAGGCCCTACCAGCATGTACTTTTTAAAACATCTCCTTCCCCCATCCTACCCCACCAGTGCCCTTGCTATAGAAGGAGATACGCTCCTCATTTCATCGAGGAGCCAACTGAAATCCAGAAGACAGCATGTCTCTCCATCAGGCTTCATGTCATTACTAAACCTCATCCCAGGGGCACTGTGTGTGATGGTTAAGAGCCTGAGCTCTGGAGTTAGACTGCCTGAGTCTGAATCTTGACATTGTCGTTTGCAAGCTGTGTGACCTGAGGCAAGTGTCTTAACCTCTCTGTGTCCTGATCTATGAGGATAATAGTTTAATTGCAATAGGGTTGCTATCAAGATGAAATGAGGTAATGCAAAAAACATAGGGACACATAGGTGAAAGCCCTCAATAAATGGGAGCTTGATGATGATATTAATAAAATTTTATTAATTTTATTATTAATATTAATATTACTAATATCGTCATCACTGAAACCATGTAGCACCCATTTACGATGTTCCAGAAACTGAGCTAAGCATTCCATATACTTTATCTTGAATGCTCCTGCCAGTTTGATACAATGATCTGCACTTTCTAAATAAGAAAACAGGCTCAGAGGAATTAAGTGACACAGCTATTTAGTGACAGAGTGAAGATTCAAACCCGGGCTCCACAGGCAGTCCATCCTCCACATTTTCATACCAAATTAGCCACTTCTCATCAAAATCCTGTAAAACCCCATTAATTACAAGAAATGAGGATGAGGCCGGCATACACTACCTGTTCATTAATTTGCAGATTTTTAACATCATTCCCTGTCCCAGGAGAGCTCTCCAGGGGACTATTATACAATTCTTTGGGGGAAATGAAACAACAGCTGGCTTTGGGAGTCACCATGGCAACATTCCTGTAACTACTAGAATTGTGTCAACAAAAACTTTATATATACATATATGTTCTATATTTGAACATAACCACCGTATTATAGAAGGGCGCGTTGACGACATCACTGAGGGCTCAAGTAGAGGCGTTTTCAATCAGCTCAAACATCCCTCCCCTCCTTGGATGTTCCCAAGACCCCATCACACCGGCACAGGTAGGGAGAGAGGTCGCCAGCGAGAACTGAGCATCACTGGGCTCTGGCCCACGTGCTGCGCCCTGGCAACGTGCAAGTGCAGTGACAGCGTGGGCATCGTGGGTGTGTGACCCGTGCAGTCCAAAGGGCCTCGGGTTCGGAAGGGCTCCGTGCTTGGTTTAGTGCTCTGCTGGCACCACCTTGAAATTCTTTACAATTTCTGAACAAGGGGCTCCGCATGTCCATTTTGCAGCAGGCCCCACAAATTATGCAGCCAGTCGTGTGTGAGGAGAAAGTAACGGACACACGTTGTGCATTTCCTCCCTGCATGGCATTTTCTCTTTCTTTTCTCCTCCCTCTCAGATCTGCCAAGGCACCCAACACTCTAGAGTTCCATTTTACCAAATCTCAGTGGTCTTCCCCCAGGGAATGCAGCTATGCTCATGTCACCAGAACTGAGTCTCTGCTAACCCTACACACAATGGTTGCTCTGAACTGAGTGCCTGCTGGGTACCAGACCCACACGCAGCTGGGAATCACATTATTCCTGATCTGGGAGGTGGGTGGGTACAATTAGCCACATTTCACAGTTGAGGACACTGAGGCTTGGAGAGATGCAGTGACTTGCCCAAGGTCACACAGTGCATCAGACACAAATCTGATGAACCTTCTCAAAGGCCCTTGATGCCACCTGCCTCTAGAACATTCTGCTGCTTGCTCTGCGTAAGCTGCTGCTGTGCCTACCTTGGGCCCAGGCAATTCTGCTTAGGGAGGACCAGCTCCAAGTCCTGGAGTACGGGCCCTTCCTAGCCTCGTGCCCAGAGATTCTGGCTCCTCTTACTTCTTCCAGACTTGGGTGAAACAGTCTCCAGCAAAGTGGGGAAGTGGCCTCTGGAGAGGCTGCCAGCAGGACTCAGATATACAGTCCTGAAGTACAGAAGAGCCACCTCCTCCCAAGAGAACTCTGACCAGTGGGAAACAGAGTGGAGACGGAGTTGGGCACACATGTGCCCTCTGCCCCCTCTCTCCATGGATTACTCCACGACAGTCTGTCGTCAAAGCTCATCCAGCCAAGTCCCATGCACCAAGGTGAGAGATCTTGTGCAGTGACCTACTGGTATCTCCATGGCTCTTTGTGAAATTGTGGCCATCAAGGAAACACGCCACTTAGTGTGGCTTTGCGTCCTCCTCTGCCTTACTTTCCTTGTGTCTCACCTTGCTGCCATGGGTTTGCATGTTCCAAATGAAACATTTACCTTAATTTTTGCCCCAGGCTCTACTTTCTAGGGAAGCTGGCTCAAGACACATCCAGGAAGGGCAGCCTTCCCACTCAGCCAAGGGTATGGTTGAACGTCATTCGGGAAATCAGCCACCTGCTTTGTAGGTAGTTGTGATTTTGGTCCTCTACTCTCCCCCAGCTGTAGGAATGCCGCCCTCCCCCACCCTGAGGGATACAGTGGCCATTAAGGCTTCCTTCTCCCTCTCCTCATCCATCTGCGTTCTCTTGACCGTGTCTTTCACAGAGCAAAAAATTCTAATTTCCCACAATCGCACTCCTTGGCGTATACCCAAAGGTGTTGAAAACTTATGTCCATGCAACAACCTGCACATGGATATTTATTGTAGCTTTATTCATAATTGCCCAAACTTGTAATCAACTAAGATGTCCTTTAGTAGGTGAGTGTATCCACCGTGAGCATTCAGAGAAGGTGATATTATTCAGCACAAAAAGGAAATGAGCTATCAAGCCATGAAAAAAACATAGAGGATGGAACAAAAGGTGGTGGAAGATTAAAAAAGAAAAAAATAGAGGAAATTCAAATGCATATTACTAAGTGAAAGGAGCTAATCTGAAAAGGCTGCATACTGTATGCTCCCAAATATATGACATTCTGGAAAAGTCCAAACTACAGAGACAATAAAAAGATTAGTGTTGCCTGGGGTTGAGATGAACAGGCAGAGCACAGAGGATTTTTAGAGCAGTGAAATGACTCTGTATGATTATTAATATAAAGGTGGATTCGTGTCATTATACATTTGTGCAAACTCATAGAACGAACAGTAAGAGTGAACCCTAGTGTACACTATGGACTGTGGGTGATACGACGTGTCAATGTTAGTTTCTTGGTTCTAAGAAATGTCCCTACCACTCTCGTGGGGGATATTGATAATGGGGGAAGCCTGTGCATGTTGGGGTAGGGATATTTAGGAAACCACTGTTAACTTCTGCTCCATTTTGCTGTGAACCTAAAATTTTTAAAAGGGCATTACATAACTCTCTTTAACAAGCACCTTGTTTACACAGTACTTTATGCCCACACAACATGATAAGATCAGGATCATTTTGGAGATTAAAGATAGAAAATTCTTTGACACTCCACCATTCCAGAGGTGAAGTCCATGTCCCATCCTCTTGAATTTGGCTGAGCTCTACATCTACTTTGACCAATAGAACATGGCAGAAGTTACCAGAGCCAGGCCTCATAAGTGGGTGGTTTCTGTTCTCTGTTATTTGGAACACTGTCCCCGGGAGCCTCCCACGGCCTTCAAACCCTACAACCCATAGTCACAGGTTAGACTGGCCCTCAGGCCATCCCTCCAGGCAAGGTGACTTGCATGTGAGTGAAACCATCTTGTACCCTCCAGACCAGCTCATCCCTAGCTGAACTCCACAAGTGACCTTAGTCAATGCCATGTAGTGCAGAAGAATTGCTCAGCTGAGCCCTGCCTGAACTCCCACAAAATTGTAAGTTATAATAGAATGGTTGTTATTCTAAGCTACTAAATTTTGAAGTGATTTGTTTGTTATGCAGTAAGAAACAGCTGGGGCTGGGTATGGTGGCTCACACCTGCAATCCTAGCATTTTGGGAGCCCAAGGCAGGAGGATTGCTTGAGACCAGGAGTTCAAGACCAGTCTGAGCAAGAGAGAGACCCCATGTCTACAAAAAATAGAAAAAATAAGCTGGGTGTGGTAGTGCACGCCTGTAGTAGCAGCTACTCGGGAGGCTGAGGCAGGAGGATCGCTTGAGCCCAGGAGTTTGAGGTTGCAGTGAGCTATGATGACACCACTGCACTCTAGCCCGAGCAACAGAGCGAGACCCTGTCTCAAAACAAAAAGAGAGAGCAATAACTGGAACAATCATTACCCCGTCCAACAGATGAAGAAATAGAGGCAGAGTGAGGTAAATGACTTGCCAAGACAGCTGGGCAACAAGTGGGGATGGAATCCAAGACTTCTCTTTCTTAGTCCCATGTTGTACTTTATCCTGATCACTCTATGAAAATCTATAGCCATGAGCAGCAAAGAGCACTCCTCATTAATTTTAATTTTAACTAAAGAAACATTATCTGGCATTTCCATAGCCTGGTGTCAGTAGAGTTCTTTGCCTTTTATTCTAAGTGCCTTATACCCATTAACCTATTTAATCTTCACAACAGCCCTATGATGTAAGTGCTATTATAATCTCTAATTTATAAATAGGTAAACCGAGGCACGGGATAATTAAGTAATTTGCCAAAGGTCATGTGGCTAAAGAGGAGCAGAGCAGGGATTTGAACCTGGATATTTTGGGGCCTGAGACCGTATGCTTAACTACTAAGGCAAACTGTCATTCAAAAAGTGAGGACGTCTTAGTTCTCTTCTATTCAGAGATGATCTGGACTCACAGACCCTATGAGTAGCTCAGTGCCACATGTGGCTTCCACTCTGAGTTCTTCAACTCCAAAAAGGCCTCCAGAAGCTTTCAGGAGACTGGAGACACACACACTGTTCACTTACAACACGGGGCAAAGCTAAAAAGGACATAAATGCTCTATATCCAATCAAGTGAAAGGAAGCATCTTTTTGTCTGCCTGAAACCCCAACAGAGAAGCCAGGGCCACCCAACGAATGCCACAATTAATTTCCCAGTGTGTAATATTGCCTGTGGGGAGAGGAGGCACCGGCTCATTTCTTATTCATGAAGTCACACTGCCAAGCTTCATTTGCATGAAGTAATTTCTGCTGCTGCTGCCCCATTATAAAATAAATCCATTTCTCCTACAGGATCTGGTCTTTACATCAAGAGAGATGAGTAAGCAATCTATGCTGTAGGAACATACCCTTTGGACCATTTTAATCAGAAACATGTCTGTAGCTAACAATAAGTAATTTTATAGGAATATAAAATGTCTTGGGCTCAAAGTCTTTAAATGCAACTCTGCCTCAAGATCTGTTTTTCGGAGTGTGTTTAGCATTTCTTCCCACTTCACCAAACACTGAGATTTTTCAACCAGTAGAGTTGTAGAGCTATAGCTACTGGACCATTGTCCAGAAAAGAAAGAGGAGGGAGATGGGTCAGCAGCCTGCCAAGTCCTGACTAGATGAGTCACTGGAATGTAGATGACACCTCGTGTGGTAGGCAGAATAGTGGTCCCACAAAGGTGTCCATATTCTAGTTGCTGGAACCTGTGACTATATTACCTTACATACAAACGGGACTTTGCAAATGTAATTAAGGTTAAGGACCTTGACATGGGGAGCCCAATCTAATCAAGTGAATCCTTAAAAGTGGAGAAACTTTCCTGACTGTAGTCAGAGACAGATGTGACTATAGGTACATGTCCAGAGAGATGCAACATTGCTGGCTGTGAAGATGGAGAAAGGGACGATGGCCCAAGCAAGGTGGGAGCCCTTGGAAGTTGGAAAAGTCAAGAAGCTGATTTGCCCCTAGAGCACCCAGTGAGACCATGTCATGCTTCTAACCTATGGAACTGTAAAATAACAAGTTTGTGCTGTCTTAAGCCACTAAGTGTGTGGTAATTTGTTACAGCAGCCATAGAAAACTAACATATCAAGAGCTCTTTGCCACTCCCTATCCCTGAGACCCAGCCTGAGTGACCTCACTTATCGAAACTAGTGTTCCCGAGGGAATCAGAGGAAATTTCTAGGCAAAGCACATGAAAGTTTTGTAAGTCTTAAAGTACACTGCTGAGGTAAGATTTTAATATCATTAATATTATTATTCCAGGCAAATATATTCTGTGCAAGAGAGACAGCCCAGGAGGGATGGCTGGAACTTTCCAGTTCCTAATGCTTAAAAATCATTTAAGCAATTAATACCAGCTCCCTCCTGACCAAATATTTTTCCAGATGTGATAAAAAAGAAAAAAAAAAAGATGAGAAGAGCTTCAGTGCTTCATCACTTCTTCAAGGCCACTTTTCTAGTTCCATCCCAGAGAGTAATTGGGGATGAGTATATCGGCTTTTTATTGCCACAATAATGGTATGCAACAAAGTACCCTAAATGTCTATAGCTGAAAACAAGATGCATTTGATTTGTTACTGAGTCTGCAGTCTGTGATCTAGGCCAGGCCTGGCTGGGTACCACTGACGTGGCGAGTGGCTGTGGGTGACTGGACCCTTCTCTATGTGTCTCTCACCCTTGGCCAGACTAGCCTGAGCATCTTCTCATGACCATGAAATAGGAGCAGCAGCAAAAGTAGAAATGTATCTCCTAAAATACCATTGGCCAAGACATGTCACTTGGCCAGACTTAGAACCAAGTGGTTCTTTAGTGAAAGGAAATCCATAGTGACGTGGCACAAGGGCGTGGATAGGGAGTGTGTGTGTGTGTGTGTGTGTGGTGTGTATAAAACTGGGACCATTGATACCGCTACTCTACTACAGAGAAGAAGAGCAAAGGACACTGAGTCATCTTTGAGATTTATTAAGCACCTACTGTATGCCAGGAACTCATCTAGGAGATAGGCGATAAGCATAACCTACCTTATGCAGGGGACTTACATTCTAATAGAATGTCTAAGATGAGTGCTTAAGGGGCAAAAGGACATTTGATGTGTTCCTACAATGGGCCAGGCCTGGGTGCAGCCTGGGGATGCAGCTGTGAACATTATATTATCTCATTTAGTCCACACAATGACCCTGAAAGGTGGGCGTTATGCTCATCCCTATTTAATAGACAGGGAAACCAAGGCTCAGTGAGGTTAAGCTGTCTACACGCCCAAGTTCAAGATACAGAGCTACATCTGTCCCATTCCAAAACCCAGATTCATTCTGCTCCACTCTGGAAAGCATTCCTCCACCGATGCCACGGATGTGCATGTGCTGTGTGCCAGGCACTGCTCACCTCTCCTTAGAAGTGACTCACGGCACTTCTCCCTCCCAGCACCCTCAGAATTCACCAACTGCAAACGGGATCCCTACCCACTCCCACCTTGACCCTGGTGTGGGGTCACCATGGTTGAGAGATTCTAACTAGCTTCTTTAAACAACAACAAAAACAACCACCACCCTCTAGGAGAAACAATTCATCATCATTATTGTTACCTCTGATTCACTTCAGTCTTAGGTTCCTGGCCTTTTATTTATAGTACCTTCAAAGAGGTTCCACATCATTAATTGCTCACCGTTTAGGCCAATTAGATGAGGTTAGCACTCCTGGATAAATCACCCTACCCAGGTGGCAAAGGCAGCCGTGCCTGCCCAGGGTGCTGGCTCTGCCCTTTAAGAAATTTACCGACCCAGAGGTGGTCTGAGCGGGTTGGCTGGGCTGTGTGGCTCACATAAAATGAATGGCCTATAGACAGATGTTGACTGTGGACTTATGTCAGTAAAACAGATTTGAACATGATGAGAGGTTGAACTATTGGTTTAACCACAGTACCTTGCTACTAAGGGAGGAAAAACCTTAGGGAAAAATCTCCTTTTATAACAGAGCTATCAACCTAGAGAATTACACCTGGCTGAGCAAGGCTTTGTACTTCTTATTGTGATGTGACACCCAACAGCATATGCCAAACTCGGGTTTCTGAGAGTGACTTTCTGAAGCTCTGAAGCAAGGACCTTAGCTTTCCATCTTTGGAAGACAGCTGACAGTAGTAGTTCAATAAATATTTGAGTGAATGAATGTGTGGATGAGTAAACAGATGGACAGGCAGATGGACAATAAAAGAATGTAATGGGATAAATCTGGGAATGAATAGGTATGAAGAAATGCTTGTTGAATAAATGAATGGATGTGTGATTTTTTTTTTTTTTTTTTTTTTGAGACAGAGTCTTACTCTGTTGCCCAGGCTAGAGTGCTGTGGCATCAGCCTAGCTCACAGCAACCTCAAACTCCTGGGCTCAAGCAATCCTCCTGCCTCAGCCTCCCGAGTAGCTGGGACTACAAGCACGCGCCACAATGCCTGGCTAGGATGTGTGATTTTTTAATCAAGTAAAGTTCTAGGATGTTTATGGGGGTCGGTGGGAAAAGGAAGAAAACATTTACTGAGTACCTTCTATATGTCAACACCTGATGCATGTATTTTCCCACTTAGTCCTAACTGCACCTCTCCAAAGTTGGCTTAATCATCCTCTGTTAATAGAAAAGGATACTGAGGCTCAGAGAGGTTCCTTAGGGGACCAAGCCAAAAAAGCCAGCGTTCAAACCAAAGTCTGCCAATTTCCTAAAGATTGTACCCACCTACTTTTGAGGATTGCCCTCCTGGCTTTGTAGGCAAGGAAACCAAGGCAGGAAGTTCAGCAATTTGACCACATCAGTGGGCCCAGGTGTAATAAGACCAGGGGAGCTGCCTAGATCTGTTGTCTTCTTCTCTGGAGGAGCTTTACGGTAAAGGGGTCCCCAGCCCAGAGAGGCTGGAGCCATCAGGGTAGCGTGTAGGGTGCTCAGAGCCTGGGCTCTGCCTGGCTCTATCACTTCTTAAGTGCATGTCCATGTGCAAGCTATTTAACTTCTCAGTACCTCAGTTTCCTTATCTGGAAAATTAGGACGATGATAAAATGACCTCAGGGTTGCTGTGAGCACTAAATGAGCTCTGATAGTATCTGGCTCAGAATATGCACGTGATGGACATTAGCCACCTTTCTTCTTAGAGTCTGCCATTCCAAGCCCCTTTTTGTTGCCCGCTGCTCCAAACCCCACAACCCCTAACTCAACATGGTACCTGAGTAGAGGACTTTCTGCCAATTGGTGGCTGGTGTGTTTGAGAGCACAGAGCTGGGCTAACCAAGACATTTTGAGAGGGAATTGCATTTTCTCTGTGTGGCTTTCGGGTCACAAGTTCAGGTGGTGGAATCACCTTTTGGTTAGCAAAATCCATTCACTCCCACCCATGATTAATGACTCCTGAAAGCTCAGAGCCATGGGGACTCTGAAGCCACAGCCTGCAGCTGTTCATCTAAGCACAGAACAGTAAGAACAAAACATAAACACAGGAAGAGAGCACGGGTAATGCGAGGCTGTGACAAAACTAGGAATAGTAAACACATTAGACCACAGTAGGGAGGCTCCCACTCACCAGGGGAATTAACGATTTTTACCAGCACGTTCTGGTACCTTCAATCTCTGCCAAGAGGCCAAATCCTGGTTGGAGGGGAGAGATACCCATTATTGCACACCTACTCTATACCAGGACTATGTTTTACTTCACAGGTACATATACAAGATTTATAATGTGCCAAGCACCGTGCTAGATGCTTTATAAAAATTAACTCATTCAATCCTTGTAACAACCCTGTGAGGCAGAGACTACTGTTATTGCCATTTTTACAGAAGTAGAAAGAGAGGCACAGAGAAGCAAAGAAACTTGCTCAAAGTCAAACGGCCAATATGGGGTAACACCATGACTCAACCCCTTCAAGTTCTGCCCTTTGGAATGGGTACCCACTGGGATGGTACTATCTACCTTCAACCTAGGAACAACCAGGATGGTGGCTATTACTACTTTCCATTTACAGATGAGGGGTCTGAGACACACAAAAATTAAATAATGTATCCATATCCAACTGGTAAAAGTCCAAGTTAACCCTGCATCTGGATAAATTCAAAGTCATTCCCTTGTCCTTGGGAACCAACCTAGTCTTAAGGAAAAATGGTCAAATAGAATGTTTTTTTCAGTGATCACTTATTGCAAATTTCTTGGAATAATGTTTATTTCAAGTCATCTTAAAGTAGAGTGTTCATTAGATGCCGACTGTGGTAGCCGGCCTCCAAGATGGCCCCAGTAATCCTTGTCATCTAGTGTTCATGGCCTTGTGGAGCACTGTCCCAGCCTGAACAGGGCTGACCTGTGAGACAAATAGGGTGCTGCAGGCCCGATGCTGTGTTGTGTGACTTCTGAGGCCAGATCATAAAACACACTGGGGCTTCTGCCTTGTTCTTTCTTGAATCACTTGTGTTGGGGGAAGTTGGCTGCCATGTTGTTAGGACGCTCAAGCAGCCCTCTGGAGAAGTGTACCTGTCAAGGAACCGAGGCACTAGCATGCCAAGCACGTGGGTGAGTCATTTTATAAGCTGACCCACCAGCCCCGGTCAAGCCTTCAGCTGAATGCAGCCCTGGCTGACAACTTAACTGCACCCTTATGAGAGACCCGGAGTCAGAACCATCCAGCTGCTCCTGGATTCTGACTCACAGAAATTGTGAGATAATAAATGTTTATTGCTTTAAGCCATGAAATGTGGGGTTAATTGATTACATAGCAACAGATAACTAATCATGTATCTAAACATGATTTTTTCAAGCTTTTTCAAGGCTTTTTTAAATCAGGAAATAAAATCTTTAGACTGTGTCTCAATGTTTAATTTGGAAAAACCAGTCACTCTATGACTCTGAACCTCACCTGTTTTCCCTCTCTCTGCCCCTAGTTTGTGGAGGGATGCCCCCCTTTTCAGCTTCTCTTCTCCTAGAAGCCTCCTGCTCTCTCTTTGGGCCTCAACGGTATCTACGGTATCAGAAGAGAGGTGGGATGAGGTGATCTCCAAATCCAGCAATAGCCTCCCTGAGACCTGCCCCCATCCTCTGTTCTCTCTGCCCACCTCCCCCACCTTCCATCTCACTGCCCCCACCTCTGCTATTTTATCACCTTATCAGAGACATCAGAGACACAGTGACAGCTGCCACTTCCCCTGCCCCAGTACAGTCCTGACTAGGACTGTTGCACCCTGTTCTTTCTTCTGCCCCCTCAGGGCTTGGTCTGTGTCCCCAGAGGAGACCATGGGAACAGGTCAGGGACCCGCAACAGGGAAACTTGTGCCTACTTGGAACAGCCAGGCATGTAGGGCCCTTCTCCTTCTCTGATTTTTTCTCTCTGTAAGTCTTATTACTATATGTGATATATAAAGTTATATACACAATAAATATATTTATATGTAATATAAAATTATATATATAATTTTTTATTTATCTTCTGTCATCCATGCATTTAGGCTTTGTGGGGGCAGAGATATAGCTGTGCCTAAAATAAATCCTAGAACACAGCAGGAGCTCAGTGAATGTTTGCTGAATGAATGGATGGATGACAGAGTAAACGAATGACAGCCTGTTCCTATCTATGCACTTTCTGTATGTTCTGCAACCTGGGGGTGTTATGCAATATATTTAATAAGCTGCATGTCACCAGCCAGTGTCACCACCTCCAGGCAGCTTTCTGTTTGTCAAGCTTAACTGACGGCTCCCTCTGTGCTCACGGCCAGGTTCGCTGCCATCTCTCACAGCAGGACACACACCACACTACAGCGGGCCGGGCATAGCCTGTCACTCCCATTCGAGTCTGTGCGCATCTGGACGGTAGGGGCCGGGCCTGCGTCACTTCTGGCTGCCCAGTTCCTAGCGGAGAGCCTGGTGCCCGCTTGCTAAACTGAATGAAGGAAACGGCCAGTGTGAGATAAGGAGAGAACAAACACATAAACGGAAAGAGCTTTCTCAAGGGAACTCAGCTGTCACAGGCTGACTGCTGAGTTCATGCCGTGACCTAAGGGGTGTCCTAAAGGGACAAGTGTCCCCTCCCAACTGTCCAGCCCACAGAGTTATCCGTGGGTCCTCTGGAGACCCGGGCCCTACATGCCTGGCTGTTGCAAGTAGGCACAAGTTTTCCTGTTGGGGTTCCCTGACCTGTTCCCATGGTCTCCTCTGGGGACACAGACCAAGCCTTGAGGGGGCAGAAGAAAGAACAGGGTGCAACAGTCCTAGTCAGGAGCCCCCGGCACCACAGTAGCCGAGGGGTCAGCTGGAGGCTAACCGAGGATAGGGAGAGGAGGATGGGAGAGAGAGCCACTCTCTGCCCAGCAACCCTGCCCCCAAAGTCCAGGCCATGCAGGGCAAGTGCTCAGGATTCCAGGTCGCCCAGTGGTTCTCAACCAGACTGCACATCAGAATCACCTGGGAAACACTGTCCAGAGATTCAGGATGCCTGAGGTGGGGTCCTTGTGTCCTCATAATTAACAAGCACCACAGACAACTCTGACGTGTGACCCGGGCAGAGAACTCCTACATCTAGGCACAAGTTTTGCACCAGACACATCTAGGTTCAAATCCTGGCTCAGCAACTAATGATTAGTGTGGCATTAGCTCTCTGAGCCTTAGTTTCCTCATCTGTTCAAAGGTGACAAATTTATTGGGAAGTGTGAGTATTAAATGACATATTGGCATTGCTTAGCAAAGGGCACATATTTATTAAGTGCACATATTTATTTAGTAAGTACTAGCAAATGGTAACTCAAAGAAGAAAGATTTGGGGCCTAGGAAGGATAAGAATCTACGGGCCCAAATGTCACCCATGAGCCAAGAGTTCAGAGAACCCAAGAGATCCTGAGTTCCTGGACAATTAGATGCATAACTATTATTAATAGTAACAGGAAGGCCCCAGCAGGATGCTCCCCCCACAGTGACCTGACTGAGCTCCTCCACTGCCCTCTTGCCACCTCCCTCAGCTGCTTTGTCTTCTGTTCCAAGGAGGACAGGAGAGTCCCACACCATGGCCCCTGGATCAGCCGCTCATCTGCTGGGAACCCGTGTCCCAGAGGCCACTGCTCTGCAGAGCTCAGTCTGGTCCGCAGGGACCAGTCCAGCGTCAGTCAGCTCCACAGCTGCAGACCCAGCCAGAGGAAAGATCAAACAACTCCCCACTAAGAGGATTTGCAAAATACGCAGCACATTAAATAAGCCTATGCAGGTACTGGCCTGATGTCTTGCTTTCTTTCCTATTTTTTTTTTTTAAAGAGGCAAAATAATTTTTTCTTACGAAGAATAGAGAATTGAACTCCACTGGCTAGCTGGCTTTCAGTAAGTCCAGGGCTCTTCCTCCAGGTCAGAGAAAATGCTGGAAAGGAATGCTCAGGAGGGATGACGGGGAACGCACCGGTTGTCCTGGGCAGCTCTGAAGGGAGACCTGTCTCTCCAACCCCGTCCCCACCCCACCCTGAAGACTCTGGCCACAGAAGGCTGCATCCGCCAGCCAGGGAAGCTCCCTGTTCACAAGCTCCCTGTGGAACCCTCGTCTCCAAGGATTGGTACAGCTCTGGGAAGTCATATTTAATTATAAATTATAACAATATTTTAAGCTCAGGGACATAGCGTAGACATTTCAGAGCAGCTTAAAAAAGAAAGGAAAATCACTGAAATCTACCTCTTAGAGATAAGTGCTACTGGCATATTTCTCTCCTTACTTTTTCAGTAGATACATACACACTTATGGGATCATGCTGTACAAACACATGAGCACTATGCTTTTTTATTTTTGATCACCTTCATTGTGTTAGTAGCAGTGATGGTGGTGCTGGTACCTTTAATTCCAGGATAGCATTGGAGGAGAAGGACAATGGGGGAGGGAAGGAGAGGGGAGGAGAAAAGGAGCTGTAGCTTCCACCCAATGATTGCACTGAGCCAAGCACTGTGCTAAGTGCTTTACCTACATTTTTTATTTTATCCTCGTAACAACATCATTGACCTGTGCTATTATATTATTACCAGCCTGCTTTGTAGATAGGGGAACTATGGCTCAGAGAGGTGCTAGAAGTTGCCCCAGTGACAGGGCTGTTAAGGGGCTGAGGTGAGACTCAGACCCTGGTCCCACTCCAGACTATCTCTCCACTGATCTAGAATGTACCACGTCACATCTAACCTCTCCTCCATGGGTGGAAATATATGTATCTGTTTTTTTTTTTTTTACAATAATAAAAAATATTGACCATCTTTGTCCACACAACTTGAAACATTTGTCTGATTATACTCTTTAGGTAAATCCCTGGAAGACAAAATTTTTAACTTTTTGGAAAGAAGAGCCTTTCTATCTAATGGGATTAGCTTTTACTAAATATAATAGGGAAAGTAAAAATAACAGAGGTTTAAATGAGACAGAGGTTTACTTTTATATAAAGAAGTCAGGAGGTGGGCAGAGCTTGTATGGTACCACATGAAGTTGTCTGGGACTCAGGCCCCTTCCAGTCTGCCCTCTGCCTCGCCTAGGGTATGATTTTTATCCTCATAGGCCAAGATAGCTGCTAGAACTATAGCCATCACATCCAAATTCCAGGCAGCCAGGTGGAAGAGGTAATAAAGAAAGGTGTGTTCCTTCTAAGAAATCTGCCGATATATAACCTAGTAAACTTAGGGATATATCTGCCTTTAGCTACAAAGGAAGCTGAGAAGTATAGGCATACCTTGTTTTATTGCACTTCACAGATAGCGAGTTTTTTATAATTGGAGGCTGACGGCAACCCTGTGTCAGGCAAGACCCTGTGTCAAGCAAGTCTATCAGCACTGTTTTTCCAATAGCATGTGCTCACTTCATGTTGCTGTGTCACATTTTAGTAATTCTCACAATATTTCAAACTTTTTCATTATATTGTATCTGTTACAGTGACTTGTGCTCTGTGATCTTTGATGTTCCTATTGTAATTATTTTGGGGTGCCACAAATTGCACCCACCTAAGATGGTGAACTTAATTATCAATGTTCTATGTGTTTTGACTGCTCCACTGACCAGCTGTTCCCCCATCTCTCTTCCTCTCCTCAGACTTCTCTATTCGCTGAGATACAACAGCATTGAAATTCAGCCAATTAAGAACCCTACTATGGCCCTACGTGTTCAAGTGAAAGGAAGAGTCACATGTCTCCCACTTTAAATCAAAAGCTAGAAATGATTAAACTTTGTGAGAAAGGCATGTCAAAACCTGAGACAGGCGGAAAGCTAGGCCTCTTGAACCAAACAGCGGAGTGTAAATGCAAAGGAAAAGCTTTTGAAGGAAATTAAAAGTGCTACTCCAGTACACATACATGATAAGAGGGCAACTCAGCCTTATTGCTGATGTGGAGAAAGTCTGAGTGGTTTGGATGGATCAAACCAGCCACAACACTCCCTTAAGCCGAAGCCTAAGCCAGAGAGAGGCCCTGACTCTCTTCAACTCTATGAAGGCTGAGAGAGGTGAGGAAGCTGCAGAAGAAACAAAGAACGCTAGCAGTGGTTGGTTTACAAGGTGTAAGAAAAGAAGCCCCAACACCCTGTTCTACTTTCTATTTTTTTTATTTCAGCATATTATGTGGGTACAAATTTTAAGGTTACGTATAATGCTGTTGCCCCTCTTCCCCCCTCAAGTCAGAGCTTCCAGCGTGACCATCCCCCAAACGTTGCACATCTCACTCATTATGTATATATATACCCATCCCCTCCTCCCTCCTCCCATCTGCCCAGCAAAATACTTTCTATTTTTCCCCCAGCACGTATTGCCTTTTCACTATGTAGTTGACCATGTGAACATAGTATACTATATAGTTGACTTTTTATCATATTTATTCTTTAGTTTATAATTTGCTTATTTTAAAAATTTATGCTGCACAAGGGCAGGGGCTATAGTTTTGTTCCTTGATGTATCCACACTCCTAGAACAGTGCCTAACTGATAAATATTCATTGAAGTAGTAAAGTTATTAAAGTACTTTTTATTTTTAAAAGGTGAATATCTCCTTGGTAATTTCTGATTTCATCATGCATGAACTAAATCCATTGAAATTTTATCAATATTTGTAAATAATGTATATTTTAATGTTTACAAATTCTCTAGTTTAAAATGTTAGCATTTGTTGTTTGATCTGAGAACCAATTTAAGGCAAATAAACAAAGAACCAAAAAGTACCTGATGTCTCACTTTCAAAAAATAAAAAAACAAAAGTGCAAGATGGAGCAGAAAGTGCTGATGTAAAAGTTACAGCAAGTTATCCAGAAGATCTAGCTAAGATCATTGATAAAGGTGGTTATACTTAACAACAGATTTGAAGATGCTATCTAGGACTTTCATAGCTAGAGAGAAGTCAATACCTGGCTTCAAAGCTTCGAAGGACAAGCTGAGTCTCTTGTGAAGGCCTAATGCAGCTGGTAACTTTAAGTTGAAGCCAATGCTCATTTACCATTCCAAAAATCCTGGGACTCTTAAGATTTATGCTAAATCTACTCAGCCTGCACTCTAGAAATGGAACAACAAAGCCTTGATGACAGCACATCTGTTTATAGCACTGTTTACTCAATATTTTAGGCCCACTGTTGAGACCTACTGCTCAGAGAAAAAGATTCTTTTCAAAATATTACTGCTCATGGACAACACACCTGGTCACCCAAGAGCTCTGATGGAGATGTACAAGGAGATTAATGTTGTTTTCATGCTGGCTAACACAACACCCATTCTGCACAATTTTGACTTTCAAGTCTTATTATTTCAGAAATACATTTTGTAAGACTATAGCTGTCATAGATAGTGATTCCTCTGATGGATCTGGGCAAAGAAAATTGAAAACCTTCTGGAAAGGATTCACCATTCCAGATGCCATTAAGAATATTCATGATTCGTGGGAAGAGGTCAAAATAGCAACATTAACAGGAGTTTGAAAGAAGTTGATCCCATCTCTCATAAATAGCTTTGAGGGGTTCAAGACTTCTGTGGAGGAAGTCACTGGGGCCTGAAAATGTGACTGAATTATTATAATCTCATAGTAAGATTTGAACAATTTAGGAGTTGCTTCTTATGGATGGGCAAAGAAAGTGGTTTCTTGAGATGTAATCTACTCCTGGTGAAGATCCTGGAAATATCACTGAAATGACAACAACAGATTTAGAATATTATATAAACTTAATTGACAAAGCAGTGTCAGGGTTTGAGAGAATTGATTACTTTTGTAAGAAGTTCTACTGTGAGTAAAATGCTGTTGAACAGCATCACATGCTACAGTGAAATTTTTCATGAAAGGAAAAGTCAATTGATGCAGCAAACTTCACTGTTGTCTTATTTTAAGAAATTTCTACAGCCGCCCCAACCTTCAGCAACCACCACCCTGATCCATCAGTAGCCAGCAACATCAAGGCAAGACCTTTCACCAGCAAAAAGGCTGTGATGATTGTTAGCATTTTTTTTAGCAATAAAGTATTTTAAATTAAGATATGTACTTTTTAAAGACATAATGCTATTGTACACTTAACAGATGACAGGATAGTGTAAACATAACTTTTATAGGTACTGGGAAACCAAATAATTTGTGACTCACTTGATTGTTTTGGTGTGGACTCAAACCTGCAATGTCTGAGCTATGCCTGTATAGTGTTTAACTGGGTAGAAATATGGGCCTGTCTAAATATTGGCATTCTTGGACTGTGGAAGATAGAAGGATGTATATTCCAGCCTCCCTGTGGATCCCATGGCAGTGTCCCTCTCACAGGGTAGTGGAAGTCAGGAGTGGTTTGGGGGAGAAAAAGCCATCTGCATTCGGAACATTATAACAACGATAGTTAACACTGACTCAGTGCATAGTATATCCCGAAGCTCTGCAAGACAGTCCTCCTGTGTCATCTCTGCTGAGAATCAAGCCCAGATGACTCTCTGTCATGTATGGAGCACCAATTCTGTGCATCTCATTGTAACTTCTGACACCCAGGCTGTCACTTTGCCTCACAAGATGTGCTCCTGTAAGTCAGAATCCGCGACCTCCATTTCATGGATGAAGAATTGAGATGCAGGGAAGTGATAAAACTTGCTCAAATCTGCCTGTGGATGGTGAGGCTAGAATTAAGCACTACTCTGTGTGGAACTAGAATCTCTGCCTTTCCCACATCATAATACACAGTGTCCCTTTATTTTCTAAGAAACATACTATCAGAAGTGACAGCAGAGGTAGAAAGGCACCACAATTTTCAGAATGTCCTTCTTTGCTGTCCACCTCATAGGGTTTAAGACACTCATGCTGAGTCTCAGGGCTTGGAGGATTTGCAGGTGGGGCTTCAACTAAGGTGTGGATCTTTGGGAAAGAGATGCTGGGGCCTTGGATCTTCACAGTCCCTCAACTGAGACAGTCTTATCACCTCTCCTATTGGGGGAGGAGAACCTTCTAGACCCTGCCTACTCTGTCCAGGGAGAACCAGGCCCTTGGAGAGGAGAATAGACGCTGGGCTCCAGGCCCAGGGCAGCATCAACTGCATGACAGACTTCTGGGAGCAGACAAGCCCAATGTCCTCTCAAAGTACGGCCTGTCCAAGTGACCCAAAGCAACCCAGAGGAGGAAGCTGTCTGCGTTACCCTAAAGAGATGAGGCCAGGCGGGGCCAACTGTAGGTTGGCATCTGAAATACTGCACAAAGAGTTTGGCCCTGTGCATTTTTCATGGTAAGCCCTCAATAAATGGCTACATGTTGCCATTTGTTTGTACATTATTATACACATTTGTATTTTTACATGAACTTGTATATAATTATGTCAACAATGATGCAAAGATGGAAATTTTTATATTTGTTATTGAGTGCTAACTAGCTGCTAAATATTTTCTGTGCATCATTGAATTCAATTCTTATAACAATGCTGTGGACTAAATGTTACAGTCATGAATTCAGGAGTAAAGCAACCAAGGATTTGTGAAATCACTCCCAGTACGGCACACAGCTGGGAAGGACAGAACTGGGAATGGGAACCTAAAGCCATGTGACTCCAGTGTCCCTGCTCTCACCTTTACCTTGCAGTCTGTATATTTGTGCCACATGAGTCTAAAGCAGGATGCTAAATGGTCTGTGTTAGTTGTTCTCAACAAGAACACTCTCCATAGCCATTCCTGCCCAGCAACGCCTGCACACTGCATCAGTAAAAGGGAAGACAAAGTCTCAAATGCATGGAAATGTTACAGTGTAACACCACTGTATTTAAAGTAGCTTTTCATCATTTTGTATCAGTCAATGGATACAAAAAGCAAAATTACTAAGGTAAAGGAGGGTGATAGTCCCTGAAACCTTGCAGTTGTGATTTGCCAAAGTCATTATACTAACCCAACCTTCTTATTTTACACATGGAGAAACTGAGGCAGGGAGAGGGGCGGTGCCATAGTGATACCATATGATGTTCTTCTTGCTTTTCTGAAAATGGAGGAGGTGGAGAAGGTGCTTCCTAATTTGGGGTATATCTTTGGCTTTCTCCAGCCGACTCCCTAAAACTCTAGGAGCATGCATTAGCTGTCTATTGCTGTGTAAGAAATTATCCCAGAACTTAGTGGCTTGAAACAACAACAACTTCTGTGAGTCAGTAATCCAAGCACAGCTTAAATGGGTCCTCTACTTGGGGTCTCTTACGAATACTGGCTGGGGCTAGTATGCCAAGGTTCAACTGGGGAAGAATCCACTTCCAAGCTCACTCACATGGTTGTTGGCATGATTCACTTCCTTGCAGGCTGTTGCACTAAGGACCTTAGTTTCTCACTGGCTGTTGGCCAGAGGCTGCCCTCAGTTCTTCCACATGGGCCTCCATAACATGGCAGCTTGCTTCACCAAAGCAAGTCAGTCAAGAAGGTAATAGAAAAGGAGTCCAGCAAAATGGGAGTCACAGGCTTTTGCAACCCAATATTGAAGTGACATCCCATCTCTGTTGCCACATTATATTTGTTAGAAATGAGTTACTGGGGGAGGGGACTACCCAAGGGGGGAACACTAAAAGGCAGGGATCATTGGAAACAGGTCAGAAATTGCCTACTACAAAGCAATAACTCCTTTTCCCATTTTTTGAAAGGTATTTCTTTTCCTTAGGAGGAAAATTTTAGATAGAATGCCTTTTAGCACTGAATCGACAGATCCACTTCCAGGTGACCTTGCAAGTGGTGAGTCATTGCATTTTAAAATGACTGAGTCAGCCTTGCTGGCTGCACCCTTTCTCTGCTTCAGTTCCAGGCTCAGGGAGCAAGACAGCTGGAAAGGACCTTGATGTTCTCTAGGTATTTCCCAGGTAAAGAGGCCCAGTAGGGGAAAGCCACTTGCCCAGGTAATATGCCTGAGCCCTAGTCTTTGGTCTTTAAGCCCAGAGCCCCCTGGGTAGGGTGGGTCCACCTCAATGCTGACCATCCTCTCAAGGGCAGGAGAGAACACCTATTTGTTTGCAACCTTTCCTGGCCATCTTCTGGGGCCTCCAGGAGCTCTTTGGGGCTGCAGGGCACTGACTCAGGGATCCTAGAAAGTTCTCCAATGGATTGAGGATTGTTCTAGGTCTGAGGGACTATGCACATTCATCCTTTCATTCACTTACTCATAGGAGGCTTTGGAGAGAAGATGATGCCTGTGTTGAGTCTTGCAGGATAAAAGGGTGACTGAGGTAGAAGAGCCAGAAAGGCCAAGGGCCTGAAGGATTGAAAAAATAGTGAGAAAGCCCATTTTCCGGTGGTTTCTGAGGCACAGGGTCCCACAGGGAGATTACAAGTGAATGTATCTAAGCCCTCCCTGCTCCTCGGCAGCCACCCTCAGCTCCACCTACAGCTGTTCTACTGCCACCCACCTTTGCCTTCTTGCCCTTGCACCCCAGAGGCTGCATCTGACACACATCAGGAGATATTTTGTACCTGTTGGACCAGCACTACTATGGGGAGATGCTTTTGCTGCATTCCACTCCTGAAGGGCTGCGAAGCTCACAGCTAGTGCCAGGCTGAGGGTTCATGGTACACATGGCTCTTGCATTCACTTCTGCCCAGCCTCCTCTCTCCAGCCCTGTAGCCAGCCCCAGGCCCGCCCTGCATACTGCAATGCACAGGCCTGGCATTGGCACAATTCAGAAACAGGTCCTGTTTGTGCCAGGGCATCTCCAGGCTGCCACAGCATCTCACCCCTGCACATTCTGCACCCTACAACTGGGATCCATCCGATCGGCTCTCCACATGATTTCTTGCTCTCTTTCTTTTTAAAAAAATTCATAATTAACTTCCATATCAAAACTCATCCTCCCTGCATACTGTTCTTTCAAGAACCTGCTCCATAAGAAGAAAATCCTACCTAATGGGCGTTAATAATTGTGAATGTGTTTGTTGAATTCATTTCCTAGGTGCCATATTTTAATGTCCACAGGTGATTTCTGAAGACTGTGTTTCTCCAAAAGAGTGACTGCAGTTGCTGAATTAACAGGGGCAGAGAAAATATTTGGGGTGGACGGGCCTTTCAGTATCACTCAATCAAGCCCTGCATGTTGGTAACTTGCTGGTAGCCTGGTCCCAGGCTAGAGGAGAGGGTGGAGATGGAGCGACCCTGCCTTTCTGTTTCTCTACTTTCTCACCTTTCACTCGGACTTGAAATTCAGATGGATATCTCGAGTCAGAGGGCTCCAGGGATGAAAAGTCAGGGCTAGAAAGAGCCTTGGATATCACCTGGCCTCAGAACTACTCCCCATACCCAATGTACCCTTTGTGGATGGGGAGACATCACCCCAGTGACATCCTTAAGGCCACACAGCAAGTTTATAGCAAAGCAAAGATCTGGGCCTGTAGACCAGGACCTTTGCACCACACTAAACCTGGGCCCCTAGACCATGCTAACTCCAGGGGTCCACAGGAGTTGCTTGTGGTAAGTTCCAGGGCAAGGCCAAGGTGGGGAATGGAATAACTGGGTCTACAGTCTGAGCCTCTAGTGCACAGGAAGGACTGAAGGCATCCAGACAAGCAGAAATGACCCCTGGCCTTTGGAGCACAGCTGCCCCATGATACCACGTGGAAGTCCTCCCCCAGTTCTGTCCGGATGGGAGCTGGACCCTGTGCCAGCTGCCAGAGACTCAGCACTGGAGGTTTTCCTCACACCTGCTGGTCCATCCAGTAGCCTGTGGCTGTGGGGCTGGAGAGGAGTGGGGTGGAGAGCTGGTGCCCCGGGGCTGGCCGGGCTGATGAGGGTGGCGTTGGGTCAACATGGACAAAGCCTATTGCTGCCTCCCTCCAGGAAAGAAAGAAAAGCAGAAGCTGGAACCTTCTCCAAGAGGGGTACAGCCCTGGGAACAGGCATCTGTCAGCCCCAGGTCCAGGAGCAAAGACCTCAGGGTGTAGGCAAAGGCCTTTCAGGTCAAGAGTTAAAATGCCCCTTCCTCTAGACACAAAAGTGTCGGTGGCTGAGCTGCTGTTCTGTGGACTGTTTTCCAGGGACTGTTATGGCTCCCTGAGAAGAGATGCTTTCTCCCAGCCAGAGCTCTGAGATAGTAGAGCCAGCTCCTTGGGTGGCAGGGACTCCCTGCCATCAGAGGGGTGTCAGAGATGGCTGAACCCCTATCTGAGGATGCTGCAGAGGTAACTGACCCCAAAGTACCTTCCAACCTCATGAAGCAGGAGGCAGCACAGTGTGAAAGAAAGAGCCAGGCTTTAATTAATGTACTCATTCTCTGGGGAGCTGGGGAGACACAGAGACTATGTGTGCGCACATGTCACCCAGTCACAAATCCGAGGTCATACAGAGTAAGGAAGAGAAGTAGACGAGCACAGAAAGAGCCAAGAGGCAGAAGAGGCAGTGCTTCAGTTAGCAAGATGGTGCTTGGAGCCCATCTCATGATGGTCTGTGACACCCCAGAGGGGTGGACACCATGGATAAGACCTCTTGAGTTAAAATTTGGGCTTTAGAATTGAGAGACGTTGGTTTGCATTCTGGCTCTGCCACTTCTGGGGCAAGTCACTCTACCTCTGTGTGCCTCGGTCTCTTCTTCTGAAAGATAATCACAGTCGTTTCTCCCCTTATCCATGGGGGTGGGTTCCAGGACCCCCAGTAGATGCCTGAAACCGTGGATAGAAGGGAGCCCAAGTGCCATCAATCAGAACACGATTCTGTCCTCCCCTCACAAATGTAATGCCTTTTCTGCCTTAACTAAACACTTACCACACTGTGGCTGCAACTTTTGCAGTTTGAGGTACGTCAGCAAAACTAGCACAAATGTTTTTTCTTTCTTCACAATTTCATGGATAGGAGATTTGTTCTTACTATAGATCTCAGCAACATGAGCATATGATTTTTTTTCTTTCCTTATGGAGTTGAGAGCTTTTACCTTTTCATTTAAAGGAAGTGCTTTATGGCTATTCTTTTCAAATTGCCAGCACCACTATGCGTGCGCTTTGGGGCCATTATTAAGCACAATAAGGGTTACTTGAACACAAGCATTGTGATACTACGACTGTCAATCTGATGAACTGGGATGGCAACTAAGTGACTTACAGGCAGGTAGTGTCTGCAGCTTGAATACGCTGGACACAGGCATGACGACTCATGTCCCAGGCAAGATGACTCATGTCCCAGGCAAGATGGCATGAAATTTCATCATGCTACAGAGAACGATATACAAATGAAAACTTATGAATTCCTTATTTCTGGAACTTTTCATTTAATATTTGCAGATTGCAGTTGATTGTGGGTAACTGAAACTGGGGAGAAGGGGAGACTACTGTTTACTTATAGTACTTACATACCTAGCACAGGTTGTTTCGAGGATCTTAATTAGTGAGCAGGGTAAAGAATTCAGCACCATGGCCAGTAAACGACAAGCGTGGCTCGAGAAATGGAAGCTGGCATTTGTTTTAGGACAGGGTTGTGGGGTAGGCAATGGTGCACAAGAGCAAGAGAGGTGTGGTGGGAATGTTAGCTGCTGCCCTGCCTCAGCCCTTCCTGTGAACACCCACTCACTGACACACACATGCACATATATACATACGTACATGCGGGTCAGTGGCGTCTCCATTCCTCTCCAGCACACTGGCACTTAGGGAAAGGCCGAAGTGATCCCACCTGCCTTAAAGAGAATGCCCATTTGCCCAGGTGGTGGACAAGCACTACAGTATGCTGGGCATTGCTCAGGTGGTCCGTGGATTTTCCTCTTCTCACTGCCCACCCGGCCAGCTCAGGCTGGCTTCTTGGCCTCTCTGGACCTTGCTGGGCCCCTGAGAGCAGCCCTGACTTGCAAAGACTGCTGGGGAGGGTAGTGCTGCACGGTCAGAGCGGCTCACACAATCCCCTAAGACCTGCCCTTTCCCAGCCATCGCATCCACATGCCGCCTCCATTCACAGTGAATTCACGGGTTCCCCAAGCGTTGCCTCCGCCCTGGCTTCACTCACAGAAAACTGCTTCTTCTAATTCCACAGGCAACAGTAACCCTGGGGTCCAGAGGAACATGCACTATGGTCCCAGACAGTGGAGTTTACTCGCAGCACTCAGGTAACAGGGGACTAATCCAGCAGAACATTCTCCTTACTGGGGGCTCCACACAGGAGCAGCGAGGACCCACGAGGACATTTGTCTTGGAGATGGTCCTGGAGCTCATGTCTTCTCCATCCAGGAACTCTGTAGATGGGCTTCAGCTTCACTATCTATAAAATGGGAATAATAATGGTACCTATGGTACCTTTCTGCTTGGGTTGGTGTGAAAATGTTATTTAGTTAGATTATAATAAATGCAAAGGTCTGCATGTTGTGCTTACACATAGCAGACTTACAATAAATGGATAATAAATTTAAAATTACAAACTTTTATAGTTATTCTTCTTCTCTATGAAAAGCATTAAGAATCTTCTACCACTGCCAGAGCTCCTATTTGTTTGCCTGGGAGTCTGTCTTTGAAGTAGCACGAATGGACGTGCTATGGATGACAGCAGGAGAGCCATCTGTAATTGGCCCGTTCCTACGGAAGTGCCTGGTATTCAGCCAGTGTTCGGCAAGGGAGTCTTTCTTGCCCCTCCCTGCCTTTGTGGGCCAACCCCGAGACACACTGCAGATATTTAATGGCCTTTAAGCACCTCAGTAGACATGCCCTACCAATACGCTGAACCACAACGCGTGTCTCCGTGTGTCTCAATACACAGTGGCATGGAACAAGAATTTAACAGTAAGAAGAGCAGCCTCTATGTACTGACCATATATTATGTGCCGGACACTGTTCTAGATGCTTTACAAAGATTATTTCATTATACCTGCCAAACGACCTCATGGATGTGGCTATTACTGTTCACTCCCATTTTATGGATGGAAAATCAGAGGTTTAAAAGGGTTAAGCAATTTTCCCAAGGTCACCCAATTAATAAGTAGAAGAGCCAAGACTTGCACCCAAGTCTTTCTGCCTTCAGGATTTCATCTCTTAACCAGTGCTCAGCTATTTACCAGGAAAGTCACAAGACAACAATGAGGCTTAAAAGCTTTTACGGAGCAGGGGCACCGATGCCCTCACCCGGGGCTTCCCTGAATAACACGGCCCAGGAGTCGGAGACAGCTCTGCCAAGAGCTTGCTCCTTCCCGAGAGCCCTTGGGCTGGTCTCCAGGCCACAGTTCACAGGCCCAGCCTTGAGGCCAGGTGCCCGTCTGGCCCTTGGCTCTTCTACCAGCCAGAAGCCACCACTGTCCCTATCCATCCAGTACAGATGCCCAGGAGCCAGAGATTGTCCAGGCCCCTCGGGGAGTAATTGCGGGTATGGCACTCTTGTGGATACTGGTGATTTGATTCAGTAGTGGACATGAATTGCAAATGGCCCTAAGTTCTGTCCCCTGCAAATTACCCAGCAGCCATCTGTCTGGGCTGCAGGTGCTGCAGATCCCCATGACTGAGGTCTCGTGAAGGCCACCTGCTTGGCCCCACACCATCATCCCTCTTTCCCCCCGACCCAGCCGTGTCTGCAGAAGGCGCGATTGGGCATAAGTGGCCCAAAGAGGGGATCTGGAGAGGAAACGTGTCAGTGGGAAAAGAAAGACAGACAAAGTGCCCAGCAGCAGCTGGTCTGGGAGGCTGGCTTCTCACCTCTAATCTTGACTTCTGCAGTCGATGGGGGAGAAATGCCACAATTTACATGACAAGGGCCAAAGGAGAGAATTATGGCAAATCAATTCTGTGTGAGGAGATAAAGCCCCGTATTTAATGTACGTGGTGAAAGGTAGAAATTCAATTCCCATAATGTCAGATGATGCTGATTAAAACCGACATTCATTATTAGTATGATGATTTTCCCTTCTCTTCTCGGATTTGAAGAACAAACAGGCCCCATCAAGACAGAATTGTCGAACACCATTGTAAATAGGCCACTGAATAAAGAAAAGGCTGCTTTGGTCACCACCACCGATGAGCCCCCCAGGAGAAGGAACATCCGTCCTTCAAACTGACACTGGCAAATGACAAATAGCTCAGAGCACCACCTTGGGAAGCCCCTGGAATCCCAATCAAGTCCTGGTTAGCCATACACAGGCTGCATGGCCCTTCGGCCACTTTTCCTCTCTAAGCCCATCTCTTCCTTGAGCAAATGAGGGGGGTAGACTCCTGGCAGTGTCCCCAAAGCTTGCCTCAAAGATGCCTCAAGAAAAAGGGGTCTCTTGTCAGCTGTCAGGGTATGCTACACACTATACCCTCCTCTTGGACCTTCACAATGCACGTGAACAGGTTAAAGGCTCTGAGAAGTCATGCAGCAAAGACACCTGCTTAATATTGTTTAACCCTGGGTTTCCTTAGATCAGGATGGCAAACTTTTTCTGTCCAGGGCCAGATAGTAAATATTTTAGGCTTGCCGGGCCACACAGTCTGTTGCAACGACTCAACTCTACCGTTCTAGTGTGCAAGCGGCCATCGACAATATGTAGACGAAAGGGTGTAGTTGTGTGCCAATAAAACTTTAAAAAAAACAGCTGGTGGGCTACACAGTTTGCCAATCCTTGCCCTAGACCATGAACGACACCAGTCCCAGCCTTCTTTTCTACCTAAGACCTACGAATAGGGCAACTAACATAGCAGGTAGGAGCTTAGGTCCAAATCCCAGTTCTGCCACTTAGTGATTCTAAAGCGCTGGGTAAATAACAAGCCCTGTTACAGCTCCTGGCTTACGGGACTCACTTTCCTGAGTAGCAGGGAGCAACACGGCAGTTTATTGAAACTATATACATAAAGCGCTTGGCACGGCATCTGGCACATACTGCTCAATAACCGCTCATGGTTGTTGATGACAGCTTAGTTATTATTCACATTATTATCCAGTGGCGGAGTATTCTTTAAATACCCAGAAGAAGCAATCTCCAAAGAGGCTGCTTTGGTGCTTGAGCTCTGTTAGGAGGTGAGGAGAGGGAAGACTAGCTGCTAATATGCGACCAGAGAGCGCGATGGCAGCAAAGGCCCCTCGTGGAGCTTCCAGACTCTCATCATTAATTTCCCATCAGAGTTCATCCTTCCTGACCTCCTTGTCAGGGAAGTTTCTTTAGCTTCCTTTGAGCTTGGTTAATTATACTCGACACAGTGACCAGCCTACCAAATGAACTGCAGCTCAACTCTCAGCCGCCCTCTGGACTCAGTCCCACCCAGCCGGCTGGGGTGGCCCAGTGAGAACATCCACCCACCTCTGCAGGCTCAGCCCAGACCGCCGGCATCACGGGAGACCTCCGGAAATGGGGAACTATGCTGAAAATGTGCACCTGTCTCGTGTAATGAAACAATTCCTCGGATGCCTGGCAGAGCCTCCTTTTTAATTATCTCATTATGGGGAAAGCCTGGTTTTTAAAGCAGACATTGTATTTGCATCAGGATTTCTGACCTGACAAGTAAAGGGGACTTGCCCTGGGACAGGGGAGAGATGCCTGGTGATGTTGATGGAAGCCAGCAGAAATGGGAGATGGGGGTGAGAAGCGTGTGCATGGAGGGGGGGGTGTGCACGCACAGCACGGGACTGGGGTGGTAGTCAAGATCGAGGCTTTTGTCTTGATTGGTCAAGGTTCAGATTGGCTACTCTCTCCTTGCTGTACTTATCTTTGTACTTGCAGAAGTAAGTACTTGCAGACACACAGTAGGTGCTCAATAAATTTTAATTGCCTGATTAAAATATTTGATGAATTAATTAGTCAATATCCCCCCCCTTCCTTTTCCTCTGCTTTAGGCTGCTAGTCTTTGCTGTTTACCTTTCCAGTGAACTCCAAACTGGCCTGCTCTGCCCATTACTTTGACATTGTCTCCTGCCAATTCCCCCCACCCCATCCCCTCACATTTAAAACCTTCCATCAGCAGTTCTGGCAGGCACCTGGCTCTGGGGCTGCCTGTCCCATCACCCTGAGTGACTGGGACTCCCCTTCGCTTTGCTGATGCAGAGCTTTGCCCGTGCAGGTCCTTTGCCGTCCCCTAGGCTTCCCCTATTTGCATCTCACCTCCACCATGCCTTCCAGGAGGTCGCGCTCCCCTGCCCTGCCCTCTGTCCCCTGGCACCTACCCGCTTTCTCTAATTGACCCTGACCATTTTCTGCCTGATAAAACTGTTTTTAAATGTAGATAGCTTATTACCCTTAGAAGGGCTCTTCGAGCATTTTGAGGGCTCTAGGACATCTTCCTAGGAAAGATCCTCGCTTATAGCAGTAAGCGCTGAATTTGTCATGATAGCAGCAAATTAGCTTTTGTGTTGAATGGTGCTCACATTTAGCACTGTCACGTGGATCCAGTGCTACACTGGAGGCCACGCACGATATAGAATGCAAAGCCCAAAATTTAAGTCCTGGCTCCCCTCTTCTTGGCTGAGAAACAACAAGCAAGCCCCTCAACCTCTCTGAGCCTGTGTTTCCTCATTTGTAAAGTGCTGACAATGGTAACCTTAGCCTCCCCTAGCTCCGGAGAGGCCGTGAGAATGAAAGGAGATGATGAACATGGAAGAAAGTCCCAGGTAAGCCTTCGTCCATCACGGGAACAGTGATTTCCTTCAGCCTGCTACGTGCCAGGCTCTGTCCTGGGGACTCTAATGAAGGCTGTTTGTTTCCCAGTATGCACTCCACTTTACAGATGAGAAAACTGAGACTCAGAGAGAAGCGATGTGACCAAGGCCAGGTAGACCACAAAGACCCAGTTCTGTCTGACTGCAAAGTCCACAACTTTCCACTCGGCCACGCTTTGTCTGGGTATTTTGTTATTTATATGAATCTAAGGGAGGAATCTATATCTCAGGGGACAGCAGGCCCACTCCATAAATCCTTCTTGATTAACTGTTTGAATGCATATGATATAATAAATAATGCAAATAAAATCGATGCAGCTCCCTGCCCTCTAGGAGTTTTTGGTATAATGTAAGTGGCAAACATTACAGGAGACAGAGAACAGCAGAGTTGGATGTAAAAGGGCCATAAACATGACAGGTTTTATAGAGTTTGCAATATTTTTCTTAGCAATGCCCTCATCAGTGCTCATCTGTCAGCTTTGATGGAGGGCTGAGTTCCCGATTCACCTTGGAAAGTGTTCTGATAGCCTTATCCAAGATCATTTTGCGTGACCTAAGACTGGCCAGATTTATCTCATTGTGACCTGGGTTGGGGGCAAAGGATGCCCTGGGAATGTACTATGATGGTGTTGGGTGGTAATGGTGCTCCCTGGCACCGACTTGGAGAGGAGAGACAAACCAGGGGGTGGAAGGAGGGAACTGCCTAGGAAGAAGGAAGCAGCTGGGGCTGCTGGTGCCAGGCAGGATGCCCTGACCATGGCTGAGGACTGGGAGGGTTTCCCTGGGCACCGAGCTTTCATGCTGGACAGGAACCTGGCATCATCCTTCACTTCCCCAAATCTAAGCCAGAGAACACTAGTGCCCCCAGGTGCTCTGTGAAAATGGGCTTCCCTAAGACAGTCATCTGAGAAACGAGATGCACTGCAGTTTGGAAAGTTCTGCATGCAGGATCGACTTGACTGTGTCTAGGACAGTGCTTCCCAGTGCATTGGATCCTGGAACCTTATTCAGGTCCCGCATAGCTAATGTTACTTGGAACATAGTTTGGGAGAAAAATGCCCTTCATTTTTTACATCTGAGGATACTGGGACCCAAAATGAGGGAGGGGGGAAGGGTTGCTTAAGATCAGTTGGTGATCCCAGTCTAGAGGGTCCAGTAGTAGCCCAGTGGCTGGCAACACAAATGCACACGGGAGAAAAACAGGCTGGCTGTAAAGACAAAAAGCCTCTGCATGGTCTAGCTTGCATTATCTTACATTTTACCATGTTGCAGGTTTAGAGAAATATTTTGTGTCTATAAGATAAACACAGCCAAGAGAGCTATGCTCTTAATGGCGCTGACACTCAACCTCAAGGAGCAAAAGGGAGCGGTGGAGACTGTGGCTAACAGGACTGCCCTAGGGATAGGGGCAGGCACTTCCCAGCTCCCGATAAGTGAACATGCAGGTTGAATGTTGTTGGTTCTTTGGGTTTCTCAAGAAAAGCAGGACAGACATATTTTTAAGGCACATCTCCTGACCAACATTTTTTTTTCAGGCTGAATTTTGTCACGTGTCCCTATTTTCTCCGTGCTATATTCTACTCCTTTCATTCCTGTACGTTCCTCTCCGTGGATGGCCACACACTAGCGCTGTCTGGCAGTGGCAGCAGAACCAGGCAGGGCCGCGGGAGGGAGAGGTCCCCTTGCCTAGCTTGCTTTGCCTCCAGGGAATCCCCATGGAGATGAATAGGGACAACAGGGCTCTGGAAACAGCAGTTTTCAACATAAATATTGCCAGGTTTGAGCTAATGTGATACCAGCCTGTAAATCCAAACAAAATAGACCATTGTCCTGTGATTATTTCTCCTCTGGACAAAAGCCTCTGAACACTTGGTCTCCCATTTTTTTAACCTCTCTATTTATGGCCCATGTTCATTTAATTCAGCAGCTCCGCCTTCAACGTGGCTCAAAAGCAGCGGTATTTGCATTTCATGATTTCAAAGCCTTTCTGGTCTGCTGGTTTTCACTGAAAAGGAAGGCTTTGTCCTCTTCATTCCGAGAAAGAAGAGGACAGAAAAACCACCCAAACCCTTTGACATAATACAAAACATCCCAGCAGCTACACATGCTGCAAACAGAGACTCGCTCCCAGAACACCTGGAACGGTGCGGGATCATCTGTCTCAGCTGCCCACCCCGCCCCGCCCACGCAGGCTGTGACCAGGGAGTGGGGACCTCTCCGTCTCTGTGGCTGCCGACCAGGGCCCGGCTGAAGGTTGGCTGAGCCGATGGATGGCCAGGCTGACTGAGGGAGACAGTTAGTTGTTCATTTCACCACTCGATCCCATCAAGGGCCACAGATTTTCTCTGGAGTCCACCCAGCACTTTTGGAGTGCCAGGCCCTGGGCCAGCAGCCCTGTAAGGTTTGCCTCATTTTAACCTTGCAACCCATAGATGGGACTTGTGACTGTCATTCCACAGATGGGGAAACTGAGGATCAGAGAGGCAGAGTGATTTGCCCAAGGGATGAATATAAAGGATTCTCTTTGAAAAGCAAAGCTAGTTTTTTTTCCATCTATCCTCAGGAGATGACTTTGGTTTTTAGTGCTAGGAATGAGAATTGATTTTCATTTTTCTTTTTTAATATAATTGTTTAACTATACAAATAACCCATGAGTCTATTCTTTTTATAAAACATTACAGACAAGGCTTGAAGCTCCTCCGACCATCCCACTCAATCCCCTTATTCCATTCCCAAGCTCACAAACCTCACGTGCTCTCCTGCTTTCTCCAAAGGCAACCACTTTGGGTCGGCTTCCACTGTTTCTCTAATATGTACAAGTATTTTCTATGGCTACTCATATATGTATGAGTAGCACTTTCTAATAAAACTGTAATCATAATGTACACATCTTTCACAATTTACTAAACTCTTGGAGAACATAGAATGCAGCAAATCTAGAACCTTCTCTGTCTTCCTAACATGCTCCAAAGTCCAGCCACACCATGGGTCACTTAGCAAGTCTCTGTTTCCGCTCTCACAGACCACGCTGCAGGGCTGGCCTTGGCTGCGTCCTGGGGCACATTTGTAAGTATTTCTTCAGAGCTCACATGAGAAGTGGGACGGCTGCTGGTTTCAAGAGCTGCTTGTCCTCGTACCCTTTCAGCTCTTCCACAGGACATAACCCAGATTTCTTAGTTTGGGTTCCCCGAAACTGTCTCCGGTACAGAATGACGCGGGCAGAGGTTTCCTGGGGAGTGCTCGAGGGAGGCTCACGTGTAAGGAAAGGTCCTGGAGTGGGCAGAGGGAATACTGGGCCCGCAGGCCTGACAGGGACCTCTGACGCTAGAATGACCGTTTAGAGTTGTCTCAAATTGGGCCAAGGATGCCACAACTTTCTGTGCTGGCCTAATCAATTATTGGCAGAAGTGGCCTCGTCCTTGAAGGGGGTGTAATCTTGGGTGAGACAATTCCTTGTGGCTGAGAGGGACACAGCTGCGCACTATTGGCGGGTGCTTGCCCTCAGTAGCTGGGGGATAGGTATGCCAGCCCCGAAGAGGAGACCTGGGAATCACACCATGGCACCCCCCACACCCACTTCCGGTGTAGCGGCCAGAGTAGCAACTACATTTCCGGCCTTCTTCACAGCCACGTGTGCGTCACTGACAGAACACAGGCAGAAAGGTGAGCAATTTCCAGGCTGTGCCTTAAATCAGTGGTCCCCAACCGTTTTTGGCACCAGGGACCATTTTTATGGAAGACAATTTTTCCATGGACAGGGTAGGGGGATAGTTTTGGGATGATTCAAGTGCATTGCATTTATTGTGCACTTCATTTATATCATCATTATGTTGTAATATATAATGAAATAATGTTATACAACTCACCATAGGTTGGGGACACCTGCAAAGGGGAGGGGTATGCTGCCAAATCGTTTCAGACTCTTGCAGGAAAGGAAAGTGAACTTCAGTGCTGTTTAAATCAATTTTATTTGGGGTTTCTCTGAAAAAATCTGAAAGTATATACTGACTAATAGACAAGGTCATTGGGATGCACTTCTAAGTAAATTTAATAGCCTGCCAAGCCTGTCCCCCTCCACCCATACCTATTTCCGGACTTACACTTCCACCTGCAGAGTATGAGCATGTCTGTTTCACGGAAATGAGTTTGTATGGAACCAGTGGTACCCTCTAAAACCTGAGCCTATTTCTGACTCGCCTGCAAGAGTTCTAGTAGCATTTAAGGATTCTGCCAGAGACGTGGAATAAAGCAAGCCTAATATGGGAGGGAATAGACCCAAATAGACCCAACTAAGCCACATAGCTCCGGGCTTCAGTTGGCCCTGATCTCAAAAAGCATGGCTGGGAGAATCAGGAAGGACTAGAGCGGCTCTGTGGGTCAGAGGCAAGCTCTGAACTCCGAAACCAGGGCCCTGTTCCCAGCGTGGCTGCTCTTCCAGGAGCCCTAGGAAGTTCCCATGGGCCCTGCTGGCCCGCAGCACAAAGGGTGGTTTCTTCACCCAGACCTGGAAAGCATCCAGTTAATTGGGGGTCTTCTGTGCGCCACACAGCAGAGCTGCTGGGGGTCCCACTGCTGGGTGGGTGGCGCCAGCCTTGGTGCCTCTGCTGAGTGAAGGATGGTTTCGCCGTGGAAACTTGGGCAGCACTTTATCTTCCCAGCAGGTACCGCCGAGTTTATTAACAGCACTGCCTAATCCTTTATTAAAAGAATTTGTTCTGCAAACTTTGGATTCAGTCAAAAGGCAACCCCCAAGGCTGCAGGTCCCCCACCCCTAAATCAACCAGGAAACAAGCCCTGGGGAAGCAGCAGTGAGGGGAAGGCAGTGACACTTCCTGAGGGCCTGCCATGGGCCAGGGGTGCACAGATATCATCCCCTTTGATATTCTGGACAACCTGTGAGATCTGGGTGTGACTACAGAAGAGGGAATCGGGACCCAAAATAATTAAGGGATTTGTTTGGGCTAACAAAGCGATGCTGCAAACCCACCCTATATTGCTCCAGGCTCAATAATAATATTAATAGCATTATTACTCATGGTAATATTATTGGCTTTTATTTGCATGACATATCTAGTATAGTTATTGTTCTAAGCACTTTCCAGATGTCAACTATTGGATTCTCAGGACAATTCTATAACATAAATACTCTAACTATCCCGCCTTAACAAATGAGAAAACTGAGGCACAGAGTGGTCAAATAATTGACCAAAATCACACAGCGAGTAGAAGTTGAAGCTGGGGCGTTGAAATCCATGTGTTTGTCCACTATACCTCACTGCCCCATGTTCCTCTCCACACCCTGGCTTGCCTTAAGAATATTGGAGCAGAAAGGGATTGCAGAGAACTCAGTCTAATCTTCCCATTCTACAGACAGCCAACTGAGACCAAGAGATGAAAGAGACTTGCCCAACAGCACAGAGATGGGAGTAACCAAGCCAAGAGCAGAAATAAGACCTAGGAAATGGGAAGAAATACATAATTACGTTTAAAAGCAAAGCACTTGTCGTTCTTGACCTCAGCTTCTTATTTCAACAGATCTGGAATTCTCGGGAATCTGCCAGGTCTGACTGTGGTGTTTGGTCAAGGCCCAGGCAGGAGGCGCAATCTGAGAGCAGCATCTGTGGGAAGAGGAGTAGGGTGACCCCGGCAGTGGCAGCAAAGGCTCTGGCAGCCACATGGGTACCAGGGCAGCCCCAGCCAGGCAGGGCAGGGCCTGCAACTCCACCAGATGCATCTGTTGGGCTAAGCAGTGCCCTCTTCACAGTTACTCTTTGCTGGTTGAGAATCCAAAGTGAATAATACCTAGTGAGGATGAGGATGGTGATGCAATCAGTGTTGATAGTAGCAGAAGGTAATGGTTACAAGCATAGAGCCTGGGTCAGCTCTTTCATTTATTCTCTGTGTGACTATGGAAAGTTGCTTAGTCTTGCTAACCCTCCAGTTCCACCCTGGTAAAATCGTGATGGTGACAGTGCCTCCTTTGCCAGCAAGAACTCAATCCACAGAAAGCCCTAAAGTAAATAACACAGGCCTGGCATAGAGTAAGCACTCAAGAAATAGTTACTGCTACTGCTTATTAATACTGCTATGTGCTGGGCATTGGCCGTGTGCCGGACACTGGCTAAGGGCATTGTAAACATTTTCTCATCTCGACCACCTGCTGTGAGGGTATTACTATCTCTAATCTACAGATGAGTAAATGGAGACTTGGAAAGATTAAGTAACCTGCGTGAGGGAACCAGCTGCCTCTGTGGTGTGTGTGGTTGACGGGGAGCCCCATCTCTCTCCCAGGGCAGTCTGAAAAGGGCACTGATCACATGAGGATGCAGCCGCAGGTGCTAGGGGCCACTTGCTGAAAGACACAGGAGGCAAACTTCAATGAAAGTGCCACAACACCACTGTAAGTCTGGAGGCATCGCATTACAGACTTCAAACTATACCACAAGGCTATAGTAACCAAAACAGTATGGTGTTGGCACAAAAATAGAGACATAGGCCAATGGAACAGAAAACAAAACTTAGATATAAAACCATCCACATACAACCAACTGACCTTTGACAAAGCAAACAACAGTACACACTGGAGAAAAGAAGCCCTATTCAATAAATGGTGCTGGGAAAATTGGATAGCCACATGTAAAACAATGAAACAGGATCCATAGCTCTCATCACTCACAAAAATTAATTCCAGATGGATAAAGGACTTAAATGTAAGGCATGAAACTATAAGAATTCTAGAAGAAAATGTATGAAAAACTCTTCTAGATGTTGGCCTAGGCAGAGAATTTGACAATCACAGCTACAACAAAAATAAATAAATCAGACTTGATTAAATTAAAAGGCTTCTGCACAGCCAAGGAAATAATCAACTGAGCAAACAGACAACCTACAGAATGGGAGAAAATATTCACAAGCTATATATCCTATAACTATGGTCCCCAACACCCCGGGGGCAATGGCCCGGTACTGGTCTGTGGCCTGTTGGGAACCAGCTGAGCATCACCATCTGAGCTCTGCCCTGTGCCCTCACCCCCACCTTCCAGTCCATGGAAAAATTGTCTTGCATGAAACTTAGGAATCAGGCCACACAGAAGGTGGTGAGGGGCAGGTGAGCAAGCAAAGCTTCATCTGTATTTACAGCTGGCTGCTCCCTATCTCTCACATCACTGCCTGAGCTCTGCCTGCCCCCTCTCACTGCCTGAGCTCTGCCCCACCCCTCACTCTCCCATGTAAAAATGGTCTTCCATGAAACTTGTCCCTGTTGCCAAAAAGATTGGGGACTGCTGTCCTATAAATGGCTAATAACCAGAATCTACAAAGAACTCAAGCAAATCAGCAAGAAAAAATCAAACAGCCTCATCAAAAAGTGAGCAAAAGACATGAACAGAAGCTTCCCAAAACAAGATAGACAAATGGCCAATAAACATGAAAAAATGCTTGACATCACTAATCATCAGGGAAATGCAAATTAAAACCACAATGAGATATCACCTTACCCCTGTTAGAATGAGTTTTATTAAAAAGTCCAAAAATAATAGATGCTGGCATGGATGCAGAGAGAAAGGAATGCTTCTACACTGTTGGCAGGACTGCAAATCAGTACAATCTCTATGGAAAACAGTATGGAGATATCGCAATTAACTAAGAGTACCATTGATCCAGCAATCCCACTACTGGGTATTTACCCAAAGAAAAAGAAGTCATTTTATCAAAAAGACACCTGTACTTGAATGTTTATTGCAGCACAATTCACAATTGCAAAGATGTGGAATCAACCCAAGTGCCCATCAATTCATGAGTAGATTAACAAAATGTGGTATATATACACCATGGAACACTACTCAGCCATGAGGAAGGATTACTTAATTCCTTTTGCAACAATTTGGATGGAACTGGAGACCATTATCCTAAGTGAAGTATCTAAATAATAGAAAAACAAACACCACATGTCCTCACTATTAAATTGGAACTAACTGATGAGCACACATGTGCATAGAGGGAAATAAAACTTAATGGAAATCAAGCAGAGTGAAGGGAGAGGAGGGGATTGGAGAAAACCTACCTAACAGGTACAATGAACTCTATCTTGGTGATGGGCACACTTAGAACTATGACTAAAGCATTATAAAAGTGATCCATGTAACCAAAAATATTTGTACCCCAGTAATACTTTGAAATTAAAAACAGAAAAAAAGCTGAAAACAGCCTAAATGTCTAACAATGACAATGGGGGATGGATTAGTCAAATCATGGCACACTCACAGAAGAAACATGCCATATGACTAGATAAATTATGGCTCTTTTCAAAACTTAAATGTTATACCTGACATATTAAAAATGTTAATTCTGAAGAAATTATAATATCATGGGGAAATGTGGATGCTATAATGTCAAGAAGAAAGATCGAGCTACAAAACTGTACATGTAATATGAACTCCATTTGGATTATAGACAGATAGATGGAGATACATACACACACACACACACACACACACAAGAAAGGGAGAGTCTCAGATTTATATAAGGTGATATGTAAAAAAAAATTCCTATTCTTTTTGGTAGCAAGACTAGCAGTACATTTCTTTCCTGCTTTGTAACTTTCTGTATTTTCTAAGTTCTCTACAACAATCAGTGGTAACACTTTTATAACTGAAGTGAAGTGAGGGTGAGGGGGCCTCTCTGCCCAGCAAGATGTCCCTGGACACCCCCCTTACTCCTCCCTGCATTGTCCATGACCTGCCCAAACTGACAGACTCCTCTAGGCTGCACCCACGGCTCATTAGAGCCCTTATATGTATGTGGTTCCTTCCTTAGCTACGTGGAGCTATAGAATAAACAAGTGTCAGTGCATTCAAGGGTCAAAGAGTAGTCACCATGAATGGACAATTTTCCAGAGCATCTCTCTGCACCACGCCAGCAATTCATTGTCTGGGAATATTTCCAAGAAAGGCTCATCTGCTCTGAGCAGCAGCTGGCTCCAACACCTGCACACCTCTTACCTTGTTCTTAGACTTTCAGAAACAAAAGCAAGGAGAGACTGTGGGCAAGCTCATTCACTCTCAAATTAGAAATAGGGTCCCTCCCTAGAGTGTAGCTGCCAGCCGCGTCTCAGGGACAGGCATGATTAGGGCATTTGGTGGAGAAAATAAGGGACTGTGTACAGATGCAAGTGAATTTTCCACAGTGAGGTCACAGGAGAGGAAATCCCACCACTATGGACAAAATGAAATATCTAACCCGTTACCTTGGCCAGGCACCCAATGCAGTGACAAGGCTCTTATAAATGCTGCCTGTCTTCCCATCTGGCGTGTTGCTATAAAAATTGAAATAAAATACCAAACCCACAGCACCAACATTAGCATCATTATCACTCTCTCACGGAAATGAGAAATTCAACTAAATGAACTCTCCGCTGTGAATGGTGTTTTAATGAAACTCACTTTCATGGGTATTTCTAGACCCTGACATCTCACCAGAAAGTGCCCCACTTCACAGGGAACAACTGGTGCTCCCAGACCCACAGCTTTAACTGGTGAATTCCTCTCTGCTGATTCCCTTCTGGGTTCATCCCTTAGGACAAAAACCATTTCTAATCCTAAGGTATTAGAAAGAATAAAGGAATCAGACAGCTAGGTTTGAATTGCAGCTCCATCACTAGTTTGCTAAACCTCAGTTTCCCTAACTATAAAATGGAAATGAAAAACACTTATATTATGCGGTGGTTTCGAGGATCAAGTGGAATAATAAGTATAAACTGTAGCCCATTGTGTATCCTCAAATGAATGTGTTTTATGCTGTGTCATCTTCCGGTCTTAGAGTTGAGCCGTAAATTTGGTTTGGCCACTTTCTCAAAAGCCCTAATCAGGAGACTTTCTCTCAAAAGTTTTCCCTTTGACAACTTTCCAGCTCACAAAAAGCCCAGGTTTTCTCTCTTAGTCTTTCATAATTAATCTGAAATTATAGAGGACTTTTTGGGGAACTAATTAATTAAATTTGATTTATTTAATAAAAATCGAAATAATTAAAATCTGTTGGAGAAATAATGGTTACTTAATACAAAGAAGCTCTTTCATAAAAGAAAAAAATGAAGATCTTTGATTCTACTCTCCCTGTGGATAGAGACAAATCTTGAAACAGAACTGTCGATATGCCCACAGCCGCTGTGGCAGGGAAGTCCTCCCCTCCAGCAGGGGGCTCCCTTTGCGTTGGGCAGTCAGGTGTGCTCTACCCTTACCACCCCAACACCACTGCAGGAGAAATACATTCCCAGTGTTCTCTTACCCAAAGGAAAGTGGAAAATGTCCTTTCGTGATGGTTTCCCGGGCTCACCTATAAAACAGTTACATTTTAAGTTAGCCTGTCAAAAGCCAGCACTCTTCCAGACCCAGTCCAAAGAAACAGGACCATTCCATAGGAGCCCCCTCAGAACAGTGCTATTCCAAGCTAGCTCACCAAAGAGCCCGACTCTAGGCTACCCTGTAAAAATAGTACCATTGTAAGTTTAGTCCCATAAAACTAATATTATTTTAATTCCATTAAGGACTTAAACAGGGTTTGTGTAGGGTGGCTGAGAAAGTTATCTTCAAATTAAATATTCCCTGGAAAGTGCATTTTAAGTTTGACACAAAAGACCTAAAAGCAAACTATAGGAACGCAGCTCATTTCTACGTGTGGGCCTGCCAGCAATGCCTAACCTTTTTGCACCAAACTGTTTGTAATCACGGCAGCAAGTTTGGATGAGGCAGGTTAACAAAGTACATCCCTCTGATGGATGGGAACAGACAGAGCCTGGCAACTTTGCAGATCAAACTCCCGATGAACCAATCTTCCAGGTGCCTGCTGTCTAGACAAGGAGTATTATAAATAAAAATTTGGGTAGTGTGATCCCTACTTCTCCATTCTGCAGATGAGAAAACTGAGGCCCAAAGAGGGGAAGTGATTTACCCAAGGTTGCCCAGGTATGGTGTGAGTCTGAATGCCAAGCCCCCCTGGCAGAGGGATGCTGCTGTTTGCATTGTCCGGCTCTAATCCGTGGGATATTTCCCTATATTCACTTCCACTTCGTTCATAGCTACTCTGAAGCCTATTAACAAGGAAGTTCTGCAGCAAAAATTCAAAGCCAGTGACCCCCAAAAGTGTGGCCTTAAATATTTTTCCAGACCCCCAGCCCCTGACAAAAAGCAACAGAGCTCAGGCTTAGTGAGAAGGACGTTCTTTTAAAGCGGGGATGGCATTTTTTAAAACAAACAATCCCATTAGCGTGTAGCCTGCAGTCAGCTCGTGATGGAAACGGGTGCTCTGGGCGGCTCTGGCCCAGCACTAATCAGGTCCTGCGCTGGATCCTGAGGGACCCGGATTACTACGTATGAAATAGAGAAATGCCTCCATTATCCCTTAAATCTTTTTTGCTGGATTCAGGGGTTTTCGCAGAGAGGAGAAACATTTCTTGCCTGTTGGCTTCTTTTCTCCGGGTTAATTCACATCGGTTCAGCTTTCTCTCCTGCTGCAGCATGGCAGTGACATTCACCTGCCTGCTCCCAGGGGCACACTGATGATCCTCTGACATCAGCAGGGCCAGGAAGGACCCCCAGCCTGGCCTCTCCGTACTGCCGCAGTCTCAGCTCTCACCAGCCCCCTCTCCAAACTCCGTCCTGTTCCCCAAATACTCCCTGCCTCTCTCGCCTCCAGGACCTTCTACATACGTGCCGGTTCCCTGCCTGGACTGTCCTCCTCCCTGGTCACCGGCTCTCCCTTAAACCTAATTAACTCCTATTTGTCCTTCCAGACTCGGCTCTTTGTGGAAGCTTTAGTATCACAACCTCTCCAGAGAATTAAGTAGCCCTGAGGACCTCGGTTTTACCCTGTCGTGATACTGACCACACACCAAGTAATTGTCCATTCCTGAGTCTCACTCACTAAACCAAGGAAAGCAAAGACGTGAGGGATTTATGTTCACTCCATCTGCTGGGTGGTGCTGCCTGAGTTGCTATGTGGAGAAGGAGGCTAAAGTTGCATACTGAGCTCAGTGTGAAATGATACAACAATCCATTAACCAACCATGTCTGCCACCGGTATAGGATTAGAGTAGGGACAGGTGTGCCAGTTTAGCAATAGATTGTGAGCTGCCTAAAAGCATCTTTGTAGCTTTGTGATACATAGCACTGTGCTTGAAACATAAGGTGCTTGATAAATATTTGTGAGTAGATGAATGAAGAATATAGTATCTAGTACTTATTGAGGGCCCATTAAGTACAAATCATCAAGCCAATTGTTTTATTTATGTTATTTAATCCTCAAAAGATTCCTATGAATTTATAGGTATTTTGAGTCCTATGTAAAAGATGACAAATCAAGACCTGGAAATAAATTAGATAAATGGCTCAGGGTCACATAGTAATGGACTCAGGATTTGACCCAGCTCTGTCTATTCCCATAGCTATTGCTCTTTCAACTCAGCTACAATAGAAAAAAAGAAGTATCCTCTGAATACTATACTCAATTCCTCAGCCTAGGAAGTGCCAAATTTTAGCTTCTATTAAGGCCTACCTTGAATCAGAGCTGACATGGGGAACATTCCTGGACAGTGGGGCTTTCTCCTGGCTTCAGGATCTTCCTGAAACTGAGCATGCACATGTCAAGACTCAAACTAAGACCTAGGCATCCACAGAGAAAGCAGAACAAAGAAGTCATAGACAGAGATGAGGAGGCTCTCAAAGACTGGTGGAGGCTGGTGGAGGCTACTTCTCAAGCCCGTGCTACTCAACCGTGGTCATCACTCCCCTATTCTGGGTGTTAGGTCCTCACCCAAATAATAGGGGTTTTGGATGTGTGAGATCCAATGTTTCTTCTATCTTAGGCAGTCTATACGTGACTCGGAGAGAATTAATACAAAATCATACACAAAATATACAGAGAAGAAATCTTTTCAGATCTACTAATTAAACCCAGTATTTGTAAAACCAAAGTGAGCATTGTACAATTTGCAGTTTTGGAGTCAGACAGATTGTGTCCGAATCCTAGCTCTGAATTGTACCAGCTGTGGACCTTGGATGACTTATTTTATCTCTCTGAATCTCAGCTTCTGCACCTATGAGATGGGATTAATTAGGCCAGTGGCTTTCTAATGTGGTCTGGAACTAGCAGTGTTAGCATTACCTAGAAACATGTTAGACATGCAAATTTTTAGGCACTACCCAGACATATTGAATCAGAAACTCTGGGCATAGGGTCTGGTATGCTGTGGTTTAATAGGCCCTTCAGGGGATCCTGATATAAATTGTAAAATTTGAGAACCACTGAATTATGCTAGTGGCTTTCCAGCTTTTACATCACAACCCATAGTAAGAAATTTACTTTTCATCATAACCTACTACTCACACATACATTTTCATAACTGAGACACAAGTTTTGTGAACATTCTTCCCTTTGCTTCTCGAAATGCTCTCTGATATTTGCTACTCCATTTGATTCCAGATAATTTTGTCCTATTTAATTTCCTAAAATGCTAGTTTCAACCCATTAAATTGATTTCACAACTCGCTAATGGATCCCAAGCCAAAGCTTGAAAAGAAACACTGATCTAAGCAGTCCCTTCTGAGTTGGGATGATCAGAAAGAGATGTTTGTGAAATACCTGGAGTACTGGCCGTTGCATAGCAGGTTCTCAATTAGTGGCAGCTATCGGGGTCATCATCATTAACAAATTATGCAGTGGATAGAAATGTATTATTTTAAGTGAAATGAAACTCATGATAAGGCCTGAAACCATATATAATGCACAAGTCCCAAACCTCTTCTTTTACATGTGTTTATGCATAAGCCCAAGTTCCTCTTTTCCTAGGAAATCCCTCCGAAAGTTATAATTACTCTGATTCTTGGCAATAAAATAATCATAGCACTAGAAAGTACCCATGGAGACGTGTTGGCAATGAACCAGGGATGGGGAGTCGGGGTCCGAGGTGATCATTCTGTGGGGGCTGAGAAGGGAATCTCCGTGGTCCCCTGAGCTCCAACGGGTAAATTTCAACTTTCCCGTGGCATTTACTCAGCACTGCAGTCGCCAACAAAACAGATCTCCACTAAGGGGACCAGATGGCCACAAAGGAGCCAAATGGGAAGGTGCCGGTTACAAATTACAACGGCAGCACCTGAACTCTGCAGACGGAAGCTGCTGCGGTGTTAATCGTCCCCTCCTGGAAAATCAGACCTGAATTTAATTCTTAGGACCTGGGATTACGACTCCCATCAGAAGCGTGCTCTACATCTCAACTCCCTCGACTGCATGTAGAAGGAGACCCTGCTCCTCAAGTGGAGAGGAACTTCTCCAGGGCTGCTAATGAGATACTCACTTATCTAGGAAGTTCATCTTGGATTCCCTATTCCCTCCACCCCTAGGGACATTTTTAAATGATGACTTCTAATAACTACTATTTGGGGTCGCCCGCTGTGTGCCGAGTAAGCCATATGCTGAGCACTTTATTTGTCAGGTAAAGTAGGATTTTAAATAAAATTTTTCAAAGGAGGAAAGAGGCTCAGAGAGGTTAACTAAGTTGTCCAAGGTCACAGAGCTGGTAAATATGGAAGTTGGATTTGACTCAGATCTCTGACTTCAAAGCCTAACCCCACATTCTAAGTTTCCTCAAACTCTTCAGCTGAATCAGGTCCTTGGATCACAGAAAAGGAAAGGAAAAAGAAGAGAAACTAGTATTTGTTGAGTATTGACTTTGTGTGAAACACCATGCTGGGTGATTTATAGAAACTTTTTAAATCACATTCTTCCCCTCACATTATTATCCCATTTTCCAGATGAGAAAACTGAGGTAAAGAAAAGTTAAGTATTTTTCCCAAAGTCACACAATGTCAAAGTGGTAGAGCCAGGATTTTAACCCTGATCTCTCTGGGTCTAAACCTCTTGCTTTTTCCACTACACCATGCTGATTAGAATCTTGGAAGGGCTTCTCCTTCCCCACTTCCAGTCCACTCTGTCAGTTCCTGAGGTATTAATCATCCTAAGACACAACTCAGGCTATAGCACTGTCTTGCTCACAAACACTCTATGGCTCCCAAGTACCTAGAGAATAAAGCCTACATCCCTTAGCCTGGCTCCTCAGTCGGGTTCCAAAAGGCTTTTCCAGTGTTTACACCTAATACTGCTTTTCTAGCACAAGTGGACATCCCCACATACTCCTGACCCAAACCATCCTCCACACCACCACAAAGGCATTCTTTCTAAAACATTGGTTGATTATTCCACTCCTTTGCTTGAGCATCTTAGATGGCTCTGTGGAGATACCTGTCCTACTTACTGTCATCCTTTAGCTCTTCTTGTGGAAGCAGAGGTGACTATCCTCCACTCAGTCTTTCTTGGGGTGAGCCTGCGACCAGGCCTCGCTGATCAGAGCATCACAACCCCCAGGCCATAGTGTTTGGGTCAGGTATGGGCAAGTAACCTGCATCGAGCCGCCCGTGAAGCCAGTCGATCACCCATGCTAGCCCTAGCACTCTGACTCAGGCAGAAGCTTCTCTGTTCTGCGGGGCTGAGGATTTTAAGCGCATGGCTGCTAGCAGCCATCGTGCCATCACAGGAGAGATGGGACCTGAGAATGCAGCTCACAGAAAGGAGAGGTGCAAAAAGACTAGCCCTTAGCCACATGATCTGTCACCCCTGGACCTAGCCTGGCCTGAAAGGAGAGCTATCCCTGGTCAATCCAATGACACAAGCCAATACATTTCTTTCTGCTTAAGCCAGCATGGGGTGGGCTTTCTGTGACTTACAACCGGAATCTCCTTATGACTAGACATCATAATTGATGTACCTCTTCCCTGCCTTTAGCATGAAGGTCTCCTCAGGGACCTTCCAGGCCTGAACAACAAGGAGCCCAGTTTACCTTTCCACACTCATCTCCTATCACTCTCCCTGGCCGCAGGTACCACATGTCACCACCTGTGCTTACACACGCTCAAGACTCCCTGCCATTGCCCGAGCCGTCTCTGCACAGTAACCCACGCTGTCACAAAGCCAGTCGGTGGCAGAGCCACACTCCTCCATCTCAGCGTCTGAACTCACAGCCCCTGTGGAGGTTGCCTCTCAGGGGTGGGAGGTGGGACTGTCGCATGCTAGGACGGGAGTCTGGCTGATTGTTTATTTGCTGTGTAGAGAACTGATTAAAAGCATGGGCTCAGGAGCAAGGTTTCTTGGGTTCAAATCCTGAATTCTACCTCTTACTCAGTGCAGGACTTGGACATCTTCACCTCTCTGTGCCTCAGCTTCCTAATCTACATAATCGATTCTACCTGAGGGGCCATTGTAAGGATTAAATAAGTTAACAAAAGTAAAACACTTAGACCAGTGCCTGATACATAATGGGTGCAACCTACGTCTGAGTTATTGTCACTGGTAATCTGGAGGGGACAGGGAGCCACGGAATGTTCCTGAGCAAGTTCTCCAGGCATGCGCAGGGCCAGGCTTTACTGTGCTTCACGCGACTGTGTGTTTAGGCACAGGAAGGCTTTGGTGAATCCTGCTGGGCACAGCAGAGGATCTCCCACCCAGTGCATCCTCTCCATTGGACCTGGCTTCTGTGGGAAGGGACTCTGGCAGCAGCCACAGCTGGCTGGTTGCCCAGCACAAGCACCGCCTGCGCCCAGCTGCAGTGTGGCTGCCCTGGGCTGACCTCTCGTCCACATGCTACAGGAGCAGGGCATGAGCCACTCCTCGGATGGCAGCTATGGGCACCAGGCCCAAAGGCCACGTCAGGGCCCCTTCCAGCGGTGAGCTGCCGCCTCCCAGATGCTCTCGTCTGGCTGGGCTTACAGACTGGCGAGGGCAGGATGCCTGGCACCCAGGGCACGCCTGCTGCCAAACCGTCAGTGGGAGGAGGGACCCAACTGGGGTCGTGGAGCCAGAAAAGAGACAGGGAGGAGCCAGTGGGCCTGCTAGGGAGGACCCCTGCCTGCTTTCCTTCTCTAACTCCTCGTGTCCCTGCTACCCATGCATACCCTGGCAACCCACTTCTGGGTCTCATTCCCTTCAATTCTCTATAACTACTTCTTGGGGGATAAAATATGAGTTTGCAACTGGTCTGTAAGATCCTTCAGGGCAGGGGCTTTGTCACGTACATCTCTGTTCTCCCCTCTGCCCAGTACAGTCCTGCCCCCAAACTTGTTCTCTAAGCTGTCTGCTTTTCTCCATTTTTCCGGTTACACCCCAAGCCAGCACCTCCTGCAGGGATGCCCGGCCCCCCTGTTGCTCTCTTTCACCCCGGCAATTCATCCTTCACTTCATGTGGCAGTCCAAGTGACCTTTTAAAAATGCAAATCAGAGGGTGTCATTCCCTGCTTAAATCTCTCACGCAGCTTCTCATCCTGCTTAAAATTAAGCCTGATCTCCTTGCCAAGGCCAGTAAGGCCCTCCGTGGTCAAGCTCTGCCCCTTCTCCGTCACTCTTCCGGGAAACACTGACCATTGTTCCCTTTCTCATCCGCACTAAGCTGGCTCCTGCCTCAGAGCATCTGCACTTGCTGTTCCTCTGCCTGCTATACAGGTCCCTAGATCTCCACACGGCTGGCTCCTTCTTGCCTCCAAGTCACCTTCCTAGAGATGTGTTTCCCGACCACCCAGTCTGAATCAGCCTGGCCCCCACCCTGAGTTCTCTGTCACATCATTCTTTTTTCGTTTCTTCACGGTCTTTATCATTACTCCCTAAAATGACATTTGTTGTTGTTGTTTTCCTCCTTCTTATTTAAATTTTGCTTACAGTGTTTCTTCCACCATCAGAATATAAACTCTGTGACAGTAGAGAAGTGGTCTGTCCCATTTACCCTTCTAGCCCCAGAGCCTCGAACAGGGTCTAGGACACAGTGGGAATGCAGTAAGTATTTCACAGTGAATGAAAGGGCTGAACAAGTCAACTGATCCCTCCCTACCGTGACCACAGTGCACAGCAGAGCTGAGGCCCAGGAGGTGGAATAGCACAGACATGTCCAACGATGGGACCACGGGACTTCTCGTCTGGAGGGCTTTGCGTCCATCTCCTGCGTGCCTCCCTCATGCCACCCTGGCTAACAGGCCAGGTCACTGGACAGCAGAGTCTAGCCTGGGCAGGGGCAACACAACCCAGGATACCGCGTCTGAGAGAGAGCCGAGAGCAGAACTCCGGGGCCAGACGGACCTGGTTCAAATCCTGTCTCTCACACCTCCAGCTGGGAGGTCAGGCAAATCGTTTATTTTCTCTCCAAGCCTCCAAAAGGTTAAGCTTCAACAACTTGTTGCTGACTTGATGACACGGGAGCCAGCAGCGTCTGCAGGGAGTAAGCAGTCGACCTGGCCTCCAGGGTTGGGGGCCAAAGCCAGCTGCAAACAGCTGCCTCAGTGCTGGCCCAGAAAGAAAGTAGGTCTTGGGGGAGCTTTGAGGACATAGCCTCACTGTGGCATCTGTTTCAGGAGGGATGGGCATTTTCTCCAGGCCAGTCCCCTTCATCTGTGATGTGGGGCTAGTCATAGCTACTTTTTGAGGTTGTTCCACACAACAGATGTTCCTTATTAATAGTCATTATTACTATCTCATGGAGTAAGTGAAATAGCGCCTGTGGCTCTGTCGCAGCACCTGGCCCACAGTAGGTGCCCTGTGGCTGGCTACTAAGATTTGAGATCACACGAGGGAATATCCCCGGAATATTTAGGTATCCTTGAAATGTGCACTCCTTTACTTTCCTCTTTCCGGCAGTAAAAGTAGATCTTTCTGCTCGTGTTTTTCAGTGCTGGGTCCTCATCTGGTTGGGAGGAGCTGGTGGGAGCAATCCAGGTTGCTTGGTGACAACACTACACCTCCAAGGTGCTGAAACTCTGAACAGCAGGAGCTTCTAGTGCCGCCTGGCTTGGTTTCCTTCCTTCCCGGCCTGCAGGGCTGGCCCTACCATGAATATACACACTCGGGCCTTAGCCACAGCCAGGGGAGGGAGGAGGCCTCTGCCTTGGTCAAACACCATGGCAACCGGGAAGGCCCCAAATATCCAAGGCCTTTTGATGCAATAGGTTCTGGTGCATTGCTCAAGGCTGGAGAGCCATTCGCAGAGCACTGTTTCACCAGCGCAGACATTACTCTGGAATTTTACTGATGGTTTTTCTTAAATAGCACAAAGGTGAACACATAAAGGAGGGAGGAGTTATCATAGTTCTGAAGAGCATGGGTCCTGTCTGATGCCAGCTCCTATACTTCCTAGCTCTGGGGTCCTAAGACAACTTACTTACCTCTTGTCATGGTTCATCTTCTGTAAAATGAAATATTAATAGTGCCCATTCATAGAGATGCTATGAGTATATTGAATTATTCATTCAACAAATACTCACTGAAGCCCTAAGTGCCAGGCATTATGCCTGGCACCTATCCTTGCCTTGTAGAGATTACAGCCAGGTGGGAGAGACATACCGACAATTATGCACAATTCATTTAATTTCCTATGTGGCAAATGCTATGAATGGAATTTACTTGGTGCTATGAGAGCATATAACAGTCTAAAATGGGATCATTCTATCAATAAATATTTACTGAGCATCTACTATGCACCACTTGTGGTTCCAGGTGCCAGGGATATGGTAAACAGCCTCCCAGCTGGACTCCCCCCTTCCATGTGCAGCCTGCTCCATCACTTCTCACATAGCAGCCAGATATATGTCTACAACAGCAATTGGATCACATCGTCCAAGTACTGCAACTCCTCCAGTGCCTTTCAATTGCACTTAAAATACAAACTCGCTATGGCAGCTTACCTGAGCCCACCTGGCCCTCCCTGGCTCTTCCCAGGTAGCTCTGCATATTCGCGTGTCTGGAATGAACAGGCCTGCAAACACACAGGGTCCCTGCCCTCGGGGATCCTCCAGGCCAGAATACTCCCTCTAAAGCCCAGGTCCTGCACACAGTAAATGACAATTATTAACTTCCCATCCTCAGGGTGATGGGCCCGAAGAAAATGTCCATCCTCCTTACACAGGAGCCACAGAGGGGCTGTGTTGTCCACAAAGCCCCCCCAGACCTGCTTTCCTGAGGCCGCTGTTTATCTGACCCAGCCCTCAGCTCGCTCAGTGCTCTGAACAGCAGCACCTCTGGGGGCAAGGAGGAACCAGAGCCTCTTGTTTCCTTAGAACCAGCACATCTTGGTGAGCAGACTCTGTGCCCGAGGCAGTGGCAGAGAACAGTGTCCAAAATTGCCCAGGAAGGCTATTCAGAGGCATGAACGGATGGGCAATTAATAAGGAAAAATGGTCGTAATGGCTTCCCCCTGCATAAAGGGGTTCAATTAAGGCACAATAGTGACGGGAAGGTGGACGGATGGCTCCGGATGGGCTCTCCCCTCCTTTTTCTAAAGGGCTGACTCTGGCCTTGAGCAGCAGACAAAACCTAAAGGAGTCATTTAAAAGGATAAAGGGTTTAGATTCATGGCTGGAAGGATTTCAGGAGGGGCAGACAGCTGCGGGCACCCTGAGCATTGTGTGACGAGCTGGCCTCAGCGCAGAGGCCAGGTCAGACTGCCTCTCGGGCCCCACAGGTTCAGGAGCAGAGGGGCTGGGGTCTTAGCCAAAGATATGACAGTCACTCTGGGAGCTCTTCAAGCCAATTTGAGTAGAGTTAAGTGAGGTCTCAAATGACTGTTGCAGATTTAGGGGATGGGGGGGCGGGGTGTTTTCAGAGCAGGCGAGAATGGCAGGAAGCGGGGGACCCTCTCTGAGTGCTTTATGGTGGACAGGGTTGGGACAGGTCCGGCAGGAAGCTGGAGCCCTCATGGTGCCCTGGGGGAGGCGGATGAGATTGAAGAGAAGCTCCTTCGGGACTGAGCCACCGTCACCAGCATAGATGACACACATTTCAGGCAGATCCACGCAGACCATGGTGGTCTACAGACGGTGTCTGGGACAGACATTCACATTCCAAAGAGTGTCAGCATAATTGGGTTAACCATAAACGTGGGTTTAAGGTTAAAGATCAATTTCCTTCAATTGATCTAAATCTTGCTGCCCAGTAGAACTTTGTCAGGGTCCCAGCCGCAGCCCTCCTTAAGGACATGTGCCCTTTCTCACTGCCTCCGATCCCAAAAGGCTTGCTAGTTCCTCGCACCCCATATTTGTTGCCCAGTATTTGACTTTGCCCTTACCTGCAATCAGCCAGTCCTCACGTGTCTATTTTGTCTACCTGTCATGTGCCAGGCACAATACTAAACACTAGGGCTCTGGGAACAAAATAGACATGGTGTCTGCTGTCTAGATTTAGAGCAGAATTCATAGCAGTAAACAGCTAAACACAGGCAGTGTGATAAAGCAGTTACGACCCCAGTGTCTGGAGTCAGACTGCCTGGGTTCAAACCCCAGCTCTGGCACTTACCAACCATGTGACTTTGGGTTCATGTGATATTGATCAAATTACTTAACTTCTCTGTGCCTCAGTTTCCACATCTGTAAAATCTAAATAGTCATTCTGGATTGCATTAACACATGTAAAAAGGTTTTACATACAGTACCCACCATTTAAGTATTTGCTATCTTATTGTTATTATGAAATCAGAAATATAGATGGTCCCCAACTTACAATGGTTCAACTTAGGATTTTTTTTACTTTAGTGTGAAAGCAACACAAATTCAGTAGAAACTTGACGTTGAGTACCCATACAACCATTCTGTTTTTCACTTTCAGTATGGTATTCAATAAATTGCATGAAATATGCAATTCTTTATTATAAAATAGGCTTTGTGTTACATGATTTGCCCAACTGTAGGCTAATGAAAGTGTTCTAAGCACACTCCAGGTAGGCGAGGCTAAGCTATGATGTTTGGTAGCTTAGGTGTATTAAATGCATTTTTGACTTATGATATTTTCAACTTACAATAGGTTAATTGGGACCTAGCCCCATTGTAAGTCAAGGAGCATCTGTACAGGATGGTGGAAGAGCGAGAGGAACATTTCTCACTCAGACAGTGGGTTGGAGGGGGAGGAGAGCGGCAAAAGAAACCTGTCCTAGAGGGAGGGCTACCATTTTTGGAGGACAGAGAGGGCATGGGGCCTTTCCCTTTGTGGTCATCTTCCCAACCTGTGAGCTTCGTTTTTGTCTTCCTCATTCATCTCCATGTCTCAGGGCTCAGCATGGTACCTGGCACAGGGCAGGTGCCCCTTAACTATTAGAGTCTTAAATTAATTTTTTACAAATTTCCTTAAATTTGCCTTTGGTTGGACTGATCTTTGAAGGGCTATTGACTTAGGTGAAAAGATAAAAGAGGAAATGAAGAGGAGGGACTCTTAGCCTTTACAGACACACACACACACACATACACACACACACACATGCACACTTTTTTAACCTAATAGAACTGACCAGTCATGAGATGATGTGCACTACAAACCACGTGATAAAGATGAAACAGCTGATATCACAGTTATGAGGATACTTTACAGCAAAGATACTTCCCTTTTGATCCTCTTCAATGCCCCCCACTTTGGGATAAAGACCCCACCTTTGGTCTGGCCTACAAAGCCCTGCTGACCCATCCTTGCTCACTTCAGCAGCTACTGTTGCTCTCTCACGCTCTAGACCCCAGCCACCCTCTTCTACTTCCAGGTCCTTGAATTTTCTTATCTCCTTCCTGCCTCAGGGCCTTTGCACATGCTGTGAGGCTGTGCCCTCCTCTAGAACTCCCTCCCTCTTCCCTTCCTTCCTTCCTTCTAGCACACCCCAGCACATCTTCAGTCCCAGCCGAAACATCCTCAGGGCAGGCAGGCCTTTCAAATCTCTAGACTGTGTCTCACTGTGACTCACCTCCTAGCAATACTTCACTCTTCCTTTGCAACACCTAAGTCACCTATAAGTAGTTTAGTATTTGCAAAATAGTTTTTTTAAATCTCTCTCTCCAGCTCTACTCTGTGAGCTCCACTGCTGTATGCTTAGAGCCCAGCACAGAGCTAATAGTAGGTGCTCAGTAGCCACTTGTCGGCGGGAAGGAAGGAAAGAGAGTGAACATGTACCATTTGGGAAGAGGTGCAGATGGACAATGAGTCCATTAGAGGGCAATATGCCTCTCTTTCTGTACTGTCATGGGTTCTGTGCCACTAGGGGAATAAAAGTAGATCTCTAGGAATATCTGTGAGTCATAAAAGAAGAGAATGATGGAGGGACAGAAATGAGAGGAGGAGAAGACAACACACAGCAGCCTTGGGACTCAGTTCTGGAACAAGAGGGAGCGGGAGGGATGCAGAGTGAATAAGGGGCAGACAGAGCGAGGTCCCTGTGGGCTGTCAGCTTCCCCCGTGCTCTGTGCTCCAGGTGGAGTTCCCTTGGGGCGGGCTAATGCTCTGCATCCCTGTATATTGTGGGGGGTAACTGGGAAGTCCATTCCGGGTGGTTATTTACAAAGTGGCCATTCCCATCGGAAGCTTCTGCGTTGTTCTGTCCTCTCTGCCCATAACCCCATACCTCATTCAGAAGTTTCTACAGCCCTCCACCCTGCCCGCCAGGCCCGAACAGTCTCCCGCCAACTGGCCCCGTAAAGCTCAGGTGTCCTCAGCAGGGAGGCTTCAGAAACACCCGGCACAGGCCTGCCACGCACGACCCCGTTCTTGAGAGAAGAAAATCCATGCCCCTTGGCGACAACGGCACACAACCACGTCTCTGCCAAACCAGGAGATTAAGCCAACCCAGCTGCTTGATTTAGTTGTGAATGACAAAGTTGCATTGGCGATGCAGGAAAATCTTGTTAATTCAAAACTCAGGAGAGCAGACATTAATTCAAAAGTCAAAACAAAACTACGAACGTGTGGTTTCTGATATTTTTATTAAAAGGGCATTTTTGTCAGCTGGGAAATAGCAAGTGTTCTGAAATATGTGCTGCTTTGAATAAGCTGTTAACAGATTAGGAAAGGGTTTTTTTTTTTTTGCTGTTTATGATACAGGACATAATGAATGATTTCAGGACTTAGCACCAGCAATTTGCCCGGGCTGGCTCTGGCCAGAGCATAGACCAAGCCATTTTCCTGCTACCACGTGGTTTTCTTCCAGTGCTCCAAGACTCAAGGAGCTGGTCTTTAGGCACTGACAAAGAGGGAAATGAGAGAGGCCGGGAAGAGGTGGCCCTGCAGCTCTGAATGCTGCTGATTGCCAGTGACCCGCCGCCACCGAGGAGTCAAATCATCACACGTTGTGCAGGGAAATTAGGTTCTGGGCAACTCCCACATGTGCTCGGAAGAGAATTTTTAAAAATCCATATATACCATGCGGCCGCTCACCCCTGCTGCTCCATTGTACAGTGGTACGTGGGCTTCGAAATCCCCTGTTCGGGCTGTCATTGTCATCCCAGAAGGTCTTTTCCTTCATTCCAGGTACAGGGGCAGTTCACTTTTTAAAATGAGGCTGCAGGGGTGAATTGAAAATGCTACAGTTTTCAGATCAGCATCCCTTCCCGTCATGCTTTCCCTAGAAAAGCAAATACAGGCTTCTTGTTGCCCTTTGCTACAGATGTCTGGTTAGTTCTCACCGCAACAGTATGAAGCCACAAATCTTCAGCAGAGAGAAGTTTTCAGAAGGAAGGGGGTCACTGGAGCCCACGATTATTTTCTTAGCACAGCCACAGACTTGCTCTGGGTGAGGCACTGGGGACATAGAAGGGGCTGTCACGGCCCAGCCCTGCTCTCAGGGGCGTGCAGCCTGGCGGGGGAGGCAGGCATGGAAACAGACTGTAATAATAAGGTATCTCAAAGGCACCCCATCCCATGCCCCCGCCCCGCCTTCCCCCACACACATGCACACACACACTCTCCTTCCTTTGGCGCAAGCAAGGCAGGCCCTGGGAGGGGGTGGGGGAAGTCTCAGCAGAGACGTGCTTTCTCTGAGCACGCCTGCCCTCCCTGCATGGGCTGTTGCTTCTCAGCTCCCATGTTTCAAACCAGGCCTCCACATTCCTGGAAAGCCTCTCCTGGGGAGTGTTTCAAGAACCTTCTACTCTGTTCATGCCACTGTGGACAAGGCCATGCTTGTCTCTCCTCAGCACAGAGCCCAGCTGGGCCCAGTTCCCCACACGAGGGACCGAGTCCACGGTCAGACCCGGGAGCTGAGGCTGGGAGAGAAGGGGTGGGGAGAACCAAAAATAATCACGCAATTTCAGGCTTGCTCAAGGCTAAGTGAATGTAATAATCCATAGATCATGTTGTACAAATTGCATTTCACAGTTTGAAAAAAATCATCGCACACCGTGTACAATCCTGGGTGGTTTATTTTACAAATAAATAACTGTACTCTAAACAGCTCTATTTTCTTAGCAATCACTCTTAGAGAGCACAGTGACTCTCTGGCTCCCCTGTCTCCCTCCTTCACAGATCATGATTTCACTGCCAAAGAGGCTTTATTTATAAAACTAATCACTATGTGAACAAATGAGAAAAATGGATGGCATGTATTGAGGGCTAGCTATATGTTAGGCAGTATGCATGCTCCACATACATCGTTGCATTCAATGCTCATAGTAGGAAGGAAGGCACATAATCCCATTTTACAGATGAAGAAACTGAGGATCAGAAAGGTTAGATAATTTACTCAAGTTCATATAATCAAAACTCATAGCTCAGACCCCAGAAAACAAAATGTCCAACTAAGTAGCAAATGGCTTCTCCATGAAGAACCATGACCAGGATCCCAGTACAAAATGGACTTGGTGTAGGGGAGGGTGGCCTGGCCCTGGGGGCCCTTCCCATCTCCATTTCTGGAAGTCACCTTCAAGACACTGCTTGTATTCCCATGCATGCAATGAGACAGCCAGGCCTGCTGGGGGCGCTGGAGTAATGCCCAGGTCATGCTGACTGCCTTTAACCATTTTCACGCTGGAGTATTTGGTCAGTTGAGAGAGGAAGGTGAGATGATCTGGATTCATGTGTTCTGAACTGCTCAGGGGTGTGGGGTGGCAGGGGCTGGGTGTCCCTATGCCTCATCTTTCACATCTCATTGCTAGAATTCAACAGAAGGACCAGTTCATGGAGCAGCAACAAGAAAAACAGAAGCACTCTCTTCCCAGGACATCTTTACAAATCAACCCAATTCCTGGTTGGTCCAGACAGAGACCTTCTGTGATTCACTCTGTTAGTAAGTGAAAGAGATGTGGTCTCTGCACAGAAGGCAAGCCTACATTCTAAGTCAGGGCTGCTTAATACTTGCCCTACCTACTTCACAGTGTTGTGAGAATCACTGGTAATACTATAATAATAGCAGCTAACTTGTTACATGCTAGACCCCAAGCTAAGGGCTTTAAATGCATCGTCTCATCTTCTCCCAAACCTCTGTAAGGTAGGAATTACAATCCCCACTTTGCAGATCAGGAAACTGAGGTTAAGTGCTTTTGTCCTGGTGTCTTAGCCAGGAAGTGGTAGAGCTGGGATTTGAACCTATTTCCTCAGACTCCAGAGCTCAAGCTCAGAACCTCCACCCTGCACAGCTTGTTCAGATGAGGGCAAGTGCAAGTGTTTTTTTTTTATTTATTTATTTATTTATTTTTTTTTTTTTTTTTTTTTTTTAGAGACGGGGTCTCGCTCTTGGTCAGGCTGGTTTCGAACTGCTGACCTTGAGCTATCCACCCGCCTCGGCCTCCCAGTGTGCAAGTGTTTTGAAGCAAGGTGCAAATGTCAGTGGTTATTTGGGTCCACTGGACAGTCTGATGGAGATTCTACTAGCTGAGCCCTGAAAAGAACCAGCGCACTCAATTTCAGGGAACCCACCAGTAAGCTGGAAGGAGACTGGCAGTGTCTGGCTTCCAGCTAGTTTTGCCCATTTTGAAAAGGCTTCAGGTTAGAACTGGAAGGTCGATGACCGTGTTTTACCACAGGCCTTCTGAGCAACAGTGGCTCCCAGTATCCCAGATCGCACAGTGAGTGGGGCAAAGCCATCTCGATTCTGGGGGTGGGGGTTTACACAGGGCTGCCTTCTGGCCCAACTGGCAGCACAGTAACCTCAGTTGCTCACACTATGTGCTTTCCTCACTATCGATTCCCCCTCCTTGGAGAGATTGAATCACAGGCGCCTGGAGGACTTTCACGGCACTTGAGAGGCTGGGCTGACACTGGCTCTCCCTTCAGTGGGCCCAGGATATATCAACATCTGGTCCACACAGATTCAGGTCTGGGAGTCACGGGACCTCCAGTCTGTAATGAGATGGACATATTCGAAGGGACACTGGCCCTTACAGACAACTGGTTCTCTCTCTGCCCCAGCCTCTGGCTCCCACACTCAAGGAGGGAGCCCTGAGCGGTTCAGCAGCAGTTCAGCTGTTTGCATTAATGATGACTCTGGCGGGCAGGCGGGCAGGCAGAGATGCTGTCCTCACTCTTGTTATCAAATCCCCTAAAGCAATCGCTAACCCCCTGCTATCACCTGGCAGGCTGGCAGCAGCTCATTAAGAAGCAGAAAACTCCTTCAACATGTCCCAAAACTGGGTTCCCTGGAGAGCTACCCATTGAAGCAGATAAACCCCAAATCACGTCAACTTTCATTTAAACCCAAACAACCCCTGTCCCTGCTCTCTGTGCTGGCCTTAGTTATTAACATAGAACAAACACTAGAAGAACTGGGAGGGAAGGGAAGAAGGATGCAAAATTAGTATTTAAATTGCTCCTCCCCCTCATTAAACAATGGAGGAAGCTAAGAGCCTGTAGCTATGATTTTGTGGTGGTGGAAGATGGGGGGTGGGTGTTCCTAGCCAAGAGAACTGAGATCCCTGATCCTATGCTCAAACGACACCACTTGGTCCCATTTTCATTATCTCAGGCTGAGAACAAGAGGGTAGGTGGATATAGAGCTAGATAGTCAAGCTGTCATTTCCCTTTACATTGCTCTGTGAAGGAATTCTACAGATGAGACCAAGCACACTAAGATCTAGAAGAAGTCTTGAAGGTGTACCGTGTGGTAGAGCAAAATGACTTAGGCTTTACCCCAAAGACACTGTTGACTCACATATCCAAGAAGTTGGGTATGCTAAGAGATGCAGCTGGTCACTTGACAGGTGTGTTTCTCAGCATGTGGGACTTTCTGTAAAAGATTTGCAAGGACAAACTGCATCTCCGAGTGGTCCATGGCAGGGAGAAAAAGGGGGGATGTACTGGCCCATCTCCTGCAAGTTTCTTCCTTCCCGTTGGTCCAACTCCATGGAGAGTTGACTCTATATTATATCATTCAGCCCCTTGGTGGCCACTGAGAAGTCCAGAAACAATATCCTGCACTGTGACCTTTCATCCAATGTTGCAGCAAAGGAGCAACCCAACAAGGATGAGGCCCAGCATACAGGGCACGAAGGCCACGCTGGCCCAGGGCTTCAGCTCAGAAAGTCTAGCAAGGGTGCCGCTGTAGTACGTGGTAGCAGAACAGAGAGGTGGCAGTGCCTTCAAGAGGAAAGAGGTGTTGTGAGCTACATGATGTCCAAGGTTCATGTCTCATTCCCAAAGCTCATGCTCCTTCTACCGTATTACCCAGCCTCCATCTCAAATTAGATCTAAACGTGGGAATTTCAGACACTTTGATGGGTAGACAGGGGGGCCTCTTTGGGCAGAAGGGCATCTCAAACCTCACCCCAAAAGGGACCACCCTTCTCCCCACAGTGGAAGGGGCAGCTGGAATCAGAACACCAAGAACACAAAACAATCCTCTTCTGCAGCTTCTTTGGTCAAGGCAAATGAGCCACACACCTAAAGCTGGTGGCTGAGAAGGAGAGAATGATACTTTTTATATAGCCCATTGTTACACCCATTTTAAAGATTGGGACCCTAGGGCCAAGGCAGTGAAAGGGAGACTTCCCTAAGTTCACACAGCCAGTTGGTGGCGGGGTCGGATCAGAGCCCTGAGCCCTTTCTATGAGGCCACCATCTCCCAACATCTCTGCAGGTGTCTGCAGACCACCCTGTCCTGACCTCTAATTCTGGCCAGCCCTTCAATGCCTGGACTCTCTCAGCAACAACAGAGAAATATCACCTCTCCACATTTGAGAAATGCACCTCCTTTCTAGCCATACCCACCACCAGCGGGAGAGTCATTTCTTCGGGGAATGCCTTTCTCTGCGCTGAGTCATTTCACCTTTGGTTTTGAGTGATTCCAAACCCACAGGCATAAGTATCCTTGTTTATCAGCTGGCCTTTTCCCAAGAAGTCAGCAGCTTGCCCGTGCTGCCCGCAAAAACCAAATAAGAGCCAGGGGCCTGCTTGAAATGCTCAGGCAATGAGCTCAAGAAGCAGGAATGGAGGCCCAGACTCCAGCAGTCCCCTGGCCCCGGCCATCAGCATTCCTGGGAGGGCTCTGGGGAGACGAGGAGGAGGGCGAGTGCAGGTGTGAGCCCAGCTGCCATGGTCCTATTTCTGGAACTGGAGATTGCTAGAGAGGAGGGAACGGCAGGCCCAAGCCAGTGGTTCCCGAGCAGCCCTGCCCCCCGGCCAAACCATTAGGAGGAGGATGGAGATGACAGGGCATCAGGGCAGCCACAATTAAACCGGCACAGCGCTATCTCTGCAAATGGCATGAGCAATGTGATCTAACAGCTCATCATTAATGGGAAAAATGAGATAAGGACAGGGTTCGGTGTCCAGAGGGGAGCTCCCAGACCAGACTGAATGCATGCTGATGCTTACTTTCAAGCCAATGGCTGATGGGAGGGTGGGCTTCACTCCTGCCGAACTTGGCACCCCCAGTCCCCACCCCCCGCTTCCCTCTTAAACCAAGGGAGAAAATGGGCTCTGATAAATGATCTGCTGTGACCCGCAGCCTCTTCTTGAGAATAACAACCGTAAGGAGCGCCCTGTCTGTTGTTTCACAAAATTGGTTAAGAATAAATAACAAGTAACAGCTTTCTTGCTGGTGCCCACTATAATGCAGGGAGAAGGAGTGGGTCATTTTGACAGGACTAGGAAGAAGGATGTGGGATGACTTCTGTCCTCTCTTAATCAGTCTCAGTTTCGTGCTCCTGCGCTGTCTGTACACAGGCGCTGTCAGCCTGTTGGAGGGTGTATGTGCGTGTGTGTGCACATGTGTGCGCATGTGTGTGTGCACGTGTATGCCCCAGTGTTCTTTCTTGCACCTCTCCAATCTGTTCTCACGGCAGCCAGTGTGATTTGGCTACACTCTTTCCCCATTTAAAACATTACAACATCTCCCCAGTACTCAGGACGAAGATGAAAATCTCGAACATGGCAGAGAGACCTTGCAGAGGGCCCTGCCAGGCTCCAGCACCATCCCCAGTTACTGTCTCAGCTGATCCCGTGGTCCAGCCACACTGACCTTCTGTCCCATCTTGGGGCCTTTGTATCTCCTCTTCCCTCTGCCTTAAACATTCTTCCCACCTCCTCTCACCCCTTTAGATCCTAGTTCAATGTCAGTTTCTCAAGAAAGCCTTCCTGGGCTTTCCCCTTTATGTGCCCTTCCATCACCCCAGACATCTTCTTTGTATCATGTGCCACAGTCTTAATTACATCATTATTTGTGTGATTAGTTATATAATGCCTGTCTTCCTTATTTACACAGCAAAGTCAAATTGCGTTTTTTCTGTATTGGTTTCCAAAACACACTGTTGAAGGATTGGCATGCTTTGCCAAGGGACAGAGGTGTTTCAAGGTGTATATACAGCGTGGGGAAGGTTAAATCAATTTTCCATTCATTCACTCAGTCAGTCCATCACCAGGTATTCAATGAATGCCTACTAGATGCCAGGCAGCGTGTGGGCTGGGCACTCAGGATTCAGCAGTGAGCAAGACAGGCACGGTTCCCTCCTTTGTGTTCTGCAGCCGTCTCTCACCCCTACCACGCTTGGCCATGCCTACAGGACTGTCTTCCCCATTTGACTGTGTGAATTCTGAGGCCCCGGGCATACCCAGTGCCTAACACAGTCAGTACCGCCAGCACTCCTGGTGCCAAATAAATGTCCAATGTAAGAAGGAATGACTGGAGTTATACAAGCCTCCCATTTGACAATCTTCTAGGATCATGAGCTGGCCCTTCCCCTCCCTCAACCTCTCAGTACCGCCACATTCTGTTCCCACCATACTGACCTCAGCACCTTGGACAAGGCTGCGTCTCCTATACAGAAAGCCATTCCCTTTGCCTAACGCCAGTTCATCCTGAAGCTTTGGGCTTAAGCAGCACCTCCTCCAGAATGCCTTCCCTGTCCTTACCATCACCCTCACCCAGTCCCAAACCCAGACTAGGTTGGGATTCCTGTCATGGCTTCCTGTATCTCCCAATACCTCCCCTACTAATCATCTATCTTCCTTGCCAGCCAAACTGCAACCGCCTCTATCTTGTACACCAGCCCTTTGCCTGGCACATAGTAGGCTCTGAATGGTTATGCTTTACATGGATGATTGCACAAGTAGTAGAGCATCAATTGCATATAAAGAAAGAATGCTTCTATTATCTAGCTTTCAATTACATAACTTCAAATACATGGCATTTTGCTGAAGGTCTGAGCAAAAAGGTGAATTATTTTTTTAAAATTCACATTTGTAATTAATTTTTTTTTTTTTTACCAATTTGCATGTCATTCTCAATATCCTACATCATCTTGGCTATACCTGCAGCCCTGGGTAATGAGGACTGATGTTCAGACTGAATGGAAGATTAAATCATGCTCACCACATGTAAGAAAAATGAACTCTGGCATTTTCTAAGGGTTTTTAACAAGGGTTGGAACAAAAGAAGATCTCTAATTAACCCTCAGTTACCTAGGAAATTGCATCTGACACAGTATTCATTCATAAAAACTTATTTCTTGATTATGTAGTGTCTAAATGATTGTGAGCCAAATATGTGAATGATCACAAGGGGGGATAGGAAATAAACACAGGTCTCCTGTTAGGCCTGTCACATGGGTTATCCCTTCCAAACCTCACAACTTCTCTGTGAGGTCAATATTATCACTGCCACTTTTATAGCTGGTGTGGTATTGTGATATAATAAGAAATCTATATTTGATCTTTGTCCTGGGTTCCTGGCACAGAACTTCTAAAACCCTTGGAATTTCCTGAGTGATGGGGTGAGAAGAATGTCTTTTATTATTCATAACAAGCCCCTTCCAACCATACTTTGGTTTATGCTAATGAGGTGACACTTTGTGAGCCCCTAGATAGCTTCAGGATGGGGGCTGCTTGCCAGAGGAACCAACCACATGATTAGAGGATTGGAACTTTCAGCCCCATCTCCCCCCAGGCTCTGGGGAAAGGGGTGGGGCTGGAGATCACCAATGGCCAATGACTTAATTAATCATGCCTACGTAATAAAACCTCCGTAGAAAATCCCTAACTATGGGGTTTGGAGGGCCTCCAGGCTGGTGATCACATCCACATGCCAGGAGGGTGGCACACTCTAATTCCATGGGACAGAAACTCCTGCAATCAGGATCTTTCCAGACCTCACCCATGTACCTTGTCATCTGACTGTTCATCTGTATCCTTTATACTACCCTTTACAATATACCAGTAAATGTAAGTTATATGCCTTGCCAAGTTCTGTGAGCCACTCTAGCAAATCATCAAACCCAAGGAGGGAGTCGTGGAGCCCCCTAATTTATAGCTGGTCACTGTCACTAACTCCGGGTAGTTAGCATCAGAATTGAATTGAATTTTTGGACACTGGTTGGTGTCTGGAGAGTTGGAAAATTGGTTGTTGGTGTGGAAATACCCACACATTTGGTGTCAGAAGTGTTGTGAGTAAAAACAGATCATAGTAGCTGGGAAAACAGACTCAGGGAAATAGAGTAATGTTTCCAGGACTGTATAGCTGATAAGGACTAGAGACAGTATTTGAGCACAGGTCTGCTTGAATCCAAACCAGTGATTCCCCAGCACGCCGGCCTTCCCAACTTCCTACACGTACTGGCTGATTACTGTGGGGACAGCAGTCAATGCTAAATGAGCACACAGCATAGAGGGTACGGGCAGGCAGGAAAGCGAGGTTCAGACCCTCATTGAACAGGGAAGCATAGGTTTGGATTTAAGAAGACCTATGTCCTGACCCCACCACTCACATTGTCTCAGACACATTCCTTAATCTTCAGAAGCCTCAGTTTCCTCATCTGTAAACTGGGATAACAATAGCATCTATCTCATAGGGTTGTTGTAAAGATCGATGAAATAATCCCTGTAGAGCACCTAGCACACATTAAAGCACAGTGATGAGGCCACAGGGAAGTTCTCTTTTAACCCTGAAAATCAAATGATTACAGGACAAGGGGTGGGTGGTGGTGAATCATAAGTCAAATGGGGCAGGACTCAAACGTAAGCATACTTTATAGCATTGCCACAGAGGTAGCTTGGAACCCAGCACCAGTGAAGGCTTTTCATTCTTTCAGGAATTAATTTCAGAAGCACTAAGTCACCAATGCTTATGTTGGCAAAGAGAATGATATTACATGGGAAAATACACCTACCATTGACTCAAAAAGGGATTCTGAAAACTCAGTCTCTAATTGGAGATGTTTTAGGAATACTCATTCAATTTATTTTGCCTGTCTTTTTTATGCACACACAAGAGTGATATGATGGAAAACTATGTCTAATTAAGTATAAGAAAATTCTTTAATAAGTAGAAAAATTCTAAGTGATAAGACTACATTGTGTCATAGTTTAATTGGCAGTATATTTTTCTGAGTGGTACATAAAATCACAGTGAATTTTATAACCAATGATATTTGAGATTTGATGAAATGCAATAACTCACTTGCAAACAGACATTTGGTATATGACCCATTTGTGAGCTTTAACTGCCTAAAGAAGGAATTCATTCTAAGGTACAAAGGATTGTTGCCTCCAATATTTCCCAGAGTTAATTTTGCTGGATAATGAGGATGCAAAGAAAGAAAAAAGGGGAGGGGGAGGAAAAGAGAAAAGAGAGGCAGAGTGTGGGCTGATACTAGAAGCAAACTTTCTATCATTAACATTTGTATACAGGGCCAATCTGAAAGGAATAAATATTTAAATGATGGCCCCCAAGACACAGTGAAATCCTCAGTTATCAAGCAATGAAAACAATCCTATTTATAATAGCATCAAAAAATACATAAATTTAACTAAGGAAGTGAATTATCTGTACACTTAAAACTATAAAATATTGATGAAAGATATTGAAGATGACACAAATAAATGGGAAGATATCCCATGAATTGGAAGAATATTTGTTAAAAATGCCCATACTACCCAAAGTGATCTGCAGATTCAATGCAATCCATATCAAAATTCATTCTTCACAGAAATAGAAAAAGTAATTCTAAAATTCATATGGAACCACAAAAGACCCCAAATAGCCAAAGCAATCTTGACCAAAAATAACAAAGCTGGAGGCATCACATTATAGGTTTTCAAAATGTATTACAAAGCTATAGTAATCAAAACAGCATGGGACTGGCATAAAAAGAGACGCATCAACCAATGGAATAGGATAGAGAGAGCCCACACACCTATAAAACCACACATCTATAGTCAACTGATTTTCAACAAAGGTGCCAAAAAATATACAATGGGGAAAGAACAGTCTCTTCAATAAATGATGTTGGGAAAATTGGTTATCCACATGCAGAAGAATGAACTTGGACCCTTGTCTTATACCATATACAAAAATCAACTCAAGGTGGATTAAAGACTTAAATGTAAGACCTGCAACTGTAAAACTACTAGAAGAAAACATAGGGGAAAAGTTCTAAGGCATCTGTCTAGGTAGTGATTTCTTGGATATGACTCCAAAAGCACAGGCAACAAAAGCAAAAATAGACAAATGGGATTGTCAAACCAAAAGGCTTCTGCACAGGAAAGGGAACAATGAATAGAGTGCAGAGACAACCTACAGATTGGGAGAAAATATTTGCAAATCATACATCCGATAAGGGGCTAATATCCAAAATATATAATGAACTCAAACTACTGAATAACAAGAAAACAAATAACCCTATTTAAAAATAGGCAAAGTACCTGAATAGACGTTTCTCAAATGAAGACAAACAAATGACCAATAGATATAGGAAAAAATGCTCAACATTTCTAATCATTAGTAAATTCAAACTAAAACCACAATGAAATATCACATCACACCTGTTAGACTGGCTATTACCAAAAAGATGAAAGATAACTAGTGTTGGTGAGACCAATAGATATAGGAAAAAATGCTCAACATTTCTAATCATTAGTAAATTCAAACTAAAACCACAATGAAATATCACATCACACATGTTAGACTGGCTATTACCAAAAAGATGAAAGATAATAGTGTTGGTGAGGATATGGAGAAAATATCGTACACTGTTGGTGGGAATGTAAATGAGTACAGCCATTTTGGAAAACATTATAAAGGTTACTCAAAAATCTAAAAATAGAATTACCATATGATCCAGTAATCCCACTTCTGGGTATATAACCAAAGGAGTTAAAATCAGCATGTTGAAGAGATGTCTGCACTCCCATGTTCATTGCAGCATTATTCACAATAGCCAAGATATGGAAACAACCAAAGTGCCTATCAACAGAAGAATGGACACATGATGGAATACCATTATTTTTTTTTAAAAGGAAATTCTGTCACTTGTGACAACATGGATGAACTTTGGGGACATTATGCTAAGTGAGATAAACCAGGCACATAGAGGCAAATACCATATGATCTCACTTATGGAATCTGAAAAAGTCCACCTCACAGAAGTAGAGGGTAAAATGGTGGTTACGAGAAGCTGGCAGGATAGGGGGGTGTTGGACAAGGAAAGAGAAGACACTGGGTAGAGGATACAAAGTTTCAGTTAGAGAGGAGTAGTTGATCTGTCCTATCCTATTGATGATCTGTTGCACAGCATGATGATGTAATTAATGATAATGTATTGTATATTAATACATATTCCACAATGTATACATATATCGAAACACCACACTGTACACAAAAATATACAATTATTACGTATCAGTTTAAAATAAAAGGAAAACAAAAATATCTAGAAGAATTTGATGAATGTGAGAAGCAGAGACAGATTTTGAGAAAATAAAGAACTTTTTTATCTTTGCCAAAAAAACTTCAGCAAAAGCCCTCCTCAGTCTTTTGCTTCCCTCCTGTGCTTCTTTTCACTATAAAAGTATGAAAGATTTGAATGACAACTGATATTTCCATGCATAAGGTTAATTGATATATTTTTGATGTTTGAAGGCTCATTTATAATGAAGCCAAGGGGTTGACTCCCACTCCCAGTTCAGAGTAGTTTGATTTCACAAAACAGGAACATGCCTTAGGAGCTGTTAAAACAGGACTCTCCCTCTAAAGGAGCAGAAGGAGAAATGTGTCCCAAACTCCGGGGTAAATCACTGTGTCTCCATCCTTGGTAACATCCTGTAGCGCTCGCCTCTGCATTCTGTGCTTCCGGTGGGAACTCGCTCCTTTCTTCTTCCCAAGGCTGCACTGAAAAACTCATCACATTCCTTTTTTCTCTCCAAGTTCTTAATTCTTCTTTTTCTAATTATCAATAATAAAATATTGGCCACTCTGACACCACTTTCTCCCTTCAGCGACCAAGATGCCTGATATCTTTTATGTCCACATCATCGACAGCTCCTGAGCATCTCCTGTGTGTAACACCTGATGCCTGGCTTCAATTTCATGGATAAATTTATTCTGTCCATTGCTTAAGATACATAAAAAGTTGTATCTTATGTCTCTTTTAACAGACTGCTGGTGTTCACCGATGTCCACGTTCTCCTCTTTGGCTCATTTCTCAGCCCCTTTTCATCCAAGGGAGGCTATGTGATTAGTTTGCACCAATGAATGTGTATAAAATAATCAACATTTTTCCCAAACCTGGTACCTTAAACCTCCTGCATGATACTTCAGGCTCCTCTTCCTTTGTCTATAGGCCAGATGCTGAAGTGTTATGCCATTGAGATTTTAAGGTTCATCTGTTACAGAAGCCAGCGTTACTTACTCTAACATATTACTCATCTTTGAGACTTTTTTTCTATTGCAGATTTGATTTGTGCATGTAATAATTTAAACATTTCAACAGGATGTGAGATTTTTTGAAAAGCAATGATCTGCCTGTCAGTTGGGGGAAATGCAATGTGTCAGCGGTGCTTACAACTGCAAGGAGTTAAGATGAAATATAAAGGCCCCAGTTAGATTCAGGGGCCTCATTGGATAGTCCCTGTGGAGCCAACGTTCTACAACAAGTAAGCCTGTTGCTGGCTCACAAAATGCTTGGTCCAGACCACTGCCTTTCATTTGAGCAGATGGGGGTTTTGATATAAATTGTGCTGGCATTTGCTGCTCTGAAAATAGATTTGTTTTGCCTGCTTCCAAATTCAGTCTCAATAAGCAACTATCAACAAGTTCCATTTCCTCCCTTTAGGCAGGTCAGCAGGAACAGACCTCTATTTCCTGCTAAAAAGCACAGGCACAGAGCCAAGGACCTCAGGCTTGCGGGGGCCCTAGGACTTTGCCTTGTCGGTGCCCCACCAAATGCAGAAATCTTCTCTAGAGCATTCCAAGTGGAGCATCCAACCTGTGTTTGCTTGCCCTCTTTGACAGGGAGCTCACCACTCAATGAAGCAACACATTCCATTGTGATAGAGCACTGCCAATTAGAAAGCTGAAACTGATCTCCAGGAAAATCCCATTTTTCAGGCCCATATCTGCACTTTAGAGGCATCGCCCCAAAACATAGTCTCATCTCCACATAATGACCCTTCAGGGATTCCAAGACAGCACTGAAGGTTATTCTCTTGTCTCTTTCTTATCTCTTCTCCATACGGCATAATTCCAGAACCCTTCCTCGGCATTTACTCCAGCTTGTCAGTGTCCTGCGAAACTGACATGCCAGGATGGCCATGGGTCTGAGCAATCTGGAGGGAATGGGGTTAACATTCCAGGACGCTGTAGTTCTGGGTGAGTTGGGCTCTTGTGATTGGGTCTGAGGCATTTCAAAAAGAAAGAATAGCCTCCAAGGAAGACAGCAACAGCTCTCCTCAGCTCCTGTAAGTAAGCTTTACTGGGAGATTCAAATGGAGATAAGGAACACAAAGACCTGGCCTCATAGAAACCCTGGCACGGATTAGTACCAGAACATGCTCTGGAAATGGAAGAGAGATTCAGGATCCACTGAAGTCCTGACCACAGGGACACCTTAGCTGCACCTTGGGGGCCTAGCTGCTTCCTCCTGGACTTCTGCAGCTCTGGGGACCACTGGCCCACCTAACCACAGCCTCGCCCTCCACTGCCCACTGCTCATCCCTGGCTGACCCTCTTCACTGTCCATGATGCCTCTTGCCTTCTGCCTGCTGCCTTGTGAGTGTGTCATCTGTGGTCTTTTCCCAAAATAATCTCTATGCCTTAAATTCAAACCTTCCATGGGCAGAGAACATGATATTTTCATTTAATCGGCATCAAGCCGGCCATGCAAAGTTTTAGAGCTAGCAGCGGCTGGCTAGCCTACAGGTGAGTTCCAATACCCTGCCCAGCCAATCAGCAAGGATGAGAGGGGTGGGCCACAGGAGAGGAGAATGGCAATTTCTACAGAAGGGACTCTGAGTTTTCAGCAAGATGGGCCTGACCCAGCTTAACCTGTCTTATACCACATTCGCAAATCCAGGCTTATCGATGCTTTTGACAGCCACGTCACACTGTAAGCCTCCCAGTTATGAGAAAACCCCAAAGCTGTGCTTTTACTAGCTGCTGCTAAGCCAGCCCTCTCCACCCTGCACCTGCACGTGCAAGTCTTTGCCTACTACGGTTCATCTTGGTGGACTCTGCTGAAGGTCCCAGTCTGGTAAGTTTGCTCTTAATCCAAATTCTATCTCCTTCTGACACCTTTTAAAAAAATCTCTGCTTTATAAATCCCAAAGATTCCTTAGAGCCCTATAAGAATGATGAGGACCAAAAAGGTTGGAGTCAGCACCCAGCCCCTGCCCCACTTTGGCCAGAAAAACTGTTTTTAATGGATTGGAATTCCAGGTAAGAATGTCTCAGAACAATGTTTTTTGAAACAAAAATAAAATGTGAAAACTGTGGGGGCCAGGCCTTTTTGAGACTTCTGTGCTCAGTGGTTGGTCTCATTCCTCAGTGTGTGAAGATGCGTACCCCACCCCGGGCCTCCCCCTGGCCCCATTCATTGAGATGGGGACACTGCAGCTTCATGTCTCCACTCCAGCAGTCATTAAAGGCAGCAAAGAGCTGGGAAAATGACTGCTGACCTCCTTGCCCCAGGAAGCGACAGCCTGCTGTGCTGTTTCCCCCCTCGGGCTTTAACCAGCACCATTTCAGCAGGGCCGGGAGGGATGCGCTGTTCATCCTGGTGGCGTGGGACCAGGGCTGAGGGATGCGGTGAAAACTGGCTGTGGGCAGCTTCCAGGCAGGGATGAGATGCCCCTCCACCTGTGTGCCTATGCTGCCTTTAACAAAGCTAAAATAAGGAAGATGCACATTGTAAAAGTTTCACAGACCATGAAGGGGGTTTTCCTCTTGTGTCTGAATCTTGGCTGAAGCCTCGAGCTAAAGCTAATGGGTAGTAAATAGTCCATGTTCTAAAGAGCTGCCTGACACATCCCAGCAGCACTTCTTGGAAGATGGCAAAGCTTGTCCCAAGCCCCCTCCCTGTGTAAGGGGCTGTGCTGGAGGAGCCTGGGGCTTCTCTGCAGAGCAGACCTTTCCAAGGACAACCGCAGAGGAATGGCAGGGGGAGAGAAAGGTGACGCTTTCTACCTGCACTGGCCAACTGAGGGGGCCCAGGAGAACCACGCAGGAGGGAGCCTGGCTTCTCACCCTAACTGGATATGTGCTGAGCTCCAGAAACTTGCAGAAACAAGCCCCCAGTGTTAATGGAGCAGACCAATGTGAGAAAGTTCTTGGGAACTTGATGTGTGTCCAGGAGTTTGGAAAATAAATGCTGCTGCCCATGGGCTGAAGCTGCCGTGAGGGCCAGGGGAGGGGCTGGGGTCAGCTGCTGGGCTAGCTGCTCACTCCCCTCTGGGCAGGGCAAGGATGCACTGTGCCCACGGGACAGGGGACACTGGCGAAAGCCACTGGGCTTGAGCTGCCTCAAAAGGATCGTGCCTAAGGTGGCTGTGGGAGGGGGACTGGTGGAGGGGAGGCAGCAGAGAGGTTAGTCGGGGGGTGCCTAGTCCATGCGCAGAGGCTCTCGGGGAACCCGCCGGATACTCCGTGGAGGAGCTGACTCTGGGAAACGGCCCTGGCAAAAGGAACTAGGTAGCCAGCGAGGAGGCAGAGCTTTAGCTCCATGAAGAGGCCTCTGCCCCATCCTCCCACCCCTGCTCAGCCCTAGGCAGCCAGACTGGGGGTGAGGGGGGAAAGTGGGCGAGAAGTGGAACACAGGGTGGGGGAAGGACAAAACAGCCCCTCCCTCCCCACAGTTACTCCCCATACTCCAGACCAGGTTTGGGCTGATGGGAGGGACAAAGTTTTAAGTAGAATGTGAAATTAACGTTTTGATTTAGGTCAGACTAGACTCTCTAATCCAGGCGTCCTCAAACTGTGGCCCGCGGGCCACATGCCGCCCACCTAGGACATTTATCCGGCCCGCTGGGTGTTTTTGCCGCCGCTGCCTGTCCTGCTTAGCAGCCGACTTGCCCCGGACCCACAGTGCGCACTCTCCAACGGTCTGAGGGACAGTGAACTGGCCCCCTGTTTAAAAAGTTTGCGGACCCCTGCTCTAATCACTCAAGATGAAGCTTCTGCTGCTTCTTTATTTAACAGCTCAAAAGGACTAGAAATGACAAGTGTCACCAAGTGACAAGGAAGTGAGTTTGAAGGCCCTGGAGGTAAAAGACAGTGTGCTTTCCTCATGGAACCCTGCTGCCTTCAGACCACCTCAAGAAACTGGTCACACAGTCTCGGAACTTCATCTTCCCAAACCTTAGATTCTTCATCTGTCAAAGGGAGAGTACAATACCCACCTCCTAGAGGTGTTTTGAGGATTGAAATGAAAATATTATAAGGTGTCTGGCACTTGGGTGTGCCCAGCCAACGGGGCTCACTTCTGCCTCTGTCTGCCATCACTGAGCAGGTCTGTCCCTGTGACCTCTGAACCCACAGGCTTATAGGACAGCAGAGCTGAAGAGATTGTGGCTAGACATGGTCCAACGTCCTCACGTCGCACGTGATGAAACTGTGGTTCAGAGAGGCTGGAGTCCTGCTGCCTGGGATCACCCAGTGGGTTAATGGGCAGAGTCAACATTGGGACCAAGATCTCGGCCCCCAGGACAGCCTTCTTCCTACCAAGCCCATGGACACTCTCGTAATAGCCAAAGTGAGTGTCTGCTGATTGGTTACCTGAGAAGTGACCGGAGACCTTTGACTTGGGGCTGGCCCCCTTAGCATGCCCAGAGCTGCCCAGTAAATAAATGCATTGGCACAAGTTTTTGCTCACCCAGCAAACCTTCCTAGAGCACCAGCCCTGTGCTAGGGACTGGAGCAGAGCTGGACACAGACCTGGAAACCACTGCTCTTGTCCTCACTGAGCTCCCAACCCAGCAAGAAAGGCAGCAGACTCTGAGTGCCCCTGGGGGATCCTAGGAAGGCTTCTCAAAGGGCTTGATGAGTTTGCACAATGATGCGAGGGACCTTCCACCTTCCCTTTCTCCCCAGGCGACTTCTCCCTTTTAAGGGTATCCAGTTTTCAGCTCCCAGGCTCTGTAGTCAGACTAGCAGGAAGTTCCCTCCAACCTTACCTTTGCCTTCAAGCATAATACATGACTGTCATGCACATCAGTCAAGGTTCTTAGGCAAGAGCTTTTCTGGATACAGACGAAGAAAGGATCATGTAGGAAAAAAAGTTTCCCACGATTAGTTTGCATATCTCTGTTCATTTCACAGTTTAACAGTCCTGCTGATCAGTCTTTCTCTTCCCATCTTGATTCTCTGTTTATACATTTTTACAGCAGGAAGATGACTGGGTCGCATAGAGGAAAGACAACTGCTAAGACACAAGGCTTCCTGAAGACAGAAAAATGACTGGAGCTCAAGGTTTAGTTCCTGCTCAAGGTATTAAACTTCACATTCAAGTAGCACCATTGACCCAGTGATCTCAAAGTACTTAGCAGGAATGATACAAGCTGCATTTTTTTTTTAACTCAAGTAATCCAAATCTGAATTCAGTGTAAGTAATAGCAGGGATAAGCACTTACCTCTCTGGATGCAAAACCAATTAAATGCAGCCAAGGCAATACAGTGGCTTGAATGAGTCAAGGAGACAGTTCTCAGGGCCCACAGTAATCGGATCAGCCCCTGTTTGTAGCTGGCAAAATTTCCAGGGTCTCTCAAAGCTCAGCAATGAAACTGGCCACTAGACTGACTACCCCTTCCAAGCCAAAGACACTGGTAGATAGAGGGCGAAGGCTTTTAAAACAATTTGAAAAATGGTGTGTATGTGTTTTGAATTAGTTGCCAATATTAAAATTGGAATATTTAACAAAACAATCTGACTTATGGGTTTTATTAAAAACTTAAAGACCACAAAGATTTAAATATTAAAAAATAAAACTCTTATAATAGAATAAATCACTGGAGAATCCTTCTATAATCTCAGAGTAAAGGTCTTTCTCATTTGGACCCAGGATCCAGAAGTCATAAAGGAATTAATAATTAATTTTATAAAAATAAAAAACACTATAAACAAAGTAAAAAAAAAAACAACAAACTGAGAGGAAAATACAACTCATGTTAAAAAAAAAAGGATAAGCTCTCTATCATATAAAGAATTCAAGACATCAAAAAGTAAATTATCAATAACCCAATAAGAAATAACCAAATGATATGTACTGGCAGGTTACAGACAAAGAAACACAGTACATTTTAAGAAAAGATGCTAGCCTCACTCATAATTTAAAAAATAGAAAGTTAAATTATATTGAGATACCGTTTGTCATGTGTTAGAATGGCAAATATCCAAAACCTTGATCATACACTGTTGGCATGTTGCAACCCCTCCCCGGGGGAATTAAAAAGCAACTATTTATGCCACAGACTGGAAACCATCTGACTTCTAATCATGTGTCCCAGAGACTGGATTCCCTTGGGAGTTTTATACCTGGATTTTGACAATAGAAACAAAGAAACAAGAACTTTGAATCCTATTTGGCACATAACTTGAACTTGCTGCACTCCTATAATTAGGCAGAGGTTCCAGTTAAAAATAAAGGTGTTTCCTCAGTAATCCTAGCAGACGCGCTCTTCTATCTCTTAATAAAAGAGGGAAAGAAAGGGAGAAGCAGCAGGAAGAAGGAGAAGTTCCAGCACACTCGCTGTGTGCCTGGAGCTATGTAGAACTTTCTGTGCACTGTCTCATTTATAGCCCGTGACAAACCCCAGCAAACTGCCGTCCTCTTTTTTGTAGGGGGGGAAACAGAGTCAGAGCAGCCATGTGACTTGACTTCTTTGACAGATGTGTGCAGGGGGGGCCTGAACAAAGGAGCCACAGCTTGGGTCCCCCCCCGGAGGAGAAGCTCATTCTGATATGGGTCGTTTTTGTTGAATGAGTCAGAGGAAATCTGGAAGCTAAGGGTGTCCCGGTCAGCTGCTGAGAAGTCTCAGTCACACTGTAGCAGGGTGCCATGCCAGGGATTTAATTTGTGGTTTTATTTAATCCTCTTCTCCAGTGAAGAGAGGTGCCAAGACCAGTCTTAAATGGCTGCTCTGTGAGAGGCAAATAACAGCAGCGAACTCATCAAATGCCATTGCTTACTCTGATTAGAGGATGAAGTACAGATGACTCTTCGCACTGCATAAATCACCCGGTTCCCAGACAGTGCGTGGGGGTGGGAGCCAGACCGGACCTCAAGAGAGACATGAATTTCCTGCTAATAGAGCAGTCGGGGGAGGAGTCAATAAGTTAATTAGAAAACAAAAATGATACGACTGTTCACTCTGAGATTGCAAAGAGTTTCTCACTGGTTTCGATGTTATTTGGCTTCCCTCTCCCCATACTGAATCACACGTATTTCTCTCCTGGCAAATTTGCCATGAGAGATGCTAGGTTCCTGCTGACCCGTCCCTAGTTGTTAGAAGAACCACTTGCGGGTAGATGTTGTTGTGCTTGGCAAGGGAATAGCTTTGTAAATCAGGGGTTAGGGTGAAAAGGCCAATATTTTTTTCTGTAACCAAGGAGCATTCCTGATTTATTTCTTCATGGAATCCTCCATGGAGTATCAGGTTGTGATGGCAGAAATTCCCAGAGAAGAGTGATGGGGAAGAAAACTATTAAATGGGCTGGGGAAGCTGTGTTCCTTTAGAGACTGCCAGCTGAACTTCCCCATCCTTGAAACCTCCCTTGTGACCCATCTGAACTCTTCTTCGGGGAAGAAACCACTCTTTACATCTAGAGCCGTGATGCAATCTGGTTTCATGGGATGCTATGAACATCCCATTAAAACCATGGAGAAAGGGAGATGCCAGGCAGGAAGCTGTCAAATTTTGCTGAAAACCGTATTCCCAGAGTCTCTTCGACCCCATACTCGTGTTTCCTTTCACCATTACTCAGAAGCTCGGAGTGTTTTGAAACCATGGTTGTCAAAATAGTGCATTTCTCTGAAATAGCACAACTTCAGCTAATCAAACCTTGCTAAATCAGAACACACAGTAACTCATACGCTATCTAGTTCCCTTTTTCTGTCATTGAAACAAAAAGGCAAAAGATAAGAAAACAATCTCACCTCAGGGCTTTGGATGATAATGTTTAGCAGATACATTGGGTTTGACATCAACAATAAAAAGCTGTGGGAATTGATGTTCAGAATTACAGGCCTAGGGTCCTTTAATATCCTCATTCACCAAAAGTCTTATACTCTATCTACTACAGTATGAAAGAGAACTCAGAACAAAGAAGGGCTAAAACCAAAAGGGTTTTCTGGATAACCCTCCAGTATCCAGAATCGTCCCTGTCCCCAAGTTTAGCACTTAATGGAAATTGCACTGTACCTTCCCACTGCTGAAGGTGTGTTTCTCAGCCATTATTCTGCGGTGTGATGGAGCAGAACCACATAAAATGCACAGAAGCCTAAACCACAGGGGATCTAGTTCTAGACAAGAATGTAACCAACTGGCTACATGTCCCTTTAATTCTCGGGGTCTCAGCTTCCTTGCCTGTAAGACAAGCCAGTTGAATTAGCCTAGGCTGTCCTTGGGTGGGAGGAAAGAGAGACCAGCAGGGCACAGAGTACTACTTATCCAGTTGGAAGAAAGAAAAGGCATCTTAAAGAAGGGAAGAGCGTGATTAAAGGCATGTTGGTGGTAAAGCATGTTAGTCATTTTCCTTGGATTTTGTGACCCTTGGTCACAAATCTTGGATATGGATTAGCTGTTCCCTTCTCCAATAATAATAATTTTTTTCATTCTGCATGTGTCTAAATTCTATTTATCCTTTAAGGTCCAGTTCAGTTTAAAAGTAATCTCCTTAATCTCTCTTCTATGAATAATCTTTTCAATGAACTATTCCAGCATTAATTTGCACCCCTACAATGAGACTTGGCATGTTGCCTTACATTAAAATATTCCATACAGACCAATAGTCTCCTAGACATGGGGTTGTATCCCATATTTGTATACGTAATAATGCCAGCAGAAGGCCTCATGCATAGTAGGTGCCCAAATTACTATAGAATGACTGATTGAATGAATGAATAAATGGAATCCCATTATATCTGGACATAGCAAAATGACTCCAGTATAACCTAAATAATATATTTATTTTGAAAGATCGTCTTATAAAAATACTGGACTAATCCAATTCTAACTTCTATGGCTTATTGAGTTATGGATGCCACATTTGACTACTGACTTAGAATATAGAGGAACCTTTATTTTCTGACAATCAAATCTTTGATGCTTGCCCTGCATAGTGCTCTTGTCATGGTCTTCTCTTCAAATAAATGTCTGTGACAACACTTCAGCCCAAGCCTGCTGGGAAAATTTAATTCCTCTCTTACAGTTCTACCTCCCAGGAACCAGAAAATACTACTTGGAGAATCAGTAATCTTTATTCAACACAAACAAGGGGGAAAACAATACCCATGGCTCCTTAAAATTGTACATTAACCACACTGCAGAAAGTATCTCATTGATATTAATGTGCTTACAGCTTATTACACAAAAATTAATTAAAAATTAAATAAGGCCAGAGCTCAAAATTCTGCATGTCTAATTTCCCCACCCAAGCAGCTCATACAATGAATAGCGAAAATTCTAAGAGCATTAGTTTATCACAGTGCAGCATACAACTCCATTTCGGTTCATTCCCTTTCAAAGGAAATGGGGACTCTTCATGGCTTTACGAATCTTCCACTAACATGTCATCTTTGGGGTGAGGGGGTTAGATCTAAACAGACTTGATGCTGTTTTTCTATGATTCTCAGCTCAAGCCTCAGCCCCTAGAGAAGTGCTCAGTTATTTCTGAACCACAAATGGCCCATCCCAGACAAGAAGGCTAAACTTGAAGTCTCTGTGGGCCCCATATATTTCTGCAGACTCAAGGGTGGCTCAGAGGGGAAGAAACCCCCGCCAGTTGGATCAAGCTGACTCCTATTTCCCTGGACTCCAGTCTCATCTGCTCCCTGGGGTAGCCAGGTAGAGTAGAAAGATAATGAACCCCAGAGTTTGATAGGCACTGGAAAGCCAGGCGCAAACTCAGCCCTGTCTGCTTCAAGCCCCCAGGATGCTCCTTGCCTCTTGAATAAATGGATTAATAAATGGCAGGAAGGGAGAGGGACAGGGTGAACGAGTGGGCAAAGAGAGAGAGAGAGAATAATAACGAGATGGGAAGGTGTTCTCAGGCACTGTAACTATCTGGGTAATTCCTACAAGGGCAGAGCTTTCCAATTTCATCCTCTGCATAATTGCTGTTGTGCAGATTTCCAAACCCGGCAGTTCCTGGCCAGGGTGTAAATCAGCAAAGAGGAAGGCCCCTCCTTTATGCTCAGCCGCAGAAGGGCCGTATGGGTGGTTTCCTGTCCGGATGGGAAGGGGCTCTCCAGTTCCTGCCCGATGTACAACCAGTGTGCAGCTGGCCACGCTCTGCTGGGGTTGGCAGCATGGGGCATTCCCTTCTGTACCCATTGGCCCAGAATTGCTCCTTAGGGCAGGGGGGCTCCCCTCTGGCTGGCAGCCCACAGGGCTGGTCAGACCCAACTCGCTGTTCCAGGGGATCACTCTCACGAAGGCCTCCTAAAATCACTGGTTCTCTCACTAGCAGAAGTTGGACCAGCCCAGCAGAGATCAGAGTAAACCACACCACTACCAAGGCATGTTCTCCTCCCAGCTGGCGCCGTGGCACTGGAACAAGGAGTCATAGAACCAGGATGAGGGATGGCTCCTCAGAGGAAAGAGCTTGGGCCTGGGAGCAAAGAGCCCTGGGGTCTTCCTCTATCCGTGACCTTGTGCAAGTCCCCTCCCCTCTCTAGGGCAGGAGACTGAGCAACTCTGGGGCTTGATCATCTCTTTTAAGCCTATAACCACCCAGTGATGCAAGGTTTGCCATTACAGATAAGGAAACTCCAGCTCAGAGAGATTAAGTAACGCGTACAATGTCACACAGCCAGGAAATGGGGAGCGGGGACATGACTCCAGGTCAGTCTGGCTGTGAAGCCTGCATTCTCCCACGCCCTGTCAGGGGCTCTGCTCACTCGTTTGTAATAAGGGATGATGGTCATTATCTTAACCTCTGTGCTGGGGCAGATCCATCTCTTAGGAAAGCCTCTCTCTTAAGGCACTTAATGACCTCTCAAGTACTCAATGTTAGGAATTAGGATCATTATGGTGTTCCTTCTACAATTTCTGGCCTCAGTTTCCCAAATTTCCACCTCCATGATTTTTGCCATATCCTTATATCATGTATACTAATAATTAATGTTTGTCTTTGAATCTAATTTAAATCAACTCATTTTTAAAACTTTAACATCATCTTAAGCAATAATGTACATGAAATCAAGGGTTTCATGCATTGATTACATTCCTTCCTAATATGCAAAATTAATTGATAATGATTAAATTACAAACTGTTTATTCAAGTGACACATAGGTGCTTCCCACCAGAGGCACACGAGCCTTGGGTGAGGAAAGGCTCTGTGAGTCTCTGCCCCTCCCCGTGTAGATGTGTGTGTGTGCACGCGTGCACGCCTTGGACCCCTGTCGTCTCCCAGCTGTGCGCTCCGTCCCTCCATGATGGATGCCGAGCTGCCATGGAGGCCACTGTGTGCTGGGAACCTGAACTCCCACAGGTGGGCAGAGGAGAGAGAAGCTGAGCTCTGAGGACCCAGGGAAGCATGGCTTCCAGCTGGGATGCAGCCAGAGAGGGCTGGAGTGCCTGGGGCAGGAAGAGGTGGAAAGCGAGGGAGATGGAGGGTCCCCTCTACCAGTAACCACAGCATCAAGCCCAAGGCCTGGCATCCCACAGTGCGAGCAAGGCTAGACAGAGAGGGCAGCTGGTCAATGCCTTCAGGGGCAGCGGCATGCTCAGGGGTCTAATTATGGCAGGCTGGGGAGGAGGGCAGGCCCCACCAAGCACCCCACCACATACTGTAGAGATCACTTTTGGTTAGTGCTTTGTTTTCCTTGTTAGCTTAGCTTTTAATTAAAGCATAATAGTATTTAGAAAAATGTACAATTCACAAGTGTACAGCTCAATGAATTTTCAAATACTGAAAACACCTATGTAATCAGCACCCAGATAAAGAAACAAGACATCAGCTTCATCCTAGAAGCCCTTTCATACTCCCTTCTACGCACTGTCTTGTCCCAAGAGTGAACACTATCCTAATTCCTAACACCAGAGACTGGTTTTGCCTATTTTGAACTTTATAGAAATGGAATCATACATATGTAGTCTGTTTCTGGCTTCTTTTGTTCAATATTATGTCTGAAAGATTTATCCATACTGTTGCAAGTAGCTTAGTTTGTAGTTTGTTCATTCTCATTGATGTGTAATAGTCCTTTGTATAAATAGACTACAATGTATTCATTCTGCTCCTAAGGAATATTTGGATAGTACTCAGCTTTTGGCTGTTATGAATGATGTTGCTATGAACACTGTAGCACATGACTTTTGCCTTCATTTCCCTAGGAATGGAATAGCCCAGTCATAGTACATGTACATATTCAGGTTTAGTGGATACTGTGACAGTTCTACAAAGTGGTTGCACCAATTTTCACTCCCGCCAATAGTAGATATGAGTTTTAGTGGATCCATATCCTTGCCAACACTTGGCATTTTTTATCTTGTTAATTTCAGCCATTCTGTTATGTGTATAAATCACTCATATTTTTGTCTAAACTGCACAACAGCCTATAGGTTAATGTCATTTGTAAAGCAATGTGGTGTAGTAGACTGACTCAGAAGACCTAGCCTTAATGTTTGCTCTCCAGCTACTGATGTGATGCCATCAGGAAAGAATTGCCACAGGTCTTTACAAAGCCCTCACCAGGGCCTCACTCATTCATCTAACTCTCACAACAAACCAATGAAAGCAGACATGGAAGGAATTACTCTCCAGATCTTACCTTTCCAAGTAATCAGCTAAGACAAAATTCAGGCCTCTCTTCTTCTGATTCCAGTCCTGTGTCCTTTCACTGAGCTTACACTGATTCTTAATTCACTTATTCCCATATTTAAGAAGCAGCTGTGGAACTACATGATCTCTGATGCTTCTTCCAGTTTAAATATGGTGGACTGATTGGTTTCTAAATGTATGGGTGGTTTACCCACTAAGTGTATAAACAAATGGAAGAGCCTTGCTCAATCCTGTCTAAGAAGAAACTAAAAGAATTTGGAATGTTCATTTCTCTCATTCCCTATTTCTTCTCATCAGACTGAGAACCGGGTCTTGGAGCTTCACCTGCCATGGACCCTGTCTCATGCCAAGCAGAGAGAGAAAGGGCGGAGCATCGGATTGCCGCAGCAGCCTCCTTTCTCAGCTGCCCTGATGCCTGCACTCTGCTGAGAACCAAGTTCCGCCCACACTCCCAGGAGAATCTTATTCATGAGATTCCTTCCTATCAGACATGTTTCCTAAGTTTTCTAATTGATGGATTTCTGCAGTGTGCTTTTGATGAGGCTCACCTGCAGTGCCTCTCCGCAAAAGACAGTAAGAAAGTTACATAGTTTCAAAGAAGCAAATGATTGTCAAACAGTATTTCAACAACAAAGATGAGCAAAATAAGGTTCAGAAAAGGTGAAAAGCTTGAAAGGAGGGGCCATGAAAGACGGGGAGACACCCAAACTCCAGCACAGTGCCAGTCCCCCATTGCCACTGAGCCCCGATCCTCCCTGACCCGAGGCATGTGTCTGCCATCAGATGTTCTCGGGTCCATAAACCCTCCTGGAGCTCCTAATGTGTGCACCCTTGCCTCCTCCCTCTCCCTTGCCTCCCAAATCTACAAACCGTCTATCTCTGGAATCCATCCTCTGCTATCACTCCTTCCTGCCACCACTGGAAGGAAGCCGTGCGCCCACGGTTGTCCTCCAACCCGGACTCCCACAACAGCCCCTAACTGGTCTCCCTGACTCCACTCTGGCCACCCGGCTACACAGCAGATGCAAATCTGATCACAACACCCCCCTGCCACAAACCCTCCAGTGGCTTTGAATGACCCTTAGAAACATGCCCTAAGCCCTTTCGATCATCTAGAGGCCCCCCATGATCTGGCTGCTGCCTCCCTTTCCAGCCTCATCTCAGTCCTTTCCCCCCTTGGCTTATTTTGCTTCAGACCCACTGATCTTTTTGGTTCCCTAAACATGTCCCTACTCTCTCCTCCCATCATACTTTACATACGCTGGTCCCTCTGTCTGGAATGCCTTTTCCCTGCCATTCCCATCTCTTAAATTCCTTCTGTTCATCCTTGGATAAGGGTTTCAGCTTAAAGTCTCGGGCTTAGACAGTGCTTTTCCGGTGAGCCCTCATCCAAGCCCAAGGCGAGGGGTGATCCCTGAGCTGTGTGCGGCGTAGCACCTGCACAGTCCCCCCTGGAAATGCTGCTCCCACTGGTAACTCTTCTTCCGTGTCCAGCCCCCTCCTAGACTGCAGGCTCCCTGAAAGCAGGGGCCGGGTACATCTTGCTCATTGCTCGTCCTCAGCCCCTAACGTGCAGCCTGCCAGATAGGGGGTTCTCAGTAATCACTGGTGGACTGAGAGGTTGGTTGAGTGATAGACTATCCGCTTGATTGCAAACACTGAACGAAAGTCAGAAGGTCTCAGAACAGACATCTGGCTTTCTTTCCAGCTCTAGTCTGTAGCCATGAGCTGTGTGACCTTGGGCAGATGACTTCACCCCTCTGAGCCTCAGTTTCTTCATCTTTACAATCATAAGAACAATGCCTGCTCTTTCTACTCCCTAGATGCTGTAACAAAAAATGAGTTGCCAGTTGTGAAAATGCCTCGCAAACTGAGGATGCGCCAAATAGGGCACACCAAGCACTCCAGGGCTATCCTCTCGAATAAGCCCCGTCCTTGGCTCTCTCTGCACCCAGAGAGAAGGGAGAGGTCTCCACCAACCCTCTACCCAGTCCCCTTCCCTCAGTGCATTCTCAGGGCACCTTGAGATTGAGCTGAGAGCCTCTCGATAAATAATAAATGGGTCACAGTGAGATGGAGGAAAGCTGGATGGAGGAAAGATTTACAGGAGACGGAAGAAAGATACTCCAGCCACAAAAAATAAATAAATAACTCCGGGTGTGCTCTGTCTCTGGGGTGTTGTACTGAAGGAGAAAGCCCCTAGACACGCATATGAAGGGAAGGAAGTGCTGTTGCTGGCGTGTGTGCAGAGAATGTGGCCTGGGTACTCAGAGATCCTTCAGACCCTCCCCCCATGACCCAGGGGCTTGGCTTCCAATGGCTGCAGGAGTTCAGACGAGCTGGCCAGGTGGTCCAGCACTGCGGCAGCTCTGGCTGCTCATGCAGCGGTTTTCCGAGTGTAGTCCCTGGAGCAGCAGCATTGCCTGGGAACTTGTTAAAATGCGGATTCTCAGGCCTTGCCCAACCCTAATGAGTCAGAAGCTCTGGGAGTGAGACTGAGCAATGTGGGTTTGAACGAGCCCTCGGGATGACTGCAGCATGCCACACAGGGGGACTGCCGTGCCCACGGGCAGAGGAGAGCAAACGAGGAGGGGAGACAGGAGAGCCTTTCCCATCTGACAGAGGTGTGCCAATGTCCCTCTGGCACCACCAACATGGCCCCCTGCATTTCAGACTAGCTGAGGGAGGATTTGATGTCAAGTTGCTCTGTGCATGTGTCTGTGATTCCCTTTATTGCAAAAAAAAAAAAAAAAAAATCATTCCTGGAACCCAAGCAGCGCCTTGAGAACAGAAGCTCAAAAAAGCAGACAAATGTTTATACCTGCCCGCCCTCCTTCCTCCCCCATTGCCTCTAGAAACATCGGCTGTGGGGATGCATCTCTGTGTCCCTGCTCAGTCTGGAGGCCTCACCATTGAGAGGGAGGAGGACGACAGATGGGACAGAAGTTTGTTGACTTTCAAGTGTTTCAGTATTCCCATTTACATCTACCTACTAAGGGAAATCCTGCATTTGCCTTCCTGGTTTTCCCTCCTCTCTTGAAAAGAGAAAAGATTCTCACTTGCTAGGAGAGAGACTAAGACCATACACATATTAAAAGGAGAGAAAAAAATAAGGAAGGAAAGAAACAGAAAATGCTTTCCCATCATGTGTAGTGAGATTGGGGTTTAGGACAGACAGAGGGCTGGAGAGAAGCCCTAGGATCTAAGAAAACGGGAGAGCAAAGGGTCTTCCACCAAGCCTTGTTGTGGTGAATGGGGAGGGCGTCTCTAATATCTCCAGGAAGTGGAAGTAATGGATTGTAGTTATTTTTTAATTTGAATTTCATTACTTTTAAACTTTAATTTTGATTCTTAATCCTTGGATAAAACAATGCTCCAAAACTGGATCATGTGCCTCCCTAGGCTTAGGGTCGCACGTATAATGTGACAATCACAGTACAACTGCAGAGCTGTAGAAACCAGGTGCCGTGCTGCACACGACTCACTCTGCTCACACAGACAGGGAAGGCTTCTCTACAGAGGAGACGTACACGCAGGGTCTGGAAGAATGAATGGAGGTCAGCCAGGTAACTAAGGGCAACCGGTCAGTGACAAATGACCTGTATCTCTAAATAGCAACTTGGTGCAAAGGAACAACAACTTTCAACAAAAGCACGAGCTACCGTTCTGAATATTGTGGGTAACAAGGAGCACAGCCAGGTCCTCTTTGGACAGGAGGCATTCACCTCAAATATGGGGGGAAAGTTTATGATCAGCCAAGGGAGTTTTAGAGCTGCCTGAGAAGAAACCATTAGATGGAACTTGCCAGTGCTGAGGCACCTCCTCTTCCCCTTAGCCACGTCACTTGTTAAGAATACTAACTCTTGTCTGCAAATCTGGCCTTCCTCCCCTGCTGTCAGGGTCTTTGGAAAATCAGAATATTCTGTCAGCGCTCATCTCTATCCACAACAGCAGCAAAATTTCAATTCTCACTTATTGGGAACTGGATCAGGTTTAAAAGAGACCTGAGAGCTAAATAATAAGATATTATTTCTACTTCACAGGTGAGGAAACAGCCTCAGCTACCAGCTGAGTAGCTGTGGAGTACAGTGGAGCAGGTGGAGCCAGATGGAATCCAGGTAAGTACGGGGCCGAAGCCTTTCTCTTATCCACTAAGCACTACTGACCCTCCCACCCACTGTCCCTTTCTCTGTCCCCTGCAATGTATTATGACTTTGCTAAGAAAAGAGGTTTTCTTCATTTAACTCCTAACTCCCCAGCAATGTGCCCAGTATAGATGAGGTGCTCAGGAAACATCTGTTTAATGATCCATTAAAGGAAAGAGCTCTTCTTGTGTCAAGGAATCTGTGAGGCCTGTTCTCATCGTGAAGTCTTGAGGTATAACGTGAAGAATGGCACATGGAGTCCCTACCTCCAAATGTCAACCCTACGCACGTATCATTCCATCTATTGTACTTCCTTTATGTACGTCTTAATGTGCTATTCTTTTGAACAAAAAGTAAAAATGAGAATATCCTATACAGGAGTCATCAGAAACATCAGCACAATGTAGTGACCAGGAGTACGGACGCTAGAGCCAAATCCCCCGGGTTCAAATCTCGGCTTAGCCAGACAATAGCTGTGTGACCTTGGATAAGGTAGTTAACCTCTCCATGCCTCGGCTTCCTTATTTGTAAAATAGGGATAACAGCATCAACTTAATAGAGTCGGTATGGAGATTAAATGAATTAGTATTTGTAAAGTGCTTAGATTATAGTGTCTGGCACACTTAACATTATTTAAGTGTGCATTGAATATATAATCAAGCAAGGGCTCAGATGGAAACCAGCAGAGTCAGAATGAAATTCCATATGAAAGGGAAGATGAAAGGTTGCAGAAGTTGCCTGAAACAATAAGTTTGCCATTTTTCTAACGTAGCCAAGGCTGCCTCTGCCTGTTCTGTAGCTCTTGGAAAGGTCCCCAGTACTCCGGAGGTCCCCCTTCTGTCTGCAACCCCTGAAGATGGGCAGGAGACGGGTCACGTGGGAAAGCAGCTCCACAGAGAATGCTTGGCAGGAAAGGGCTGTGGACGTCCTGGGCCCTGTCCCTCTGGGGTCCAGCCTCCTGTGCCCAGCAAGCAGGAGAGCTCCCCAGGGAAGTTCCCAGCCCCTAGCTCAGCCCCAGGGCTCCCACCCTCAACACTGAATCCTGAGCCTCTGGACCAGCCCAGAACCTCAGTTCTTTCTCTCCAACTCTGCATTAAGTAAAAGTCCCAAACTGTGGAGCCAACTAGACTTGGGTTCAAATCGCAGCTCTGCAAAGATGATTCGTGTGACTTTAAGTAAGTAGCCACCCTCTCTGAGTCTCAGGCTTTTCATTTTCAGAATGGGGGCTTGGGGAGTAACAAGTCCACCTCCAGGAGTTTTGGAGAAAACTAAATTAAATAACGAAGCAAATCCTGTGGGCATGGAGGCTGGAGCACCGTAGGAGCTCTGTGAATATTTGCTGAAGGAACGAATGACTGAAAGGCCACTCCTACCGGAGAATCTGGAGCCCTGAGGATGCACGCTCAGAGCTTCCACCATTCCACTTAGAGAGGCGGGACCCAGCACCACATCCCTCTTCCCTCTCAACCTGGCCCAAACCCCTCCAGGCAGCCAAGGGCTGTCTAAATCTAATGATGGGAGGAGGGAGGGCTTCAAGACCACCACCCAAGAGCAAGACTGAGAACTTAGCCAGTGACTGGGAGTGAAGAGAAAGTTCGAAAAGAAATCAGGTTCTGTTAATGAAAGATCAGAAAAGGCAATGCCTAAATTAGTCTCCATGCTTTGTTAAATCTGAAAGTCACATAAAACGCCAAAGATTGAGGAGGGGATTCTTTTCTTTCTTCCCCTTTTTTTAAACCCTCAAGCATCCTTCAGCTCTTTGCATTTGCCGAATAAATCCACTATCTTGCCAGCTTCCCAAAGGCCTGGCTGGCAAGGGGGGGGGGGTGCAATGATTTGCTCACCAAGGGAAGCTGATGTTCCCAAAGGGGAAGAAAGATGCATGTGATTTACATGGCTTAATATACTCATTAAGGGTTTAATTGGAGTCACTTTGCCACTGATCCTCTAACAGCACCCATTTCCCCCCATTTAATTAACAGGGTAACCTTTAGCTTCACAACTCATAAAGAAAGCCAAGTATAAAAGAGGGAGTGCTATCCACTCCCCAGTCCTGGTCCTAGCAGGCAGCTTAAAGCCCCAGTGGGGCTCATGATTCTGGGGGTGCCTGTCTTCAGAATGGAATGTCAACATCCTCAGGAAAAAAGAAGCTATAGAGTCTGAGTCAGCCAGGCCTGGGTTCAAATCCTGGCTCTGCCATCCACTAACTATGACCCTGGGCCACATACATAATCTCTTTGAGCCTCAGTTTCCTCATCTGTAAAATAGGGATAATAACTAAACAGACAATTCATAGGGCTGTCGGGAGGTTCGAATGAGTGTAATGTTTGTTGTGAATTTAGCACAGTGCCCGGCAGGAAGAAGTCCCCAACAAAGGTTTGCAGTTTGCTCGTATCACTAAAGTCACAAGGATGAGGATAATGAGTTTGGGGTAGCAGGAAGTGAACTGCCAAGGGGTTTATCAAACAATGATAAATTGTCATTTTGCCTCGATGGAGACACAAAACAGTTTATAGGAAAGCACATAAAATATTTCTAGCAAAAATTATTTGGAGTGAGTATACACCACTACCTGTATGTAATCAAGGTTCAGAATATTTTAGCTGCTTGCCATGGTCTCCATGGGTCCACTGTCCCCCTCCCAACTTCCCTTTCCTGCCCTTTCCCTGCCCGCTTGCAACATGAAATATAAATAATTAATGCTATCCAATTACCTAAGGCAAAAATAAATAAAGCTTCAAGGGGGTATTGGATTTCCACACAAATCCACCATTAGGAAGAGGATGCATGCCACGTGCAGGTGTCTGCCTCCCGAAAGCCATTTGCGCCGGGGCCGCTCAGTGGGTACCAGGGTTAGTTAAAGCTCGCTTCATTACGGTGGCATTGGGGCAGATGGGAACTGACGGCGCTGGGCTGTTTTCATAGGGAAATGTGCACAAAGTCCCAGGTCAGCACGGTGATAAATGGGCTTGCCGACAGTTTGCTGGGAGTGTGCATCTTGGGGGGCTCCTGAGGTCATGAAATGTCTGCTGTTAAGCTATACAATTTTCTTTACTTATCAGTTCCAACCACATCGCAGACACATATTTGAACAATGAAACAAAGGACGACACGCATTATCATGCCCCAGCCGGAGAGCGGGAGCGGCGCTAAGCCAGACGGTGCTGATTGGACAAAGCCCGAGACACACCAAGCGCCGGGCGTGGAAGGGAGAGAAGGCTGGCGATTGCTTTTTTTGAGTAGCGATGTGCAAGGGGGTAGGGTGCATGGGGGCTGCGGGCCGGTGGGGCATTCTCTAAAGAGTGCAACTTCAGAGGGCTGAGGTCATCTGTGATATATACAAGGGTCTGGATGACTGGCTTCATCATCTGCACAGCAGCCACAGAGATCTCTCCAAAGTGCAAATCCCACTGTCCACAGGAGAAAGTCAAACTCCTCAGCATGCTTACAAACCCTTCCATGTTCTAGAACCTGCTTACACCGCTGAACTCCTCTCCCACGATTCCTCTGTCCTGTTCCACACTCCAGCTATACCTGCAGCCCTTTGCATGTGCTGTCTGTCCTCTCCACCTTCAGCACCCTTTCCTCTCCTCCTTCATCTGGCGAACTTGCAGTCATCCTTTATGAGATTGGCTTCCTCCAGGAAGTCTTCCCTGACCACCTTTGGTGCTCCTCGCTGGCCCCTCACAGCACAGCCCTGTTCAGTTGTATTGCTGACGTCTCACTACCCGTCTGTAGACCCTAACCCCGCTGGGGCCTAGTCTGCTCTGTTTGTGGTATTTCCAGCACCCTGCACCATGCTTGAAACAAAGTAGACTCTTGAAACTATTTAGGAAATGAATGAGTAAATAGGCAAAGAAAGAACCTTCACCCTGGCAGGAGGCAGCAGTCCTAAGTGGGCCACACACGCATCCTCCCAAGCAGGGTTAGGACCCCCATCTCCTCCCTGCCTCCATCCAAATGAGCCTCCATCTGGCAATAGGGGACAGAGATTAAATAAGTTAACAAAACTATGCAGGTCACCACAGACAAAATCCCTAGAGGGGAGTTTGGAACTTACCCCCAAATAGGGGAATAGGTTGATTTGGAATTTGGTATATGGACCAGAAGTTTGGGGTCAGAGAGATGAGAGTGGGTGGCAGAGAATCGGGAGCAGATGGGAGTCCAGGTGATTCCAAGGAATTTCCCTAAACCATCATAATTATATGGTCCTGCATTTATGGGTGAGTTTTAAGGGTCAGGAGCAAAGCAGGCCCTGTGGGCATAGGGAGCTGGGGCAGGGAGGCCAGATACTCCCTAAGGCAGTGGTGATAGCAGAGACTCCGGGAGAACAATAAACTTAGTTAATTGGGAGAAAAGAAGCCTGGATGAGAGGAAGGAGGGAGAGACTCCCTGTGACATGAGGCCATCTCAAGGGAATGGATAACTCCAGACAGATACCCAGAGAAGCATCGGGAAGTGTCTGAGCAGGCCGGCCTGGAGAAGGGAGCCATGGTCTCGGTTCTGTAAACTGCCTGACTTTGGGCAAGTCACCTGCTGTCACTGTCTTCTCTCTTGCACTTCTGGAAAACATTTCCGTCCACGGTTTGCTTAGCGTCTTGCCCTTGTTCAGGGTGCTTCTCTGTTGATGTCATTTAATCTTCCCACATCCTATTGGATAGGACCTCATTTAGCAGGTGAGGATACTGAGGGTCAGAGAAACAGAGTAACCTGTCCAAGCTCACCTAGCTAAAGGTGGCCATGCTCAGATTTAAACCCAGGATGAGTCCAGAGTAGGGCTTCTCTTAAGCCTAGCACGTGTCTGGGTTGCCCATGCTTCCCCCAGCTGTGGCCCGGGGGAAGGATACAGAAGCCAAGCAGCCTGAGCTGACTACAGAAGTTGACAAAATGAGCTCCACTGCTGCTCCCTACCTCACCAGGCCCCTATTAGCTCTTTTCCGGTATTTATTCCTTTGCACCCAGCATCAAATTTCATATCCCACCCCCACCAATGTCATGCTTCTCCTAGTCTGTTCCAGTGACCCTGCCTTGTTTACCTAATAAGCAATCCACACGAGGCTAATTACAGGTGATGACAGTGTCATATGGCATCCCTTCTAGGTAATACTTTGGCTTTTTTTTTTTCCAGACTCAAGCCTTTACCCAAAGGTGTAATAAAAGTAGGGAAAATAAGAACAGTCATGTTCCCCAGTTCCCCTACTCTGTGCTGGGCACACGCACCAATATGACAAGGGGAGTACTGCCAATCCCATTTAGCAAATGAGGAAACTGAGGCCATGAAAGACTTAATAACTCAATCCAGTGCCACAGCTAGGAAGTGATGGAGTAAAGCTTCCAGCCCAGGCCTGTCTGAACCTCAAACCCGGCTATTCCACTGTGGCAAGCTGTCTTTCAACAGAGTGGTGTCTTCACGCAGCTTGTGGGTGTTCAGGGGAGTCAGGAGTGGGTTTCTGACGGTGTGCAGAGGGACGGATTCTCAGGACAAACAAACCTTTTGATGGCCTTCACATCACTCCTTTGTATCCAGATAAACACAGCCCTGACAGCAAAAAGAACTCAGTGGAGGACAGGAGCAGCCACTACAGAACGGAGGGGGTCATTTATCAAGGAGGGGGAGGTGGGAGACCCAGGTGGGAGAGAAGAAGGGGAGGGAGTCAGTGCAATGTCAGGATTTGGGTGAAAAGCAATCAATATCCTGCAGGCGCCTCCCAAACATCTGCTTCCCTATTTGTTTAGGGGACCTGGTGGTCTGAATCCGGCAGCCTTCGGCACACTTGTCAATGAGTATTTCCTTTCTTATTCATGAACATTCAGAGGCATCAGGATTCTGGGCTTTTCTAGGACAGCTATACTTCCTTCGGGGGACAAGAAACAAAATATTCATGATAGACGAGTCAGTGGCCTTTTGCCTCTGTCCTTGGTCCAGGCTACTCGTGCCCTGCCTTGTGTAGCTGGAAGTCCAGGCGGAGTGTACAGAGGCCGGAGGGAAGGCAGCCCAGCTGCTCAGCCATGGGGTTGAAGACCAGGCAGACAGCACTTCCCAATCACAACTTAACAAAAGCAAAAAACTCATTTTACCCTCCATTCTGTGCTGTGATTCCCTGCTGAATAGGAGTGTGAGTTTAAAATTTAATCATGAATTCATTGGGAGGAAATAAATCTCGGAGTAAATGTTTAAAGTGCAAAATTGCTGAGCTCTTGGATTGTGATCACTCGATTTAGCATAAAAATTAAGAGTTAGTGTTTTCAAGGAGCAGAGACAGGCGCATTTAAAAATTTTTAAATGACAGATGTCATTAATTTTTTTATAAAGTAATCTGATTTGCAATGCAGTATACAATATAAAAAAAACCTCACTGTTCTGAACCTAGGGTTAAAGCTGCAGAAATTATTTCTATGAAAGCATCCACAGAAAGCTGAAGGTTGATCTCTCACTCTTGGCCTCATGGGCCCTAAACAGTCAGGCCCCCAACCTCTCTGCCTTCATACTCTGTGCTCAGGTCTACCAGTTGTCTTCACAAGGCCAACGGGAACTGGCCACCCCTCTGCCTGATCATCTCTCACTCTCCCCTCAAACTGGCCCAGCCTGCTCCTACCTCAGGGCCTTTGCACGTGACTGTTTCTCTACCTGGACCAGTGATCCCCTAGAGAGCCCCATACTTGAGGGAGTCCTTGCTTCCTTCAGCCTCTGCTCAAATGTCACTTATCAGAGAAGCCGTCCCCAATCACCCCATCTAATAACACCCTTCCCTCATCCACACTCGATAGCCCTGACTGTCCTTTACTTCCCCCCACAGTACACGACAGTGGCCACCGGGCACACGCTATCCATGTCTGTTTATTGGTTGTTTTCTGTGCTAGAATAGAAGCTCCATGACACCAGGCCCTTTGTCCATTTTGTTCTCTGCACTATTCTCAGCACACAGAACAAGCCTATCACACAGCGTCAGTTCTCAGTGAACACTGATGGAATGAATTAAATGAACAAATGGCATCCCGGTCTGTTCCCCACATACAGTGTGCTGCTACATGCCTCCCTGTCTTCGAACATGATGTTCTTTTTACATGGAGTGGCATCCCTCTTGCTAGGATAACCTCTAGCTTTTTTTAATGCTCCTTTCTCTTGGAAATCCCATATGTCTGCACACCTCGGACCCAGGCCAGGTGAGGGTGGCAGCTCCATGCCCCCTGCCAGCTCCCTTAACTGCCCTAGAGTATAATTGTTGATGTGTTTCACTGTCTCCCCTGGGAGGTGCTGACCTCCACTTGGGAGGAGGGTACTGTTTTTTCTGCATATCTGAGGCATCCAGCAAGGGCCTGGCATGTAGCAGATAGTTCATAAATGTTTGCTGATATGGCATATAAATGATCACTGTAGCTGACACTAGCGGGCACGTACTATTAATATTTGCCTGTCACTATTCTAAGCAACTTGCAGAGACTAACTCATCATCCTTTCAACAACATTATAAGGTAGGTGCTAACAGAATTCCATATTTCAGACACAGAAACAGAAGCACAGAGAGGTACATAAGTTGCCCCCAAGTCACACAACGTAAATGGCTGAGTTGGAGTTTGCACCCGGCTCTAGAGTCTGGGGTCTTAACCACCAGCTCTATTGCCTTAGTGATGAATGGATGAGGGATAGATGCTGAACCTTACATTATATCCTTTTTCCTCTTCTTTCTACGTTCCCTCTGTTTTCCCTACTCTCTCTTGCTCCATACATTCATACTCACACATTCAATTAGTAAGTATTTATTGAGAACCTACAATGTGCCAGGCACTGTGCTGAGAGGTAGAGGTCACTTCATTGAGCAACACTCACACAGAGACAGATACCACTGAATCACGTGAGTAACAGCAAGGGCTATTCATTCACGTATTCATTCAATTATCCAATAAATATCTATTTATTGATTGCCTACTATGTGCCAGGAGCTGTTCTAGGTACTGCAGATAAAGCAGTATCCATTTATACTCAGAGACCAAAAATAAATAAACAAATAGTCAATTACATTTCAAAGTCATATAAATGACATTGTATGCAAAGTGAAGGGGAAAACAAAACCAGATTGTGAAGGAAATATACAAAGAACTATGAAAGCCAACAGCAGGGGGCCTTGATCTAGACATACAAGGATAGAAACTAATTACTTGTAAAGTGTTTACTATGTTTCAAGCACTGCGTATATCAGCCCATTTACAGTTCATAACAAGCCTGTGTAGTGGGTGCTATTGTTATCCTCCTTTTACACACGAGGAAATTTAGGTGCAGAATGATAAGTAACTTGCACAAGGTCAAACCACTAGTGAGTAGCAGACCTGGATTTGGAGCAAGGCAGTTCTGCTTCAGAGTACACACTCCTGAGCACACTGCTAAGTTAACACCTTCCTCTTCCACCTGGAGAGGTGGTGTTGGGATGAGGCAGCAGGAGCTCTGTGACTCTAGGTGGGACACCACCCCTTTGGACTTCAGCAATCTTGAGTGAAAAACAAGACTACTGGACTAGTTCAGAGTTTGACAGTCTTATGCAGGAAGTGAAGGACCCTTAGAAATCACATGAAGAATTTTGTGTGCATGTGCATATGACTGTTTATTATGTGTGGCACTACAGTTTAAATTACACTTCCAGAGTGGCCTGTGGCCCCAAAAGAATTCAGTAAATCATTTCTTCTAGAATTTAGTGTTCCATGAAATATACCGAGAAATATATCTTATATACTTTTTGTATTGAGTATGCCATGCATACAAATGTATATACAGGGCTCCCTGTGTAGAGGGTGAATCCTGGGTTGATCTTAAATAATTTTCCCTGCATCTTCTGGATTACCCTTGCTTCCTTTGATTTGCAATCACTCCTCCTTCAACCGCATCATTCTGTACATTGAGGATCCAGATGTAGCCCTCCCTGGCTCTAATGTCATTAAGGCTAAATAAAGCTGAGCTGCACAGTTGTGATTTCATAAACGTGCCCAGTAAATCCAACAGTGAAACATTTTATTAGGTGGGAAATGCCATACATAAGTTATTTATTTGCCTGTCAAAACACAAATAAAACAACTTCATTTTACAAGGGTACAGTTTTATTCCATGGCTGTCAACTCTTGGCTACTGGCATGGTCAGTAGGATTTGGTTTTGTCTTTATATTTTACACTGATATCCCAAAGAAAAATAAATGTAGCTGTTCAATGCTCAGGTCTTAAGTCACTTAACATTATAAGCATCTTTCAATAATGCATTAACATATAAAATATATTCTTAAAGACAAACAGAAAGAATTAATATTTTATGGGCTACAACCCACAAATGTCTTTAGAAGCACTGATAGCATTGATTGTTTCCTAAATCCATTAGGCTCTATTTTGATCTCCAATGGCTGGAGACAGTCTGCTCTGTGGTAGGACTTATTTTGGCAGCACAATAATTTAGAGGGGGCCAACGTTGTGATGACCTTCAGCTTCTGACACCAAATGCAAAAGATGCTCCAATAAGAAAACATAGCCCCTGGTACACCCCTGCTAGTTGCCACAATTACATACTAACTGGTCAGATGAGAACTACTCTTCTGTGATGAAATCTGAATTAATCAGGCATCACGGTGGTCCAACTAGTCCACCAAAAGGTCAAGTTGGAACCATTTTCTGTCAGGGTGATGACAATGATTATAACAGTAGCAGTTATCAATTATGCAATGGATAATATGTCTCCTGTATAATCTTAGGGGACACTGTTCACATCATAGGGTAGAGGATGACAGTAGTGTCTTAAAGAAGGGTACCTTTTTCTAATTCTAATTCACACAAAGGTACCATGTAGACTAGTGACAGCTTCCAATGGCCTGTGAGTAAGGAATCATTATGCCTGTTCTACATTTGAGGAAATGGACTTAGGCAGGTGAGTGACTTATGTACAGACACATAGTTGGCCAGGGTTGATGCTGTGATTGAAACCCAGTCTACCTGGCTTCAAATCCTGTGTTGTTTTCCCTGCACTACGCTGGACAACATACAAGCTAGCTGGTAAGAGGGACAAATGTGACTCCAGGAAATTGAAGGAAGACAGCAGCTGGAACAGATGGGAACGCCAGGGCAATGCCTCCTTATCTGCCAGATAGACCCTTCAAGCCCAGCAAAGCCCATCACCAGAGATTCCATCTGGAACGCAGCAGAGAGACAGAGCCCCACTCCTTTGATGAAGATAACTTATCTCCCTGTTCCTTGTGACTCTTTGTGTCTCAAGGCCCATCAGATTCTCCAAAGCTCTTACTGAACTGAACCCTTGCTTATAAGGTTTGTCTCTGCTATATAGAAGGGTACATTTTTCCCCTGCCTACCTCCCCAGACACATTTTCCTACACACTCCCAGTCCCAACAACACCATGAAAGATCTGCAGTTTCCCAAATGCACCATGTCCTTTATAGCGCCTGCTGTTAGCTCGCATTCCTTCCCTACTCTCATGGTCTCCTCCTCCTTCTCCCTAACTGGGAATAGCTCCTGCTCTGTCTCCAGGACCCAGATGAAGTGCCACCTCCCCCAGCAATCCTTTCTTGAAACCCATTCACCTCCCAGCCTGGTAAGGGGACTCTTGAGTACTCCCACAGCCCCCTTACCCATCCCACCAGAGAGCCACCAACCACACCATACTGTGAACATCTGTTACATCTCAAACACACCCACAGGACTGGGAGGAGTTTTTTCCCCCCTTAAATTTTATTTTATTGTGGTACGAACACTTAATGTGAGATCTACCTTTTTAACAAATTTTTAAGTGGGCAGTACAGTATTATTAACTATAGGCATGATATCTCACAGGAGATCCCTAAGAAAGGAAATTCTGCAATGAGGGGCAAGGTGGAAATGGATGAACCTTGAGGATATTATCCTAAGTGAAATAAGCCAGGAACAGGAGGACAAATACTGCCTGATTCCACTTATATGAGGTATCTAAAATGGTCAAATTCATAGAACTAAAGAGTAGAATGGTGGAGTGGGAGTTCTTGAAGGCAAGAACATCTTTAACCTTCTCTAGCGTAGCTGCTGACAAGTTCCTATTGAATGAATGAGTGAATTCTAACTGGGTTTTCATCCAGCTCCCTCACTTCTGGACAAATCAGAATTAAACATAGAGAAGCCACTCTCCCCAGGTCACCCGTTCACTCTCTGCCCATCCTTCTTGGATCAGCCCAGACCACATACCATCTTCCAAACCTTCCCTCTTCCCTCGGACTATCTCACACTACAGAGATTTTTAAATATGCTCTCATGCAAGCTCCCTTGTGTCTCCAAGTGGATTGAGGCATTCCTTATGGGAGAAGACTATTCTTAGAGAGTTGGAGGCACATATCCATGCCCACAATATATTCAGTTTAACCTTCCTAAGAAGTCTCCTCCCTTCCTCACCAGAGGAAAAATAAAATCAGTCAACCCTATGTAAGCCTACAATGCACAAGGTACTATGTGCCCATTAAATCTTTACAATGAGAAATTACGCCTATTTTATGGCATAAAAAGTACTAAGGTCCAAAGTTCTGATTGCCAGTTGGACAATTAACCAGGGGCAGGTCTGGAATTTGAACCAAGACCGGTCTCTTGTTCTTTCCAAGACACCAGGCTACATCCTGAGCTCAAGTGAAATAATGTGTCTTCCTTCTGCTATTTTCTGTTGAAGCCGCAGCAGTTCAGTGTCTAGTAGTTAACAGCCACTGAAGAAGTGATTCCATGGCTACTTCCCATAAATGTTACCAGGTTTCATTAAATCTCTTTATGCCAAGATCAGACTTTCAACTCAGATTCAAAACTGAAAGATGCCCACATGTGCTTGCTTTGCTATTCAAAATTTAGAGATTTTCAGCCCTTTCTCCACTCAGAAGCAAACCTTGTCCATCTTAACAACTGGACTGGTCTAAGAAGTCTTCTGGCCGCCTGAAATGTAGTCCTGATTCCTTCCTGGCCAAAAGGCCAATGGATCTCCCTAGAAACCCACTTGGGACATTTGCTGGGACCAGGACAGCGCATCTCTGAATCTGGTGTGATGTGGCTTAAGGTGAGCCGTAGGGGACTGCTACCTCTGCAGAAGAAGCTCAAAGGTAGAGGTTTAAAAAGGGTGGAAGAAGCAGAGAATGGCAATAAACCGTATTTTCTAATATCAGGCACACATCTTTTGCTTCTCTCCGTACCTTGCTGGCCGTTTCTTCTGTCTCTTTTGCTGATGCTCTATATCTTCCTGACATCACGATGTTGGAGTGAGCACCCTCGAGATCAGTCCTCAGATCTCTTCCATCTATACTTATTCTCAGTGTCATGGTTTTAAACAGCATTTATACTCTGATGACCTCCAAATGTATACATCAGGACTGGCCCTGTACTTGGAACTTCACACTGACGCGTCGGCATCTCCACTCAGAGGCCTCACAGGCGTCTCACCCTTGCTGAGCCCAAAGCCCAGCCCACCTTTTCTTTTCCTCATAGCTGCTTCTGCTTCTTGCCCTGACTCATTAAGCAGCAACTCCATTTTTCTCCTTGCTCAGGACAAAAATTTAGAGTCTTTTTTTAATTCCTTGCTTTCTCTCATAATCCAGGACTAATCTACCAGCAAATCTTGTTTGCTCTATTTTGTTAAAATATATCCAGAATAGAAGAACTTCTCTCCACCTCCAAGGTTACAATCCCAGTTCATGTGTCCTCACTCCTGGTGGGGATGGGCCACTGCAGTCCCCTGCTCACTGCCCGCCGGCTTCTGTCCTCACTCCTGATCCAACCATTCTCCACGCTGGAGCCCAAGTGCATCCTTTAAAATGCAGACCAGATCTTGTCTTTCCTCTGTTCAAAGCCCCCCTTGGCTTTTCGTTCCACTCAGTGCAACCCTTCTGGTTGCTTCCAAGGCCCTGTGCACTTATCCTCTGCCCTCTCCCCACCTCCACCCACGCCGGGCTCCCTGTTATTCCTCAAAAATGCCAAACACATCCTCATTGCAAGGCCCTTGACTTTGCTGTCCCCTTTTCTCCCAGATCCTCTTGTGCCTCACTCCCTCACCTCAGGCTCTGCTGAAATGCAACCCTATCACTGAAGTCTTCCCTGACGGTCCCAGGTAGCACACCACCACCTCATTGCCATATTCCTATTCTCTTTATTTTTATTCCCACCCTACTTTATTTTTATTCCCAGCATCTCTAACCCTCTGACATGTCATATGTTTTACTCATTTTACTTTCTTATTTTAATTATTTCCCGCCTTTACTAGACCGTAAGCTCCATCAGTGCAGGACTTGTCTGTCTGCTCACTGGTGCATCCCGGTGCCTGACACACATTAGACAGCCAGCAAGTTGTTTTCCAGTGAAAGAATGAATGGCAGAGGGAAAATGCTCAGAGGCCCAGGAAACTAATCCATGATTCCTCCTAGTCCAAAGTGGCCCTAAGAACATTAGAAATGCCCAACCGGCTACACTCATGGCCAAGTGCATTCTGTGCCTTCCACCAGTGATGAGTGGTAAGGATCTGCACCTTCCCTGGAGGTTGTCCTTAAATAGTTGGATATCTACCCTGAGGAATCTCTGGTTTTATTACAGAGCTCTCTTCTATGGAGTTATGTTCATGAAGAGGTGGGTATTTTGGGGGCTTATGCATCATGAAGGATAGCTCTGGAGGCCTGATGGTTTAGCTGGTGGCAAACGGGGGAAGAAATAACCTCTTCTCCCCATTGCTCTGCTATGTCTCCTGCAGGAAAGCCAAACCATCCAGTCCAGCAGAGAGCAAGGCAGCCTGTGGGCAGCCATCTCCCTGCGAGCGCAGCCTCTGTGTGCAGTGGAGGGACGAATGGGAAGAACGACAGAGAAAGGAAAGTGAGACTAGAGTAGAGACATGGAAAAGGTGGCTCTTTGGGATGCTTCCCCCTTCTCCCGAACGCTGACTTTAACTGAATTCACAGCTGTCGCCAGACTCACCCAAGCACGCCCCTTTCTCCAAACACACGCCTGTGCGTAACAGGCGTGGCACCTTCTTGCCCCAGCCTCAGAACCCTGCCTCGGTGCAGACTGACCTTCCACAGCCGGATGCAGGAATCTGTCACTGGAGAGCGTTAGTGAGATGTTCTCCCATAAAGATGGAAATGGCGTGCTTCTCCATCTCCTCACTTCTCTGGGTGCCAGGAGAGGCAGTGACACATGTGTGGTAAAAGGCTAGCTAATTTCACAGCCAAGAAGACCTGGTTCCAGTCTCGGCTCCACTAGGGCCCAGGGCATGTTAACCCCCCTAAGCCCCAGTTTTCTCACCATAAAAAGAGTTCATTATAGAGCCTACAACTTGAGATCGATGAGATAAAGCACATGAAGTGCTAGCAAAGGGCCTGCTGTGTCATCTCAGCAGCACCGAGGGCCAGAGGGGCTCTGAGACATCTGCCCACCTCCCTGCACTAGAAGCTGTGGGCTCTGGGTGCGGAGCCTGGTCACGTCCCTCTGTGTCCCCTGTCTGCCTACGCTGGGCCTGCACAGAGCAAGCCCATCAATAAGGATTTGCTGAGCTGCACAGAATTGCAAAATACCTGGGCTGAGGGGTAAATCCAATCTCAGACTTGTAGGAGAGAAGGAAGCCGCCTGCATTACTACGCAGGGAGATTAGCATCCTGGTAATGTCAGAGCTGAAATAAAGAGCTGCCGACTGCCTCTCCAGGTTGGAATCTGACTTCTGAAGGTGGCGGGGAGTACGGAGCGGGGAGAGGGAGTTCCGGGGATTTTTTTCTTGCAAAATTCATCACAGACACTCAGCCTAAAACACAGGGGAAAACAGAACTGTGTTTTGACTTCTAATTTATCTTCTTAATATCCACTTTCCTGTGCCCTGGAACAGGGCCAACGAGTCTCAAAGATCACATTTCACTAGCGACCTTGAAAGTGTGATTCAACATCTCTTTTTGCAGTAATAAGATCTTTTAACTGAAAGTGACCATTTTATGAGGCTGCTACATTACAAAAGAGCCAATAGGCAAACTGAAGCTCAGGGTTATTAAAGCACTGGGAAAAATCAATGTGCTCTGAAGCCAGCATCCAGCTGCGACTTAAGCAACAGTGACCCAGAGTTCAGGAAAGGTGTTTGCCAGGGGCTGAGGCTGCATCCAAAAGCGCTGCACACCCACCAACTGTGAGCACGTCTGCGCGCGAAGGAGGGGCCCAGATCCTCAGAGGGGGTCGGCTGCAGCTCGGGAGGGGAGTTCACGTGGCTGAGATTAGCAGGGTGCTTCTTAATCCCAAACGGTGGGTCAAGCCAGAATGAGGGCTGAGCAAGAACTGAGAGTCAGAAGGGAAACGGTTCCAGTAAACTGGGGAAGGGCATCCAGAAGGCTGGAGAATGGAGGCAGAGACTGGGAGATCAGAGACAGGACAGCAGAAGTGGTGAGTGGCACACAGAGGGGGCTCAGTGGACCAAAACGCCAGAGTGCAAGCAGGGCTGACGTCACGGGTTCTCTGTGGTGGCAGAAGCATCGTGCATGGGAAAGCCAGCTGTGTTTAAAGGGGCAACTGAGGGGAAGCCCCCAGTGCCATCTCCCAGGCCTGCTTCTCCAAAGCCAGCCCTTTCTCCGCATCCAGCTGCTAGAATACCAGTGCTGCTGCCAGCACCTCCCACATCTCCAGATGGAGGGTGCCGAGGAGAATCAGGGATGGAGTGGTATTGACGAAGTGGATGCAGCCCAAGGACACATGTCCCCTTGCCATTCCTAGCCCTGTCCCCATCACACAGGGGTACTGGTGTTGCCCTTTCTCCTTTTCTCCCTTCCCCACCCCCCATCGCAGCCCAGCTGGAATCTCAGAGCTGTATGGGCCCATGCGTAGCATATACGGTCCAGTCTTCTTCCCATTTTACAGCTGGGAAAACTGAGGCCCAGAGTGGAGATGTGCCTCACTCAGTCATATGGAAAGAGAGCAGCTAGGCTGATACTGGACACCAGATCTCTTGACCTGTCATCCACATCTTGACCTGTGACATATAATTCAGAGACAATTTTCAAGGTGCAATTTTAATCTATTTTTATTATAAAATCAATACTTGCCTGTTGTCACAAATTCAAGTTAAATATACATGTAAAAATAACAATGAAATGTAGAGATGATGCACTTCCCCCCACCAACTCACCCACTAACATACATACCAGAGGTAACCACTATAACGGTTGGGTATGTGAGAGGTCAGGATTTTTGCAGCTCCCTTTCAAGAGGCAGACACGAGGGCAGTGCTTTCACCGTGCACGCGTGCACACACGCAAACACACTCACACACACTCCCCAGGAAATCCAATCCTCTCTACAATAGCCCTTCCAAGTAATCACCCAGTCTTAACTTGTATACCTCCAGGACTGAGAGAGATCATTACTTGTAGGGGCATCCTTTCTACTTTTAGATAGCTCTGCTGATCAGAGAAATCCTCCTTTAATTAAAAGGAAATTTGTCCACCCTTAGCCCTAGTCTGACCCTTTTGACAACCCCAAACACATCTGCTCCCTCTTTTAATGGGAGTGTCCGAGTGTCTAAGAATAGCACCTGTAGCCCTCTGGGTCTTCTGGCCATGCCCACCCTCACTGGTTCCATCAGTGGCATCTGAAGACCAGGGTGAGGATCACCTGCCACTCACAAGCTTCATCAGGGGCCTGAGCCACAGAGAACTGCAGGAGAGAAACACATCCTCATTATACCCTCACTCCTCAATGCACCCCAGAAAAAGGGGACGTGCTTCCAGTGAATACACGTGAGCCCCACTTTAAGAGTACCCAACATATCAAAGTGCAAATGTAACAGCCCAACCGCTAATGAAGGATGATTTGCCTGGTAGCAGGCATTTTTTAATTCTTTTAGAAAGTAAAGTTTCTGCATTAATAGAGAGCTCCGCAAGAGTTTAAATTAGATTTGAATCACACAGCATTCATTGCCACCCAAATGTTTGGATGCCACTCCAAACATGAAACGGAGGCCCCATGGGCCACCCCTTTTCTAATATTAGTCAAATGCTCTCCATCAGTGGAGGCCTGAGGAGGGATGCTCCGGCAGAGAGTGGAGCCTGCGGGCTGGTGTGCATTGGAGACCTCCCGCCTGCTGAGGTGCCAGGGGACTCTCCCTTCGGAGGCCCAGCAGACCTCATGGATCTCACAGTGTGGCCATGAGTAGGCCCTGGACGAGAGCAGAGGATATGAACAGAACCTTCCAAATACGATGGCACCTCTTCACAGAAACGCACGCTGTGTGGACACCCTCAGCCGTTGTATGTTATTAACACATCACACTCCAACCTGAGACAGACGCCACTGGGGTGAGTCCTGGTCTCACACGTCCCACTTGCTCCGCCACTGGGCCACTGCTCCGGTTTAGATGATTCCTCACTGTGTGATCTCAGATAACAGTAGAGATGGCCACTCTGTCCAGTGCCCGGCACATGTAAAGTGCTCAAAGGCTAGCTAGTGGTAGTAGTAGGTGCTCAATAAACACCAGTTGGTCTAGTGATTGGAAGACACCCTCTCTCCCCTGCACCCTCTAAGCTGCCAAGACTGGTTATTCACAATAACCATTGTCATTTATTAGGGATTTATTAGGGACAGCCAGGCAGGACTCTGGCATGCATTATTTCAGTTAATCCTCACAAAATCCCGGGAGGCAGGCATTCTCTCCCATTGTACAGATGGGAAAATTCTCAATTCCTGCCTGAAGCCGGCTCAAAACTCTCCCAGATTACACTTAGTGGAGAACTGTAAGGCTGGGGCAGAGACTCAGTTCTGTCACAGGAGTGCTTGGCGGGGCAGGGGCAGAGGAGGGGCAGAAGGAGGCACACGGACCATAAGGGAGAGAGGCAAGGAAAGAGGGTGAAGTAGTATCAGAGCAATCCACGTGCAGGGTTTGCCTCCAAATGACAGCCAGAAACCTGCTGCGGGCTCAGTGGCTCGGCCTCTCCTCCCTGAGGGCTCCCTCTGGCCTGAGCACAGCATGGGGGGTAGGTGTCTGTCAGCTGCCTCTGCCTACACGGGGAATCAGGGGCTCCCCTCCACACTCTTGCAAAGATGGTGCCTCCTTGGCCAGGACCCGGGCAAATGCACCTGCTTCTGAGCAAAAGGGAACTAGAGGCAGCATCCTGCAGAGCAGTGGCCTCAACTCTGTCTGGGCATTCTCCAAAGACCAGACTCTGCCTGGGGAGGGTCGTCAGAAGCAAGAGTCCCCTCTATATCCCAAGCACCCTACACAGAGCAGGCCCTCGAAATGCACAGTCAATGAATGAAGTGGGCCAGAGGGGCAAGTGCTATCCAAGGGGGCAGATGTGTGGGCCTGCCCAGAGGTGTGGCTCTCCCTGACAAACGTCGGTGTGGCGATGAACAGGAATGCACTCACACACACAGCACGCGCGTGCCCATTCGGGTACCGACCTGGACTCAGGTGTGCACAGACATGCACATGGGCACACGCTCGCAGGTGTGTCCGCGGGCACACAGCCTCACTCTTCCTCGCTGACCCCAAAATGCAGCAAGAGCAGATTTCAAGACACTGTGTGAACCCAAAGACACAACAGTGACCTACCTGTTCGCCCGTGGTAGGTCATCGGAACTGTCAAATTCTGCCGTGTCACGGACTGAAAAAGGCCTGCCTCTGGCAAGCGGAGCTTAGCAGCTTGGCGGCTTCCTGCATCTTGCCCTTCATGGGGTTACAGACTACTCGATCCACACACACTGTGGGTTGCACCCAGCCCTTTCTTGATTCATACTCAGATAAGGGTGACTTTCCTGAACTTAGTCTGCAGCTCTGGGTGGTGCGGTCGAGGGCTGTGCCCCAGCCACACTGAGCCCCTTTCCAGCCCCGCTCCCATCACTGCCTCCCACACAGGGTCTCTGTCCCCACCGCTCCCTCTGCCTGGGATGCTCTCCCCTCGCCCACTAACTCCCACTCCTCCTGCAGACTGTGGCTTGGGCAAGCCTGATCCCCCCTTCACCCCTTCCTACCCTCCGATGCCACATGTGCCCACTGGGATGTTCCCTGTCTGTGAGCCACTGTGATTACCTGTTGACATTCGTGCAGACTCCGAGCTCTGAGAGGACAGGGGCTTCTTATGTTTCCCACTGTGTGCCTAGAGTCTGTCTAGCATAATGCTCGGAACATAGTAGGTGCCCAGAAAATATTGGCTAAAGAAATAAATGAATAAATGATGCCCAACAACCCCAGAAACAGTCTCTACAAATAGTAATTCTTTTCAGGTTGTAGTTTTCTTTTTAAATCAAAAGGGTTTCTTTCCCATTATAAAAGTACTATCTATACCTTAAAGAGCAATAGAAAGAAAGTGGAAAATACCCTCTTTTCCAGCACCCAACATTATCCCCAAACAGTAAAGTCACGAAGCATCACTGCACAGAGCACCCAGGATGCTGAGGGACCCAGCTACTCCTCAGCCGTGAAGTGGTGGGAGTGGCACCCTGCTGCATGTTTAGGGTTCAGATTCCAGAAAAGACTAGGATGTGTCCGTCACCCATCCCCCCGCCCACTACACTCCCTACGCTGAGCAAAGCAGATCTTCAACACTGCTGCCTCAGAAAACCCTCTGGGTTCACAGTCCAAATAGCAAGAAAAGTTTCTGATACGATAGTCTACATGAGTTTCACACTTTCAGAAGTGAGATTTGACCTTTAAGAGAAAAAAAAAAAAACCTTAAGTTATAAATTCTTTTTTTAAAACAGAAGTAATAATATGGAGCAAAAAGGCTCTGAAGTCGGTACATTTCAAATTTAAAGCAAGCAAATAAACAGCCGCAGAGGAGTGAGAAAAAAACAGAAAATCCAAATTAAAAAGCCTGGAGGTATGGTCCAATTATGCCGTCTCTTTCCTCAGGTTTTTGTCTACAAAAGGTACCTTTCATTTCAATGAAGAAGAATAAATTTTAATTTGACAGCTGATATGATTCCCATTGCAAAATTAAAACACATTTTGTCAGGCTTTTTTAACATTTGGTTTTATTGATATATAATTTCATGCTACAGATATAGCTCATATTTCATAAGCCCTATAAACAGATAAAGGGATCCACACTGGCCCCTCTAAATCAACGGAGTGCAGCGAGTGGGATGGGATGGAAGCGTTTTAAAGCTACAGATCAGCTCAATTTCGTTAATGGCTAGAGTGGAGAACAGAAGCTTCCGGGGCGAGTCAGCGGAGTTTAGAAGCCTCCCAAGGTGCAAGGGGGACTGGGCGCAGTAGGGGAATATGGCACACGGGCTCGTCTGGCACCTTTATCAGAGGCCTTCTGGACAACACCCAGAGAAGAATGAAACTGTGTCATTCCCCCCGCAAAGCAAAATATCACAGTGTCCACGTAATCAACCCTCAAGGCACTTTTCAAAGAGAAAAGAGGGATGGACATTCTGGGAAAGAGGGAAGGACGACTTTACACCAGAGGTTAGATCATCCAGTTCATAGCTCCTTGCCTGTAACCCGTGGCACAGCGCACACCACCATGGGACAATGCGCCAGCAGCACCGGGTGACATCGGGGCATTTGCTACCCTCTGGGGGAGCCGTGAGTTCTTCACCTGCAAACTAGAAATATAACATGCTTCCTAAGGCTTTTCTGGATATGCACTTGTGCCAGGCACTGTGCCTGGGTTAACCGCAAGATCACATTTGATCCTCACTGCGGCCCTGACGAGGTAGGAGCTATGTGGCAGTTTTTAAGTATGACTGCAAATTATTTATCACTCTTCTCATCAAAAGGTGGAGTCTAATTCCCGCCTCCCCCCACTTTGCATGGGCCAGCCTTCTAGACTCACTTCTAATGAACAGAATGCAGCAGAAGTGACGCTGAGGGACTTCGGAGGCTAGGTCCCAAAAGGCAATACATTTTCTGCATGGCTCGCCCACTCCTTCTCCCTTTCAGGATGCTCTTGGACCCAGCCTCCACGTTGTGAGAAAAGCCAGGCCACGTGTAGCACAGCTAGATACCCGGCTGACCACCAGCGGGTGGCTGACTACTAGAGAGAGCATCAGCTACCAGCTATGTGAGCTAGTGAACCTTCAGATTATTCCAGCTTCATCCACCAGTGGATGCTGAATGCAGGGGAAAAGAAAAATTACCCCTACTGAACCTCACCCAAATTATAGATTCAGGGACAAGTTAGGTGCTGTTGCTTTAAGTCATCATGCTGGAGTGGTTTGTTATATACCAATAGATGCCTGGAAGAAACAAATATTATATCCATTTTACAGATGAGAAAATCAAGGCTTAGAAAGATTAAGTCACTTGCCTCACACAGCCTGCGATTGGCACAGTCAGGACTTGAACCCAGTTAGCAGAGTTTATGCCCATCACCACTATTCCACACTTCCCCTGCCAGATTCTTCATCATCAAAGTAAAGGCTTTAAACAGGGAGAGTCTGGTTAATCGTCAGTTCCTAAAAGCCACTAATCCAAACTCTCCATTCTCCAGGCCTTCTGGTCAGAAGTTTATGTATTCCTTTATTTACTAAGGTTTGTAATCATTATTTATTTTTTTAGCTTCATTTAAGAATTGTTTTCTCAAGGATACCAACATTAAAATAAACACATATCCAGGAGAGATGGTTCATCTGCTGTGGGTTGAGCTGCTGGGCCTGGGGACACAGGGAGGGAACTGACATTACCATGTTCTACGTGCATAGCCCTGTCCTAAATATTTGTCATTTGTTATTCTAGAAACACTGGAGAAGAATAAACCAACAAAGAATAGTCACAGTTAGTTCAGATTTAACTCCTGTGTTTGTTCCAAGACACAGCATAAAATCTCCCTCCCCTGCCAATTCCTGCCCATCCCCCATTGCCCCACAATGCCCTCCCCCCCGTGGGTGTTAAAATACCTATTACTTTCTTACTGTGATGCCATTAGCAACACCCAAATTCAAAATCATACCCCACTGTTCCTGCTACTTACAGGCACATATTGGCAGCGAATGTCTTGGTCACTCCGGTATCCTCCTCAATGTAAGGAGACATTAATGTAAGGAGACAGTATTCTAATGCCATTCATAAAGTTTAAAATACCTGATCTCCTTCGAAATTCAGAGCATCAAGACTGATTGAAGGTTTAACCCAAAGATGCTAATGAAGTCACATACAAGGACAAAGGTGAGATACTGAGAAAGGACTGACTCGGAGCTGAGGGGTCTCTGACAGGTAAGGCACAGAGGGGGTGCCTCCTTCCTGGAGGTGAGTTGCAGTGAAGACCAGGGTAAGGTTTAATCGGAAGGAGCGAGTGGGGCTGACGGGAGGCAGTGTGGTGAACGAACACTGGAGAACAAAAGCCTTGGGATACGGCAAATCCATGAAGTGCTGGGCCCTCACTTACGTGGTCTGGGATGCCCATGGGCAAATCATTTAGCCTCTCTGCCTCTTCCTTCTTAAGACGAGAATGATACTGGAGTAGCCTCTACCTCTTGAGTAATTGGAAGGGACAGTGTTATCCCAAACCTCATAGGATCAGTGGGGATATTGCTCTTACGAACTATGCACCATGCCTGGCACATAGTTGCTGCACAATAAATAGTAGCCATTCCTAAAACTCACCAAGCTCGCTCCCACCTCAGGGCCTCTTCCCCAGATCTTCCAACTCCTTCTCAGCATGCAGGGTGTGCTCAGAGGTCATGCCTCTAGAGAAGCCTTCCCTGACCCTTCCCCACCCTCACCGCTCCCTCCCACCCGACTTCACTTCCCTTGCAGCAGGCAAACCAGAAGGGCTGCTCGTTAGTCCTCAGTTATGAGACAATCCATCAACCCAATCTCCTTATCCTCCCACCATTTGGTTGGATGTTTCATTCCCCTCATAACTGAAACTTTATGATTTCTTTCTTTTTTTTTTTTTTCTTTGCCTCAGCTTGTCCTCATTTGGCTTAATATGATTTATTTCTTTATTTTACTTGTTTATTGCTTCTGTCCAGGGGCTTTGTCTGTCTTGTTCACCCTGAATCCCCGGGGCTAGCACGTGGTCGGAGCTCAGTGAAGTTTGCAGAAGGACCAAATTCACATTGATTATTATTTTGCAGGCAAGGAAGCAGGAGTCAGCATTTGGAGCAGATCTGGGAGTTATCCACCGAGATTCAGAAGCTGAGGCAGGGGCTGCTGAGCTTTGGCTTGAAGAAACTTGAGAAACAGAAAACCATGGGCCCAGGACCACCCATCACAAAAAGCCACAGACAGGGGGTACAAAACAAGTCAAGGAGGCAGGGCAGATCATCACAGCATCAGTCCACTGTCACCCACATAGCTGGTCACATCATAAAGCCACAACCATGGTGAGAACCCTGGGATGGGCACTGGGCCCCAGAAGGTTATCATTTAATCAGGCTCCAAAGTAAACTGTCCCACAAATTTATGAGCCTGTACAAACAATTGCTTCCTGGAATGTTCGCACAAATGGTGCAGATTGCAAAACTCTGGCCAAAGGACAAAAACACCACATGGCCAGGGTCACAGAGCAGCCTGAGCCACTGAATAGAGAGCAGAGGGGTCTACCTTTGACCTGAGGCCACAGCTGAGAGGTGGTGGAGGAACCTGGCCAGTCCCTCACTGTGCAGAGCTTAGCCCTGTGTGCTGGGCAGGAGAATTTCAAGGAAGTTCAAGAGGCCAAGGCCAACCTGTCTGTGCCATAGGAGCACAGATGAGATGTCTGGAAACAGCAAGCTTTAAAACAGTAAAGTGCTAAAGACTCATAATTCCACAAACATTTTTAAAGCACCTACTGTGTGCCATGTATCACATCAGCCATTCACATAATGTCATTGAACCCTAGCAACAGCTTCGTGAAATGGCTACCCTGGATATTCCTGGTCCAGAAGGGGAGTGTGAGACTCAGAGAGGAAATAGGATCTGCTCAACATCATGAACCTGGTGAGTGGGAGAACAAGATCCAAAGCCAGGCATTTTGAGTCCAAATTCTGTGCCCCATCTGATATGTTGCAGCGGCCGTTGAAATGCAAGACATGTTGGGAAAGTACACTGTGCTGCCTGCCCATATGCAACTTAGCATGTGCAGGTGAGTGGGAATGAATTTGTTTGCCCAGCTCCAAAAGACTGTGAAGTCCCTGTCTTAACGATATCTCCCTCCCTGGGACTTAGAACCCTGTCTAACCCTGCATTGTGCACAGTAGCTATTTATCAAATGTCAGTGAATTGACAAGCTGGTGGACTGACTGCTGCCAGACAGGATGGACAGCAAGCCAGTTACTTCTCACCCCCTACTGCTTCACAGACGGACAAGTTTATGAGATTCTCTTCCATCAATTGAGGCAGCAGGGAAATGAGTGTTGATATGGGGACAGCCGTGAGCTGGACCACAAAGCATAGCCTGAGAAAGGAGGCTGGTAGGTTCCGTGGCAGCAGACCAGAACGTCATGCTAACAACGAGCCTGGCGCACAGTGGACCACTGAGGGCACAGTAGAGAGAACATAAGCTCTAGAGTTAAAGGGACCACATTCAAATTCCAGCTTCACAGCTAGCGTTGTGGCGTTGGATAGGTACTTAACCTTTCTGACTCAGCTTCCTCACCTGTAAATGGGAAGAATGCCAGCTGCCTGATAGGGCCATTGCAGGGATTATGGATACTGTATGTAAAGACCGTGGTGCACAGTAGGTATTCAACAAACTATTGCTATTATGAATCTTAGTGGTGACACCTGTAACAGAATGATACGATTTCACAGCTCTTATTTTCCCAATGCGCCCACACTACTAACATTTATTTCACATGTCACTAAGAAAGCAGCATTTGGTAGTGAAGCCTGTTCTCCGAATCCACCAAACCCCCACCGCTCGCACCCACTCCCCCTGAGACTTCCCCCAGCCACAAAATCCCCACTCATCTAGTTCAGTGTTTCTGTGAAGATTACATTACAGGAGATTTGGAAAAACAGTCTCAGATGGAATGTGTATTACACATGGGTGTTTTGAATATCTAGCAATTAAAATCTTCAAAATGAGAAAGGGAATCAGTATACAAGTTTTCAGCGTCTCCAATGAGGCTCGATTGCTAGAAAGTCAGACTCAAGACATCTGAGGTGGAGCTTGTTTTTCTGGGACAGGGAACAGCTGGAGAAAGTCAGCCTGTTGCAAGATTTCTCAGAGATGAGCCATGGGTTTGCAAAGAGAGTCACAAATGTCTGTTATACTGAGAAACTCTGGAGTGCAGTGGGTAATGTCCTGTTTTATAAAGTATTCTAAAACATACAAAGATTTTTCACATTGTTTCTATAATCCCTTAGGAACGCTTTTCCTTCCATCCCAGTCTGACATTTCTCACTTGGAGTTTTCAAGGTTTCACCTCTTAGGAAGTTGGTTATATCATCTATGATTGTGACAGCATGTGCATTCACATCACCTGGGGAATCTTGTCAACATGCGTGTTCTGATTCAGGCGGTCTGGGGGGTCTGAGACTCTGCATTTCTGACAAGCTCCTGGGCGATGCCATTGCTGGTGGTCCGCACGCTTGGAGTGGAGAAGCCCAAGGCAACACGTGAGCACCTCCTGCCTAGGGTTCATCGAAAGGAACCAGATGTTGGCAGGTTTTTCCTCTCTACTGAGCTTTTTTTCTGTAAATGGAACTCTTAAATTAGGCTTGAAAATTAAAGAACTCTTTTTAAATCAGATTACTGCAAAGAGAAAGGTTTATAGACAGTAAATGCCTTCAGAGTTGTTACTCTGAACCAGTCTTAGTCATCTTCACTGACATTAGAAAGGCCCCTGTCCTCTACTTCCAGTCTCTGGGACTCTCTGGTCAAGTCCCCAGTGCTTCCTGCAACCTGGCAGCCTCACTCAACACCCTCCAACTGCCCAATCCCTCCCTGTCTCCTTGCATCTAAAAAAATACTTTCCTGTTCCACTTGGTTGGCAAAACCGAGAAGGGAAAGAAAATGTCCCTGGAGGAAAAGATTGGTGAGACTCAGGAGCTTCTCCCCTGCACCACCCACCTCCTGGCCTACACTCCGCAGCCTGGGCCACGGGCAGTTTCTGAAAAATCCAAGCGTCTCTGGTCTCCGTGCAGCTCCTTCTCTTTGAAACACCTCTCCACACTGACCACCTTCCTTTCTTTACGCAGTAAGGTGCTCTTACTCATTGTTCATCCTTAACTCCCACTCAGCTCCAGAAAGCGTTCAGATGTCCTTCCCTATGGTGGCTCCTCCCCTAGCCACCCTCCGTGCTCCCAGAGCACCCCGCTGACCTGAATCACAAATGCTTAAAACCCATCCAACAGGATAAGGAAGACTTTAAATGAGAAATGAGAACTGATGAACCATCGCCCCACACACACACACAGGGAGTGTGTCTGTGAGTGTGTGTCTATGTGGGCACACTTAGTAAATGAGAGCCTGAGAAAGCGAAATCATGGAAGAAAATTTTGAAATGGGACAAAAAAGGATACTTGGGGGATGAATGTGCGTTCTCATCCTGCATCAGGCAGTAGCCACCTGTGTAGCCTTAGGAACCAACTCCCACCATCTCTCACACACCTTTGCCTCCACTTTACCCAAAAGAAAGGCCCTACCGGCCTTCCTCAGGGTGGATGGCCTCCACTCACCGTCCCCTCCCCTTATTTTCACCCAAGTCCCTCTCATACCTCATTCTTTTCCAGGAAATCATTTCTGAACATCACGTCCCTGCCCTTGCTTTTTTGACCCTTCACCTGCTGCCTTTTCAAGTCATGAAGATAATAGTTTGGGGCTTGTTTCAAAAATTTACTTTAGTTTTGCCAAGTCACATTTTCTCTCTACCAAACCAAGGTCAGAGTTATCGACACATTTCTTGATGTTATCTGCTCAACGAAAACTTCTGGAAAATTCCTTGGATGAAAGTTACACTAAAGTTGTGCCATCCCAAACTTGAACTTGATAATACAGGCTCCCCACTGTCTCTGAGAATCTATTCAGGCACATCTTGCATCTCCACTAAAATTTAAATTCAACAGGCATTCACTGATTACCCATTGGATGCCAGTATTTTTTTTTACATGATCCATTTAAATCAACCATATGAGACAGGTATTATTATACCTATTCCAACCAAGAGAAAATAGAGACTCAGAAAATTAAAGGGATGTGCCCAGGATCACATAGTTAAGACATCACAGGGCCATAATCCAACCCAGTTCTCTGACTTCAAACCCAGAGCTCATGATTAAATGATGTCAGTTTCTCACATCATAGCTGCCCCTTCTGTGTCCCCACAATGCCTGGCTTAATGCTGGGCACAAAGAATATTTGTTAAACCCATTTATATTTGCCTTGCATTTTCAGTATATAAACAAAGCCATGTCAACTTACAGTTTAAGACTGTGTTAATGTAAGATAATTTTTTTATATTGAGGGGTTAAATGCAGCTATATTTAAAAAAGATTGAGAAAAAGTTTCAACAGATAGTACAAGATCATTTTTAATAACATGTGCATTCATGTGCATTTCTTTTCAAAGAACTTAAATGTGGAGGTAAAGGCAAGAGGTTAAAAATCATCTCTTTCCTGATGAAGCCAAGTCTAAGTGTGAAAAAAAAAATGACAGGCAGACGCAGGTGCCTCAAGACTCCTATTTTTGGTGCAAAAACATTTTCTTTGCAATTGTCAGATTTTCTTTTGAAATTCGTTGTAAAATAACACATATGGCTGAGAATCAAGAAAATATGATAAATAACTATCTCCATAGCGGCTGTCTTAACACAGCTTCATTTTGCAAACTGCCGACATGGTTCTTGAAGCCCTTAACTTTGTTTTGCCCATCATGAGCTCTAAATACATGATTGTTGGATAAGTGCATGAATGAATAAGCATATTTATCCAGAAACTGTTTTATCACATAATTTATTAACATGAACAGAACTCTAAACTGATTTAATAGCAGCACTAAACTGAGATCCCCGTTGTTCCACATCCTGACTGGCTTTGGGAATTGTCAGACTTTTTTATTTTAGCCATTCTAGGTGAGTATGAAATGGTATCTCATTGTGGTTTTAAATTGCATTTTCCTGGTTACTAATGATGTGGAGCTCCTTTATATGTGCTTATTGGCCATTCTTACATCTTCTTGTGTGAGATTCTTGTTCAAGTCTTTTGCCAATTATTTTTATTGAGTTGTCTTTTTATTATGAATTTGTAGGAAATCAGTGTATTCTGGATGTGAATCCTTTCTCAGATGCATACACTGAATATTGTCGTTCAGTCTGTTGTTCCGTTATTCTTGCAAAGGCACATTTTTGACAGCTTGAAGACAAACTCATGCATGTCCACAAGGGTCCCAGCTCAGGGACAAGAGAGCCCCTGGTGCATGTATCAGCCCAGAGAGGGCTTTGCCACCAAACACTTCCCTGCCACATGCCTTGTTATATCAAGGCTGAGAATTTCCAGCTTTCATCTTGTGGTCGGTCCTCAGTCTGTCCAGAGAAGCTCATATTTACTAGGGGCCCAGAAAGTGTCACAGGACACATGGTCCTGTCAAAGCCAGGATTCACACCAGAAGCAGCACTTTTGTGGGAGAAGAGAGAGATGGAGAGGTCCATGTGCACATGAGACCATGCAAATAATATCAATAACACTGAACACCCAACAACCAACACCCGTCTAAACCACAAATGACAGCAACCCAACTCTAGTCTAGATATTTCCACAGATACCTTGTGTTAATTCACACAACTTTGTGTCTCACACTAAGTTCACACAATGATAAAGGTGATAGAGGCTGTTCAATGTCACAGCTAATGTAGGCAAGACCAAAAAATAAGCTGTTATCACTCAGTTTAACCTCTTTACCAAAATAGTGCCTGTTTGCCATAGAAAATACAAAGATACAGAGGATGAAAAAAAATCACAAACCCCACTCCCCAGAAATAAACATTATATATTTTAGGGTATACCCTTTTAGTCTTTTCTTTCTGCATATGTATGTTTTTATTTTAGTTTTTAAAATGGGTCCATGGAATACATACTGTCCTGTAATCTGCTTTTACTTTTTCACTATGAATGTTTTTTCATGTCACTGTAATCTTCTACTGCATAATGTTTAATGTCTGGACGGTTCTCAATTGAATAGCTGCACCACGGTTTATTTAACCAATTTCCTATAGCTGAAAATTTAGCTTGTTTCCAATTTTTCACCTAAATGCAACACTAGGATAAACATTTTAATAGCTAAAGCTTAGAACATCCAAGATTATTTTCTTAGAATAAATTCCAGGAAGTAGAATTGCTAGGTTCACAAGAATGCAGACGTTTTAGGTTTTGACACATATTGCACAACTGCTCTCTCGTTAAAAAGAAAAACCTTGAACATCTATTGCGCAAGTATGCAGAGGTGCTGTGCTAGGGGCTTTCACTGCGTTACCTCTAATGCCTCACGATAACCCGGCAAGGGTGGTGTTGCCTACATTCCACAGAGGAGGCCTCTGGAGTTCAGAGAGGTGGAGGCACGCAGCTACAAAATGGTTGTGTCTGACACTAATGCCTGTGCTGTTTCCAAACTTGACTCTCTTGGCTTCTGTTTATTGTGGTAGAGAAGCAGACTAAGGCATTTCTTAGAGGCATTTTAAGAAAGGTCCATATTATTGGAGCAGGGATGGAGGGAGCTTACTGCTATAACAATATCAGTAACTCAGGGACTAACCCACTAAAAGATGATCTCTGGTTTGCATCACAGTTCATTGAGGGGGGCACGGTGGGGGGCTTAGCTCCATGCAGCCATCCAGGTGCCCAGGCTACTTCCATCTTAGGACTCTCCAGGATCATGGATGGGAGGGTTATTTTGCAGGTGGGAGGCAAGGCCGGAAATGGTGCACATCCCTTCTGCTCATATTTTGTTGGCTAGAACTTGCTGACATGGCCACACCTAACAGCAATGGAGACAGGAATATGTAGTAGGGCTGTGAGCCCAGGACAGGAGGAACACAGATACTAGTGCCCTGTAGCAGTATCCGTCACAGGGTTGAAGGCAAATGGGATTTCTTCCTAAGCCTCAATTCACTGGAAAAATCCACAAATCCCTCATTCAGCCTAATGTAGAATCCAGTGCAGATGCCTTAGAGTCAGACATTCTGTACTCAATTCCAGCTCAGGCCTTACAAACTGTATGTCTTTGGGGATAATAACAGTATAATAGTAGCTAACAGGTGTTGAGTGCTTTCTCTATACAGGATGTATAATAAATGGTTAGGCACTCAAGCTTTGAAGTCAGACTACCTAGGTTCAAATTCTGGCTCTGTTGTGTACTAGCTACTTAGTCTTTCTGTAAAATGAAGCTAATAATGGAACCTATATCACAGGTGGTTGTAAGAATTAAATGGGTTGTACCTGTCAAAGCTCTTAGAACAATGCATGACACAGAGCAAACCGCATCTAAGTTTTAGCTGCTATTGTTGGGATGGTGTGCCAGGCACTGTGCTAAGTGCTTTGGAATTATCAGACTTATTTGGGCCACAGTTTCCTCCTCTGGAAAGTGAGGGAGATAATTACTTCCCACAGGGCTATTGTTGCAATGAAGCCAAGTCATTTATGGAAAGCACAGCCCATAAATGGGCTGCCGGAGCATCTGGCCGGAGTGAGCGGCTCTGTGAACGGCAGACGCTACTAGACTCCGCCACGAGCTCCAATTCATCAAGGTTTGCCGGTTGGCACAATTGTCTCACCCTGTGCTGCTGTCGAAGGTCACTGGAGACAATTCTGGGCCCCCATTCAGTATTGGCCGAGAAGAAAAGAATTCTATACCCAAAGGCATCCCCCACGCTCACCTCCTGTCCCATTGTATGCAGGGAACACAGTGTCGCAGTACATTATTCCACTCCGAGGACATCCGCCCTTCCCCCTCGGGCTCCATTCAGCTTTGATTAAAAAGGCACTGCCTTTCCCAGCTGCCTTTCTGAAATATTCATCCCACAGACAGAGATTCCGGTGCACAAGGCAGCCCGCTTGGAAGCCCAGGGGATTTCTCTTCCCAGCAGATGCCCACCTGGGGGCCGGGCAGTGATGGCCCCACTGAGCACCTGCAGACCAGCCATGGCTACCACCCACCAGGTTGGCACAAGACACACTGCCCATAGCTGCCTCGATTCTCCCAGGTCCTGCCTGGTCTCTTCATAGCCCCTCTTGCCCTCAGAAGCTCAGGAAGGGCCTAACAGGAACCTTATACATTCTGGGTGTTTTTTTACATCCTCTATCTCTCATCTCACTTCCCCTGGTCCCAGCCCCCATCTGGGTAGATATCTTAGTTAAGAGTATCTATTGGCACCAAAGAGCCAGACGACTGCATTTGCCCTGACATTGTATATTGGTCCACTTATACCCAGTGTTGACTGGTTCCTCTCCCCATCCCAGCTCCCAGGACACCAGCTGGCTTCGGAACCCAGTCTGCCACCACCTCCATCCCATATCCCCTCCTCATTGTCTGCCCCCTTTGCCCAGAGCAGCAAATTTGGTGGCCCCCCAGCTGCCACACTCCCTGTCCCATCCTTGGAAAGAACTGGGGTCTCCCCGTCTCTCCTGAACTGCTCCACATGCTTGCCAGTAGAACACAAGCACCCAAGTTTTGAAAGTTCTCCTACACCTGGAGTATACTTTACCATCTACACTTTTATTTATTCATCCACCTAAATGTTTATATAATTAAATAAATCTTTAAATTAAATATTTAATGAATGCCATGTCCAGTCACAGTGCTAGGTGCCAGGAATACCAAGTCTAACATATCATAGTTCTGCCTTCACAAAGCTCCCAGTCCACTGGGGCTGAGAAAGGGTAATTGACGATGACGGGACAGAGGATGACTGTGGCAATGGGGGTAAGCACAGAGGAGAGAAACGCCCCTAACTCGGGGGGTCAGTGAAGGCTTCCCAGATGAGGGGATGCCTGGCTGATCCTCAAAGGATGGGGAGAATCAGGCAAAGACAGGGAGCTGGGGAGGGCTTCTAGGCAGCAGAGAGAGCACAGGTACAGGCAGAGACAAGAAACAGCAGGGAACCATCACAGCCCACTTAGAACCACAGAGCTTAACAAGAGTAAGTGGGGAACAAAAGGCGCCATAGGTGGTGGGTGGGGCCTGGGTCATGGTTATTGGGTGGGGCTACAGGGGATGGGTGGGGCCTGGGTCATGGTTATTGGGTGGGGCTACATGGGATGGGCGGGGCTTGGGTCATGGTTATTGGGTGGGGCTACAGGGGATGGTGGGGCTTGGGTCATGGTTATATGGTGGCCAACTCAGCCTGATTAGCACAGTCCTGGTTTCAGCACTGAGAGTCTTGTGTTCCAGGAACCCCTTTAATCCAGGCCAAACCAGGAGGACTGGTCACCTTACTGGAATTGCTCTTTGTTGTGCTAAAGAGCTTGGACATTTTATAAAGATCACGAGGTGTTAGTGGAAGAACATAAACAGGCAAGTGGCATGAATGGATTTGTATTTATAATTTATAGAGAAAACCAACTTCACTGCTCCCACCATCCGGTCAATGGGTACATCTTCCTCCATGGCACCCCAGCACATCACACTGTGGCGTTCATAATGCATCAGAGTCCACTGACTTTTAATGCTGTGCCATGACAATGAAGGTTCTGCCACTTCCTGCTGGCCTGCTGTCATGGATGAGGATCCCCGGAGACAGCAGCTCTTCTCTCCCATACACCCCCAAGCCTCATGGTAACCCACTCAGAAGCACTCCACTTCCTGAGCAGCTTTGAGATCACAGAACATGGAAATTCCAGAGACAGTTCAAGCATGCCATGATTTTCCCAGACCAGCTCAATTTCTAGCTGGTGCCTTCCAGACTTTCAGAGCCACAGGGATGATATATCTAATGCAAGGGAACAACAGTAGCTTAAGGAAATCCAATATGAAGAGAATCCCCCCTTAACAAGCTTGACGGATATTAACAACGTGTTGTATTCAAATCTCATTAAGGCCAGCTAGACTGTTGCCAGAGCGGAGAGAAGATATACACTATTATTTATTAGTTTTATTTGTTTGTATAAAAAGATTCCACTGACATGGTTAAGTGCAAGTAACACAGCAGAAACAAGGAGATAAAGAGGATTAGATGAAAGGGATGTTTTGTGCAGGAGCCTGGAAGGTAAAAACTGTCATAGCAGTATTTATCCCTTGTGCAAATGTATTATGTGATATTAATTATATAACTTTATTATATATGTCTAGAATTATAAAAACTAGAGCTACCCAAGATATTAATTTAATCTGTTTTTCAGAGCGGATTGCTGGTGAATGGGAAGAACTTGTTAGATTCTCGGAGCTGGTGGAAGTAGAACTGCCTCCTGGGAAGGTGTCATTGGCAGGTGAGCTGAGACCTGTGTGGCTGGGTTCCGCCTGCATGTGGCAAAGCAGGAAGAAGGATGGGGGGTCTCAGAGGAGTGCCAGGCAAAGCAGGCAGTCTGAAGTGAGGGAGAGAAAAAACCTGGGAGAAGCACGCAGGGGGCTCTGCTCAGCTCCCCAGAGACTGGAGGAAGGGAGAACCAGGACAGCAAGGCAGCCAGGCAGCCAGACCCAGCAGGTGTTAGGGATCTAAGGAGGTGGCCGCCTTCCCCCGTCCTCCCATCTCCTCCCCTTCCTCCGTAGAAGCCGCTCGGAGTCTGCTTCAGAAATAACTAAGAAATGGAGAGAAGATGGACATTTTCCCATGAACCAAGTGTGCACGTGAATTTCTTCCCAATTTCGCTTAGAATTTTCCCTACCACTGTCACATCTTCATAGCACCCCTTCTGGACCACCCCTCTGCTCCCACCCCATCCAGCCTGTCTGACCAGGAGCCACACTGCAAGTTCCCAACCTTCTCACCACCGGCTCCGTAGGTCTCCAGAGCGGACTCCACCTGCCCCTCCCCCCACAGTCCTCGGACAGTCCTCCCCCTCCTCCTTGGAGACTTGGCTTTGGCAGCAGCATCTCCAGGGAACTTCTCTGCCTGCCCCCCCTGCACACACTGGGGAAGGGATTCAAGAGAGGTTGAGTAATTTGCCCCAGACGACACAGCGAATGAAGTGTGAAGCCGGGGCTCGAACTCAGGCCACAGGCCTCCACAGCCACTCTCACTTTCTCCACGTGCCTGGCCCTGAGCCTGAGGTGGGAAAACAAAGACTACAACAAAGCCCCCACCCTCAAGGACCTCCGAGTCTGGCACAGGCAGGCGTCCTGCCTTCCGGACGCTGGTGCCTGCGAAGCGGCTGCCGGATGTGTTTGTTGATCACTGAGTCTTTCCCAGTAGACAATCAAAGACAGCGTCAAACCTGTCCCAGCTTGACTGCTCCGAGCTCTGGCAGAGACGGAGTTTTGCAAAAGGGAGCACCTCCTCCCCGAGTGACACCCTAGCCCACCCCCACCCGGCTCTGCACCTGCCATTTCCGAGCCAATCTGAAGGAGATGCTTTTATCACAACTGGCCCTATTATCACAAAGAGCGGGGCCGCTCTGTATCGAAGGTGGGTGCCGATTCCAGAACGGCGACCTCAGCGACTCAGTGCGCACAGCCCGCACCACCACCCTGTGTCTGCCGGGGAACCGATAAGGTGCTTCTCATCGGCAGGATGCGTCGTAGGCCCCACCCAGCCAGGGGCACGTTGCCAAGGAATAAGCTCAGGGGTGGGGGAACAAATAAGACCAAAACAATACCCCAAAGCGGTGACGGTGGGACATGAGAATGAAGCAGGCGCCCTCCAAAGGCCCAGCCTCTGTTTTCTGCTGGCCTGAAAGAGTCCACTGCAACTTGGAAGACAAATGACACGTGCAGGGGGGCCGCGGCTATGACAGCCTCGGCGGAGGGAGAAATGTGTTTGCAGAACGCATCACTTCACTGCACACGGAGCTTGTCTCATACGCACGCTCCGCGAAGCCCTGCCCGTCTCTCCCAAGAGAGGAGCTGTTTGCTCAGGCCCCGGACAGCTCCGCCTTGTCAAATGCTGTCTCCTCTGATCTTCCACCTGCCTCCTCCCAGCCTCACCTCCTTAATCTATTCAAAAGGCTGTTACCAAAACGAACCTTCATGCCTCAAGTCACTCTGGGAGCCCAGTTGAGCAGTTTCACCCCGACTCTCAACTCCTTCAGCTTACTCCAATTAAAATGCCTCATCTGTTTTCTCAAAGGAATGAAATAAAATTGGAATCCTGGGAGTCTTGGTGGAATAGCAGAACCATTGCCCTGGGAAGCAGGAGACCTGGGTTGTTCTTCCCAGTATATAGTTTAACCTCCCAGGGCCTTGAGAGTCTTGTCTATAAAATGGGCATGAAAAGTATTTTATACTGAATACCCAAGTCATCTTTTGGAAACCTCTTCTAACTTGAAGACCTATGATCAAACCAAGTGCACAGTCCCTCATCATACACTTACGCATGCATCATGCTTGGCACAGTGCTGCATGCTAGGAACATAGAGATGAGAGGTTGCAGTCCTTCCCCACACCCCACCCCGAGGAACCCAGGGCCAAGGAGAGAATAGGGCAAGCAAATATCCAGACACAGTGCATGGGACAAACATGTCACAGTCCAGGGCTCTGTGGGAGGAGGGAAGGGCCCCTGCATCTGCCTTGGAACAGGAAGATCAGGGCGGAGAATGAGACACAGGTTAGCAGATGGACACAACGGACAAAGCTTTCCAGGTGAAGGGAGAGCCAGCGCACTGGCGCGAGGCCATGAAAAGGCAGCGGCAGCTCCTTTCCAAGCTCCCTGACCACGTTGCATTTGCCCTGCTCTTACTGCTTCCTTGGGACAGTGCACTCCACAATTTTTAGCTTTTAAAAGATCCAACCCTTTCGTATCACTGATGTAAAAGCAAGGCCTAGAAAAAGGACAGAGCTTGCTTGGGGCCAGCACCAGGTCTCCTGACTGCTGTCTTTGCCATGTTATCACAGCCTTCCCTGGGACACCTTACCACTCCCAGTCCCCTCACTACGAATGCCTCTTCATTCTTTAGCTAGCTCTGCCCTACTACTTTCTTGACAACTGAGCTCAACTAAGAGTGACATAGGGGCGGGCCCAGAAATGGTGCATAGGAAACTGGTACAACCCAGGGAAATGCTTGTTACACCACCATTCATGTCAAGACTCAGCTGCAGTGTCACTTCCTCCAGGAAGCTTCCCCAACCACTGCCTTGGGCCGGATGTCCCTCCTTTGTTTTTCCAGAGCCCCAGTGCTAATGTCTGAGCACTTGTCACACTTTACTGTAATTATCCTTTCATTTATTCTCTTCTCTGACAAACTGAGAGTTCCAGACAGTATCTGGTACACAGTAGGTCAGTGAATACCCTATTTCCCCGAAAATAAGACCTAACCATAAAATAAGCCCTAGCAGGATTTCTAAGCATTTGCGCAGTATAAATCCTACCCCGAAAATAAGACCTAGTGATGGGCGTGGCTACGCGGCGTATCTGCACAACCCAGGCATTTCATCGCAGAGCGGTAGAGAAGACAAGCAGCCCTTCTCATCTGCCCCATGAGAGCTCTATTGCTCGGCATGAGAGATTGGGGCCAATGGTTCTAAAGGAAATAGAGTCGCAAGAAATTCAGGATGGAATTCGGGGTTTGGAGAGTTATGATGATGTTCCAGAAGAAGACGACTTAACTATATTTGAATAAATGTTGATTGTTGTACCATACTTAAAAAAAATAACACATCCCCTGAAAATAAGCCCTAGGGTGTCTTCTTGAGGAAAAATAAATATAAGACCCTGTCTTATTTTCGGGGAAACGTGGTAGTTGTGGATGGATGGATAGATGGATGATTGAATGAATGAACAAATTTATTTCTTTGCGAAATAGTGTGAGATTATAGAAAGAACTTGAAACAAATGAAAGAACTTGGGGTCAAGTCAACCTCCACGGTCACTGGCAGTATAACAGCAGGCAAGTCCCTTATCCCCTCTGAGCCTCAGCCTTCTCTCCTGTGGAAGGGGGTTTCTAAACATGCCTGTCTTAGGGTTGTCCAGAAACGTGATAATCGTTGTGAAGGTGCCTTGTAAACTACCAAATGTTGTGCACATGTTATTAATATCTGCACTTACCAATTAGGATGCTTTGTAGTAAAACACAAAATCCACTTTAACTTCACTTTAACAAGGAAATGTATTGGACCACATAACCAGAAATGCTCAAATAAGACAAATGTTGAGCAGGAAATAACTACAGAAAATAGAAAGCAAGATTTTTCTAATCACAAGATTGTTCTTAAAATATCTTTATAAACTGGCCTTTTCCCTGGTGACATGTTTGGCTTTAAATCAGCGAGCTTTTAGGTGTTACATCCCATTTGAAAGAGAATTGTTGAAGGCTACCTTTGAGAAAAAAGCCCATGGTTATACTGTGGGCATTTGTTTAAGCAATAGTTTCAACCTATAGATATTTAATCCTTTTGCCTTAGTCTCTTTCGCAATCCCCCTTCAACTTTCCTACTAGGATATTTACAATGATATTTGTGTTTTTAATAAAAACTAATCTTGTGAGGAAAAGCTAATAAAATGATCATAAACACACATCCGCCACCATCAACACCAGAAGATAAAAAATAAAGAGCTATTGGAATGCCAAGTGATAACAACATGGGATTCCCTTGTTGAGACCTTCCAGGGGAGTTGAGTGTTTTATTCGGTAGTGTGATAGGACTTGAATACCTGCACAGGTGAAAGGGAGAGGCTAACGTAATTCTGCAGATAAATTCAGGCCCATCTAAGCCACAGCATCCAGCCATCCATGCACACAGAGTCTACAGACTGTACCCCTGAATAGCGCTGGCTGATGGATCTCTCTAATATCTAATTTAATAGGAAGGAGAGGCTGGGAGAACAGTAAATTCAGACTGACACAGAGCAAGAGCTGCGCTTGTGGGGGAAGAAGTAGATATTAAAATTCAAGCAATAGGAAAAGGACAACCCCTAAAGAATTTTGCGGGAATGGAAGAAACAGGAAAACCAACACAATGCCTGCTCTCTGGCTGACTGGTCTCTCATTTCCTGGTCTGTGCCCAACCCTCCTCTGGGATGAATTTAGACACATATGACTTTGAGTGACTGCAGCTGGGGAGCAGTGCTGCTGCAGAGGTCTCTGGCCATAGCCTCACGGAGGAAAAGGTTTTTACCTGGATTTGTGGGACTGTGACTCCTCAAGGCTAAGGAAATCCTGGAGAGAACTGGCTGCCACAAATCAAGAAGTTGGACAAATGAGTGTTTACTGAGTGGCTACAGGTGGCCAGTATTGGTCTAGAATTTAGAAGGAACACAGAAGTCTAAGAAACACTCACTGTCCAGGAGGAGCTCTCAGTGTGGCTAGAGAGAAGGACAATAGGGTCCTAGTCCTGACTCGGAGGCTGAGTGAGCCAGGGGGGAACACCTTGTGGTTGGAGGAGGCATCCAATCAGAAGGGACAGACACAATCGAAGTCAGTCTTTGTGCACCTGAAGGACTGAGAACAAGAAGAGAGGAGGGGCCAGGTTTTGATAAAGAGAGACAGAGACGGGCTCAGACCCAAAGAGAAGACAAAGCCTTGCAGGGGACTTGAGTCACACCATGGGGGTCAAACTGCCAGGAGGGCCAAACAGTTGGGGAACAAAGTAGGGGGAAGGTTATGTACGCTCAATGTCCACATTCTGAACCATCCTGGATTCATGATATTTCCAGTTTAGGCTTCTTAAAATCAAAAGGCAGACAATTTTTTTTTAAAAAAGAGTTGATTTACCTCACCAGCTTATGGTTGGATTCTCTTGGTATTTCTTCCTATTATGCAGGTTAAGATATGCATATGCAAAATATACTTGCATAATTGCAACATAAAGGTTCAAAATAACTGGCTTCTGCCTAAGCACATGAGTAATTGAGGATATGCCAGGAATGTGTCATACGTGTCACCAGAGAACGCACCATTCAGTGGACTGGTGGCTCACCCTATGCCCACGTGCCAGGCGCTATAACAAATCATCCTGCAGTGAGGACAGTTGTATGGGGTTTTTAAATAGGTAATTATTTTTAAAACCTTTTAGGAAAAATTCTCTTTGGATGCATCAGGTATTTAGACTCCTAGATAAACAGTCATCTGCTGGGGCTGACAAAGAGGTGTGGGTGCCAAGTTAGTGTATACATAATGAACAACAGGAGAACAAGATTGTGGGTAAAGTCAGAAAAGCATGTGTTTTGGGGGGAAAAAAACCAGACTGGTGATACATGTGGTAAATTATAGTCATAACACATTATCATAATTGCTATGAAATGCACATACTGAGTTTTTCTATCCAGACAATTAACAAAAATCTACCATTATTATAAGTTATAAATTGTTATCAAATAACTCAATGTCTTGTTTTCATATAGGTGATCTTAAAACTATTATACTTTTTCTGAGGGGAATAAAAGCAGGTGATAAGGGGTATATTATGTCTTTCAGCCTCTATTCCCTCATCTATAAAATTGGAGGAATGATGCCTACCTTTCATATTATTTTTTCATTCAACAGATAACAAATATTCATCGGGCCTGGGCTATGTGCAATCATGTTCTAGGTACTAGAGCCACAGCAGTGAGCATGACAATTCCTTTGCCTTTGTGGATTTTACCTCTTGGAGAGAGACAATTAACAAACAAGTATATAAATAAGCACACAATGTCATTTTAGGTAGGAGAAGTGCTATGACAAAAAAAAAAAAAAAAAAGAGGCAGGGTAAGAGGCTGGAGAGAGGGAGGTGAGGTCCTGCAGGAGGGGCTGTGTAATGGTGTGGCCAGTGGGGGTCTCTCAGGGGACGTGCCCTGAACAAAGAGTGGGCTGGCTGTGAGGATATGGGGGGAACTGTTTTCCAGGCAGAGGGACCAGCAGGTACAAAGACCTGAGGTGAAAAGAGTTGGCAGGCTCAAGGAACAGCAAGAAGGTCGCTGCAGCTGAAGGGGAGAGTGGAAGCAGAAGGGGGGAGAGGCAGGCGGAGGCCAGAGCTGGGAGTGCCTTTCATACTTCCCAGAGGGGTCCGGTCAACACTTGGATCTGAAGTCATAAACTTAGGAGTTATCAGCCTAGAGGTGAAAGGTAAAGTCAAAGGGCTAAATAAGATCACTTATCAAATCCCAGAAAAGAGGAAAAAGGACTAAGGTCTGAGGCCTGGGGCACTAAACAGCCAGAGGAAGGGCCACCTACGGAGACACAGTTAACACCAGAGAAAAGCAAGAGCGTGTGCACATTGCACGGAGAGACCTCTGCTCCTGTGGGAACGATGCGGGTGACGTCTGTAAATGTATTAGCATAGTGTCCCGCAAAGAGCGGGCCCCCCAAAATATCATGTGCCTCACCTAGGTTTCAGAGAGAATGAAGTTCTGCAGGATTTAAAATAAGGAAGAAATCAGTATAGACTGGAGGAAAAAAAACAATATTCCTTCACCCAGATAAGAAAGAATACAATAAGACCGGTTGAGGCTAAAATGAATTTTCCCTAGAAACCCCAACAGCCCAAGTGGCCGAATGCTGTGAGATAATGAGAATGTACTGCCGATCCGGTCGGCAGGTCTCGAACCTGGTTTCCACAGCTGTTTCTCAGCCTTACTTTTTATCGAAACCTCTCAGGCCTGGTCTCCGGCCCAGTCTCTTGGCCGTCTCAGGGAAGTGGGGCAGGATTTCAGAGTGAGGCTCAGTCTGTTCGGGGCCAGTGTTTTCTGTGTGCTATCCTTTGAGCACAAAGGGTTGGGGACTCAGTGCTGAGGGCCCTATGGCTCCCCTCCGCAGGCACCCGCAGACATCTGGAGGGAGCCCTGCCAGTCCCGCTCTGTTGTCCCTCGGAGCCAGCCAGGAAAGAGGTCTCGCTGACAGCCATTTTGTACCCAGGCCACGCTCCATCTGAAGAAAATACGAACCCAGCTGTCATCTGACTCACAACAAATGTGAACCCTCCAGTGGTGAGCGGGGTGGATGGAGCAACAGAGAAAACTCAGATCTTAAAGGATAAAGGGAGCTAATGGAAAGATCCAGAAGAAGCCCCACTGAGCTCCATTCGGGTTGGGAAACAAGTGCACATTTACTGTCTCACGTGATGCCGTGGCATAAACAAGGACGCTACCCCGCTTTTACAGACAAGGAAACTGAAGCATGCAGGAGGGAAAGTGGCTGTCCCCAAGAGCACAGGATGCATTCAGTGGCAGAGCTGGAATTACATCCAGGTTTCCCCATTCCTGACCTACAGGGTTAGTATGAGGTTTAAATGAGATACAGAAAAAGGTATGTATGGGTGATTCCGAGATGCCTGGCCTGGGAAAGCAGAATTAGGGAAGTCAGATTTGGGATTTGAATGGCTTCTGCTTGAATCCTAACTTACTAACTATAAAATGTGACATAAATTACTTTTAATCTCCCTGGCGCTAGGTTCCCTCACCTAATAGTACCTACCTCTTCTAGAATTGTGGTAACAATTAAATAAGTAAATGTAAACCACGAAGCACAAACCCTGGCACACAGTAAGTGCTAAACAAATGTTAGCTACTCTCAGTAGCTATAACAATATTTTATACTCTTTGAGGGGCAAATTGCTTTTCTCTTTTGGGTGAGAGATGTCCTCACCTGTAAAATGAGGGAGAGTTGCACTAGAATCAGTTGAGGGTGGGAGGAGAACACAGGGACTCTGAATGCAGACTCAGACATCAATGGTAAGGATTTGAGTGTTGCCTCATCCACATTTATTTACTCAAAATTGCATTGCCCCATTGAGAAAACAGAGATAAGAAACAGTACCTACCTGCCAGAGTCTTTCTGAAAATTAAATGAAATAATGCATATAAAGTTCTTAACACAGGGTCTGGCACAGGGTAAATGCTTGGTAAACCTTGGTTACTATGGTGGTTTCACTCTTCTGCAACTCTTTTCCAGTGACAGCAAGGATTATAGAGGCCAACTTGCTTGCTACGTGACATTGAGCAAGTCCCTTACCATCTGAGACCCCAGTTTCTCCATCTGTAAAATGGGGCTTGGACTAGAAGGTCTTCAAAGAACCTCTACCTCTAACATTCTACATATGAGGCTACAGGCAGTTAATGAGCAAATGGCCAAGAAAACACCCCCTTCCTGTGGAGTCATGGAATCCTTCCAAAACTCAGAGTTGGAGGGCCCGGCTGGCTGCTGTTACACAAGCTTGGAAGCCATATCTCCTGGCTCATGTCCCTTTAGCATTAACTGTCAACAAAGCTGGCCTTCAAAGTGACTGCAAGTAACGTATCTGTGCACAGTGGGGAGCCAGCAGGCGCGGGCACCATGTTCTCCTCGTGGTTACACAATCCAGGCTCCACCAGTCCTCCTCTGACTTAGCACATTCCCAGGCCAGTTCAGGACACAAAGGAAGTATCACAGGAAAGAGAGGACTAGTCTCCTCCTTGCTTCCTTCCTAAATAAGTATTCCACTCCATGTTGTATTCTCCACGTGGTCCAAAATATTTAGCAGACACATTGAGGAGCAAACACCTGCCAGAAAACTGTGTCATACTAGGCCTTGACTGCTCAGAGTCTCCCACCATCAGACGACACACTCTCACCTGCACAATAGCTGAAGCTGGGTAATTAGAATCAGACTCTGCTTCGGAATTTGAGAAAAACTTGCTGAGCAAAATGTTACAAGGCAGCTTCCTCTCTTCCCCCATCTCCCAAGACCAGCTCAATGAAAAGGTTTGTCCAATAAGAAGACCTCACCATTTCCTCCTTAGCCATTCTTTCACCCATTCAGGCCAAATTGGTATTTGATGCAACAGGGAAATGTGTTGAGTACATTATTAATCGGGCTCAGCAAAGGAAAGGTCGCAGGGGTGACTGGCGCAATTACGGGATGCGGGCAACAGGCCAATGAAAGCGTGCACTGGGGAGGAGGGGAAATCGATGGCTATGGAATTATGGAGGTTCTGAATAGTTGGAGGCAACAGAAAGGCTGACTTTCTGCCCCAACCAGACACATGCAGGGCTTCTGTGTTCAACTATCTTCAAATGTTTATGACTACAAGGAAAATTTCTTGGCTCCAAGGCAACTAGTACAGAGAAGAGAACCCAGAAGCGTGCACCAGGTCTTAGTAACAAGAGCCACTCAATTCAGATTTGATTGGAAATTTATCAGACTGGTTAGAGCTCTAGCAAGAAAAGAGATGTCAAGGTGCCCACCAAAGGAAACTAGACTTGTTATCTTTCGATTTCCTGATGAGACTGCTCAATATTCTCAATAGCCTCAGGAGAACATGGGTTTCCCAGAGACGTTTTCAGATAGAGTATTCTGGGGTAAGGAAATGGCCCCCAAACTACCTTAACCGGGCATTGATTCTTTAGAATCAATGTGCATTTAATTGTACAATAAAATGGTAGTGAACCATCTAGAAGATTCCCCAGGGCACATAGCTCAAAGAAATCTCTAAGGAAGTCACAAAACTTTGCAAAGGATATTGCACCAGAAATGAACCACACAGCCTTAAAACCCTCAATTTCTATGAATAGGGCTGGCTAAGGATTTCTTTTTTAAAAGGAGTCACATTAAGTGATAACTGCAGAGAAAACTATCCATCTTGTTTATCAAACACAGAGTAGACCAGGCAGAAATGAAGTTGTGGTCATTTTACAAAGGTTTGGAGATTATTAATCTGAATCATCAATGAAAGCTTTCATTAAGTTGCACCCTAGGAATTGATTTGCAATGGGTCGTTCCAACATGCTATGCAAAGTTGCTATAGAAAATTAGTCATCTTAGACTCCCTAAAGGATACAGACATGACATCCGGGCATCTGTTAAGTTTGCTCAAAAACATATGCGAGCCTCTTTTTAAAGAACCATAATTACATCCTGCTGAAACCTCCAAGGACCCTACTAACTGCCTTTGTATTACAACATCCATTTCCCACTTAGGAGGCTCGGCTCTGCTATTTAGATGTGTGTTACAATCTGCTTGCTCCCCCAGCATGCTCTCTCAGCTACAGTCTGCAAATGGTGAAGTCCTTTCATGCTCAAAGACCAGACTTGGAGGAAGCAAGACTTGAAATGTGGTGTGCGTCTGTGTTCTTTAAAATATAACTAGGAATTTGAAAAGGATTTGAGCATATTAATCCAGGCCAAGACTCTCATTTTCAGATGTTACCACTGAAGACCAGAGAGGGAAATAGCTTGTCCAAGGTCACACAGCTAAAATCTGAAACAATATATGGCATAGCAATTAAAAACTTAGGCTCTGGGGTCAGGCGGGCCGCCAATCCATGCTCTATCACTTATTTGCCATGTGACATTGAGCAAAGCACTTAACTTCCCTGAGCTTCCCTTTATTTATAAAATGTAAACTGTAACAGTGCCTAGGATGTAACAAGTACCCAGTGAACATTAACTGCCAGTGTCCCTTTCATTTTCACAAATACGACTTCATGAATCCTCATAACAACATTGCAAGGGAGAAAGGGCTGGGATTACTAGCCTCAGCGTACAGACTCAGAAAAGAGGCTCAGAGTAGTAAAATGACTCTCCCACAGCCTTGCACAAGCCAGGTCCAGCTTCTGACAATCCCGCTGCAGCAGATGGCAGGGAGCTTGGCCCTTCAACATCCCATCGGGTTCCTCCACTTGGCCTAGAGACAAACAAGGAGGCCAGGAGGAAGCTTATTTGTTTCTTCTGCACAGGAGCAAGCTTAGTGCAGCCACCATTCTAAGGACTCCAAATCCGCAGGGCCTGGTGGTCCAGCTGGCTGGCTGTCCCCTGCCCTGGGAAAAGGAAGAGAGCAGTTGTATCTCTGAACCTGCTACTGGACCTTGGGGGCACATGGCTATGGGGCGGCAGGAGTCATATCGTTTCAGGATTCTACTGCATATTTTAAAGCTAACATCCGAGCACTTGTCAATGCTCCATCAGCTTGCCCTCTTGACCCCCAAATCTGGCCTTTGGGAAAATCTAATTGCTTGCTCTGAGTGACACTGGAGCCGTGTGAGTGATAAAGTTGTAGACAGTCACTTTGTGATTATGGGCCCTAATGGAAGGAGGAACACACTGAATGAATGCAGAAGTGAATGAATGAATGCACATTAGAGTTATGTATACTGAGTTCTGGAGTGCAATATGGTGATGTCTCTATTAATGCATCTTCTGGAAACTCAGGACTATAACGATGTCAGCCAAGGACAGCGCCCTGAGAAAGCTGCAAGGGCTCAAATACAGACTCTAAATATCAGGCTTCTCTGGGCCTGAGGGAGGCTTTCTAGTCCCTAGGACCCTCAAGGATGGACACACAGCTCCAGCAGTGAGTGGCTGCACTCTGGGCCAGTGGGAGGAAGACCATCCCAGTGGGAGGCAGAGACGTCTCTGAGAACAGATAGGCTGGGATGGGAAAGGGGGGCCTACCATCCTGTTTAACAGAGTCAGTAGGAGCCTTTCTAGAAAAACCACCAACAGGAGCACCTTACACCATCGGTATTTATTCATTCACTTATTCATTCTTTGAATGGCTTATGAAGTGCCTATAGTGTGCCAGACATGAAACCAGAAATACAAAAATGAGTAAGACTTGGCTCGAATCCTTGAGAAGCTCATTGTCAAGTAGGGTTAACAGGGAAACAGCCATCCCCAAATTGAGAAGCCACCACAGAGGTCAGCTCAAAGGGCCCTGGAAGCCAGAGGAGGGGCCCCCGAGCCAGTGAGGGATGGGGGGATGTGAGGCTAGGGAGGCGACTCCCTGATCCGAATCTTAAAGGCAGCCGAACAGGTCAGCACAGTCAGAAGGATGGTTGTTCCTGGCAGAGGAAACAGTGAGTTCAAGTGCTCAGAGGCTGTGAGAACGTCCTGAGAGGCCAGGAAAGTACAAGTGGCGCTATGACCTAGATTGAAGGCTTGGCCCTGGGTCTGCCACTCTGGGTGTGACAATTCTGGGCCTTGGTGTCCTTGTCTGCACAATGGTGACTCTGGATTTAAAGACTCAAATACCAAAGAGAATCCAAGAGACTTAAGAAACCCACTCTAGACAGTCCCCAGACAAAAAGTGAAGAGCTGACACAACACATCATTAGGACATTCTAGCAGCTACTGAATTGTAGCAATTGTATCTAGCTAGCTAGCATATTTAGTTTTAGGGAGCAGAGGAGTGGGGTGGTGCGGAAGGGACAGGAAGGGGCTGCCATGTGTCCAGCTCTCACTAGGTATATCTCAGTGTTCTCTCTGTACCTCCCAGATAGCCTTGGTACTACCTCCTTAAAAAATAAAATCCCTGAAAAGTGTTATTCTGCTCATTTTCCAGAAGAGGAAACTGAGGCTCAGAGAGAGATGACTTGCGTATGGTTCCACTGTAAGCACCGGATCCAGGATTTCATCTGGGGTCTGTGTGATTCCAGAGCCAGCTCTTTCCAGAATCTCCCTCTGCCTCCCATTCACCACTGGCAGCTCTGGAAGACACATCCCAGGGACCTGAAGCCTTTCCTCAACTCAACCACCCACATTCTTGTCCACCCAGGGACTCCTCTGCAAACTGGCCTCCCCAGGAAAGCTGTAGAAAGAAGACCCTGCTAGAAGAACCGAGCAGGAAGGAGGAAGAGCAGCCCTGGCTCCCCGCCTGCCAGCCACCCGGGCTCCAGACCTAGGCAGGACTTCAGCCACAGGGTACAGCTGCTGCCTCTCCTTGCCGGCCAGCACAGGCTCTTAGGAGCCAGGAGCCACCCTGACGTCATGCCCACTGGTAACTTGAGCACTGATGACTGCTCCCTCCGTGCCCCAGCTGGGCCCATCATGCCGGCTCGGGGCAGAGGTCACCCCTCCAGGGGAAGGGGCAGGTGGGGCTCTTTTTAGCAGCTGCTGAAATGAGAGATAATTTTAGTTATTGACATCTCCCACAAGACTTCCCCTCTCTCAGAGCTGTTCCTGATTCTTCCTGCTTTTGCTTCTTACTGCAAGAGCAAGGTGGCTCTCCCTTCAGGCTTGCACCCATTCTGCGAGGTATTAGCTGGCCAACAACAGGAGTCTTAAAAGCACAAGGCTTTGTCTGAGTGCTTATTTCTTTAGGAAAGATAAATACTTATGAACAAACCCTTTATTTAATCGCTGACACATGCACTCTATAAAAGAAGTCTGAGTGTCAGCCAAACACTAAATGTATTTAAATGCAATTCTAATAAATCAGACAGAAGGGAAAACATAAAATTTGAAGTTTCTTTAAATCCATTGAGTATTTATGCTGACTTTAGTGCTATGATTGGCACTGGGGGACGGAAAACAAATCTGAGGCCAGCCTCTGCCCTCTAGCATCTTCGAGTCTAATTGGGAACACAACTGCTGTCACTGTTACCGTCTCTGCTCCTGGCCAGCATTTGCCAAATATTTACCGTCTACTGGGTACTTGCTAAGTGCCTGTATTATCTCATTTGGTCATCACTCATCCTAAGCCCAGGGTATAAGAGCAGTTTTTTCCCCATTTAACAAAGAAGGAAGCAGAGGCAGACAGAGGTGAAGTGACTTTCTGAAGGCCACGGAGCCGGGACTTTCATTATTTTGACTCTACATTGCATGCTCTTAACCCACAGGTGATTCAATGAAATGACTTAGCAGGTAGGAAAAGAGAGCTGAAGAGTCAGAGCAGAATGAATAAAAGAGATAAGGAAGGTGTCAAGTGGATAGAAATAGGAAATGAATCTTGAAGAATGGCTAGGAGTAGCTGGGTAGAGAAAAGAGGGAGAATGAGGTGAAGGTGGGCAGATGCCATCGCTGCTTCCACTGGGAAAGCCATTGCTGTCTGAGATGGCCCAAACATCCGGGCCGTACGTGTGCCTACTACATACTCTCTCCTCCATAGCCATGAAGCTTGGGCTCTAAACACACCTGATGGAGTACCTCTGATGGCATCGTTTCTGGCTCATTCTTTCCAAAAGCAGGAGAGATGTGGATTTCTTGCCCTCAATGGCAAAATTTTGCCCAGAGATCTTCCTATGGAAGATATAAAAACAAAAAACAAAATATTGTTGTGTGGGTAAATCTAGCTCTGCACAGTGAACAAATTTAAAAAAAGCAACAAGAGGTAACAATTTTTTTGTAAAATTCTCTAACTAGAAGAACTCCATGATGAGCTCTTCTGTAAAGCAAACCGCTATTTTTTTTTTTTTTTTTTTTTTT
>VBSM01001265.1:22445295-22457894 GCA_008086735.1 Cheirogaleus medius
CTCCTGAGCTCAAACGATCCGCCCACCTCGGCCTCCCAGAGTGCTAGGATTGCAAACCGCTATTTTACATGATGAAAAATAGGCCCTTGACTCCCTAGACTTGTAAGACTAGATGTCCATGTCTAAATGTGACTGTTGTACTGTTACCATGGTATCTATCTATTCCAGGTCACTGTATCCCCCAATAGTCCTGTGTTCCAACATATTCCAATAGATGGTGATCACCCACTGTGTACAGGGGCTCTGGGAAGACATTGCGGGGGACACAAAGATGCTACAACAGGCTAACAGGAGCTAAGGACCACTCACATATAACTAGAATCAAAGTTGGAAGACAAGGTGATGCTGGTTGCTTTCCCAAAACCAGGCAAGGTTCAGTTGGGCCAAGACAAAGTCTGGCCACACGTCTGAGAAATAAATAGGTAGGCATCTCGCTGTCAGAAAAGGAGGCTTCCCTTCCTGGGGACATAGCAAGCCAGCTGTGGCTTCTGTGATACTGTGATATAATCAGAAATATATATTTGGTCATCATCACCAATTCCTGACACAGAGCTTCAGAAACCCTTGGAAGTTCCTGAGTGATGGGGCGAGAGGAGCATCTTCGTTATTCCTAACAAGCCCCTTCCATCCATACCTGAGTTTACGCTAATGAGGTGACTCTTGGTGAGCCCCCAGACAGAGCTTCGGGATGGGGGCTGTTTGCCAGAGGAACTAACCACGTGATTAGAGGGTTGGCACTTTCAGCCCACCCTCCAGGGAGGGGAGAGAGGCTGGAAATTGAACTAATCATCAATAGTCAATGATTTAATCAATCATGTCTATATAATGGAGCTTCCATAAAAACCATGAACAGTGAGACTCAGAGAGCTTCCAGGTTGGTGAACACAGGAAGAGCCAGGAGCGTGGAGCATCTGGAGAGGGCAGGGAAGTTCCACACCCCTTCCTGCAGACCTTGCACCATGCAGCTCTTCCATTCCAAGTTATATCGTTTATAGTAAACTGGTAATAATAAGTAAAAAGTTTTCCTGAGTTCTGTGAGCTATTCTAGCAAATTATCGAACCTGAGGAAGGGGTTTTGGGAAACCCTGATTTATACCTGGTCATTCAGAAGTATAGGTGGCCCAGACTTGTGACTGGCTTCTGAAGTGGGGGCAGTCTTGCGGGATCTGATGCTAACCACAGTGTCGGAATTGAATTGAATTGAGTTTTAGGACACCCAGCAGGTATCAAAGAATTCATTGGTGTAGGGAAAAAAAATCAAATCACACATTGGGTATTAGAAGTATTCCGTGGGTAGAAACAAATCTAGTAGCAGAGCTTCAGACATACCTGGGTTTGAATGTCAGTTTCATCATGTATTATCTACAGGGCCTTGGGGGAAATTACTCAACCTAAGTTTTGTCATCTGTAAAATGAGGATGATAATAATAATACTCACGTCACCAGATTGTTGCAAAGATAATGGAACAGTGTCTGGTATACAAAACATGTTTAGACATTAATTAATTGTTCAATGACTGGATGACGGAGTGAATAAATAAATAATAGCTAATACTTATAGCACTTAATATGTGCCAGGCATATCTAAGTGTTCTTAAGTGTATAATTCTCAGAACAACTCTAGATAATAGTAACAACACTATTATCCCATGTTATAGATGAGGAAACTAAGGCACAGAGAAGATAACTAAGTTGCTCAAGGTCACAAATTCAAGAAGCGGCGGATTTGAATTTCAAGCCTGAGTCTAACTGCAGAGCCCGTGTTCTGCCCACTACGATGCTTTGCCCAGTGAGTGGCAGATGGACGGTGCCCGATAATAAAAGATGTTGTTATTGCTATTATATCATTATTTATGTTACAGAGCAGTGTTTCCCATACTGAGGTCTGTGTACTCCTGAGGGTTCACAACATTATTCTAGGTCGTACATCGATGAACTTTTAAAAAATTTCATGACCATGATTTTCTTTTAATGAATACTAGAAAGAAAAGTAAGTAGCCCATCAAACCCAGGATTTCATAGATAGTATTGTTGTGACAAGGCTAAATTTTTAAAAAAATGAGTCAACTGAAAGATTGCTATAAGGTAATAATAATATGGCAGAAATCGGGTCAGGTTATATTAATGTCTGATAATGGCATGGGATGAAAAAGGGCACACGAACTGGCTTTGAGACCTGGGTCGCCTGCTTCCAGCTGTTGGAATCATGGGAAAGCTACCTAACTTCTCTGACCCTTTATTTCCCTACCTGTAAAGTGGGAGCAATTAACACCCGCTCTCGTGTGCTGTTGAAGTGAGGGTTAAAGGTCACAGCGTACCGCCTGCACCTGCATCCCAGTCGTCAGCCATTACTAGTCCAGCCCAACCCCACCCCATGAACACCGCCCTCGCTCACGTGCTCCCCAGCACCTCCCCCTCACCCTCCTGACCTCGCTGAGACCTGAGATCTGAGATGAGATCTGAGTACCATTTGGGGAGCCTGGACATCTTCCTACAATCCCATTCCAGCAGGCGAATCCCTTCCGCATCCTCAGCTGTGCTGATGAGACTTGGACTCTCTACAGGAATCCAAATAGGAAGACACTCCAGGGACACAAACAGAAATTAGATTTTTTTCAATTACCATAGGCAAAGGGCTCCATGTTGTTCTAGTAATGCAAACTGCTTATTTGCTGTTCCTCTCTTTGCTGTCCCACGCAGGCCCTGCCAGTGATTGATGGCCATGGGAAAATACAGCGCGCTCATCCAGCGCCCACATTTTCAAGCCCCCTTGATCCCAATGAGCAGAGCGAGGTGCCTCCCTGGGCTTGGTGTAGTGACCTAAGGATCGTGGACAGCACCCAGGGAGGAAGACACTTTAGAGCCGGGAACTTGGCCCTGCTTTTCGAGTGGGAGGATCCTCCTGTAAAAGGGACCCAAATACCAAATGCCAGCAAAATGCTAGACCAAGGAGTCAAAGAATCTCATACCAGCCCAGCAAGAAACTGAAGCTCAAGGAAAAGATGCAACTCACCCAGTCATGCCTGTCATTCTGGGAGGTGACAGACTGGGATTGAACCCAAGTCCACTATAAATTGTAACTTTTTCTTAGACTTCTACAGACAAGGAACGGTCATTCCAGAATAGACCCGCTAAAACGTAAATAACAAAATGCGATTCGTCATGGCTTAGCATGAGCTCGGAGACAGATAAAGAGCTCACTTTTGGTTGGCACCAACACACTACACCAGGGGCTGTGCTCAGTACTTCACCCATGTTATCTCATCTAATATAACCCCCAAGGGAGAAACTATTAGTATCATTAATATTTGTTTGTATCACCATTTTATAGTACCTAAACCAGTGAGGTTTAGCAAGGTCAAGACTCTTTTCCTATGATAACAAGCCAGGATTCTGAGGCCAGGATTAGAACCAGATTGTTCCAATTGCCAAAGTTCTTTCCTCTCACCATTCAGCCTCCCGTTTTCCATTGTCAAAAACTCCATCTTCCCTGGTATATTCTATCTGTCCATTTGTGGAACCTAAGTAGATATTTATTGCATTATCCATTTAATGTCTGTTTGTTCCACTGGGCTGCAAGCTTTGTGAGGGCAGGTCAATCCAGTGGGGGAGACAGAGAGATGATTCCATCACTCCCCTACCACCCACCCCAACAGTGCCTCCTGCTCACCAGCCTTTGTCCCCTTCCTCTTTCCATCATATTTTACCCAGTGGATCAGAGACATCTATCATTGCCTTTGCACTCATGCCCCCTTCCAGAGTAACCTACCTGCAAAGGCTGGGCTGGGTTGTATATCGTGGACCCTGTGCCTAACCTAGCCATAAATGATTGGCCCAGGGACAGACAAAGAACTTGACTGGCCCATCCAAAGGCTAATATATGTCACTCTGGACTTGCTTTGTTTAAAAATACATATGTGTGTGTGGGGGGGTGTATTATTCTGACATTGATTAAAACAGTTAAGAAAGACTTTATTCAAGACCATTGCAATAAAGGTAAAAATTGCAACAGAGAAGAGAGATTGAGCTCAACTCCAACCATAGCAAAGACAGCTGGGGATTTACAGCTAACAGAGTGAGGGGGGTCAGTGGATAGAAAATTTCTAAGAAGAGACATCAGGGTAGAGGGATTCTTGCTGAAGGCAGGGCAAGGACTTATACGTCCAAGGGAGGGGATGAGGAACTTGATCAGGCATTAAGGTGAGGGGATGCTCACCAGACTGACTTAGCAGGATTCTTGCTAAGACTGGGCCGGCAGGCCAAAGACAGGAGCAGGTTCAAGGACAAGGTCTAGTTGAAAACAAGGCTCAGAGGAGCCTGACTAGACTTTGGTCAAGGAGAGAGTCTTTGTCAGCTTCTAGGCTCCACTAGACGGGATGGGCCAATCAGACCATCTCATGACTCTGGATGGAGAAGCACAGAGGGACGTTCTCAGAGTACAGTGAGACTGACAGAGATAGGGGGTGATATGGGCCAGCCTTGAAGCAAAGAGGAAGAGAAAGAAACTGAGTAGCAGTGGAAGAAAGGTGTTGGGAAGACAGGAAGAGAACTGAGAGAGGCAGAGACATGACCCGACAGCCAGGGAGGCACCATGGCTGGCACCTCGGGCTTACCTGATTTCCTGACCCTCCTTAAGCCTGGCTGACACCCAGAGGACCAACCCTAATCAATGTCTCTTTGCCCAAAGCTGTTTCTGTTGGATGTCATCCACATTTTGGGGAAGAATCACCCAGAAGAATAACATCCTAAACCTAACACCATTACCTTCTCTTCCGGGCGAGCCCAAGCATTTTTAAATCAATGGTGACATCACTGGTCTCCATTTCAGAACATTCTGTGGGCTCAACAGGACACTCCCTCCCCCCTCAGAAACCAAGACTCCTCATTACTTGCTCTCACAATTTGTCCATTGTGCTGCAACATGTAAGAGCATATTTTGCACTGATTTATTCAGTACATCCCCTTTTGGGGACATCTGAGCCACTGTTCTCGCCTCTTATCTCACCTCTAAATGATCAGCCAACACAGACATCAATGAAATGACCTTCCAGGTCACTCGTCACCATGGACCCATGGAAACTCAAAGGGAAAAGGCACATCTCTGCCATGGGGGTGGGGGGATAATAGATTCTGGGTCTTCACAGTTAAGAATCCCCACATGCACAAAGACTCACAAATGCAGGACATTCACCTCTAAGCAGTGTTCGCAGATACCCTTTTTCTTACTGCAAAATCAAAGACAATTAAAACCTACTCCTTTCTAAGATGCTACTGCTCTGTGCCACCAAGAGTCTAGCTCAGAGAGTCAAAAAGAGCCCTAACTTTCCCCGTCACTCCCCCCCATTCAGAATGTTAACTCTTATTCATTTGACAAATATCACTGATCATCTACTATATGCCAAAGACTGTACTATGCTCTGAATACAGAAATAAACATGAAACTGAATGGCTAGTGAACAAGAAAGACCTTAAGGAATCAATTAAACGCAGGCTTACACACGTGAGATGCAAAGGGTATACAAGAACTATAATTCTTCTTTCTACGTTTTATCTTCTCTTGAAGATTTTTTCATGTCATTAAGGGTTTTTGCTTATTGTACTTTTAAATTATAACAGTAAAAAAGAGAGAGATATATTTTAACTTAAATTTAGACTCACACACTCCCAGGGAGCCTCTCATCTATAATTCACTCCTGAGGGTAGGGGGGCCTAAAGGAACCTCATTCGCCTACCTAAGAAGCTAACAAAAGCCTGGACTCTGAACATAAAGGGACCATGTTGCCAGGTGTCCAGATGGAAGCCTCTCTTGTGACGGTTTTGCAAGAGATGAAGGACATAGGATGCTGCTAGTAGGAACCAAGATGTGGACACCTGTCCCCCAAGTCCCATTGTAACCCCAGCAATTCAAGGCTGTGCAGATGCTGGTAAAGCACACACCTTTGAGTAACCTTATGTTTACTTACTCAGCTTAACCAAGGAAGACATCCCTCTTATACCAAGCGTATTTCCTAGCTTCCCCTTAGCATATGCAGTTACACGGCTCTGACTCATTCCCCAGTGACCCTCAGCCCCCATGTCAGGAACCACCCTGACTTGGCTTCTTCAGCTACCCATTCCAGTCCCAATCCCTGCCTCTGCTTCCTCCCCCAGATGAACTCAGAATGCAGGGCAAGGCTTCAGTGTTGCTACCTGCCTCCGGAAGAGGCTGCATTATAAAAACATCCACTCCTGCTCTGTCATCCGCATCTCTTCCCATTTCTCTTCCCAACCCCCACACCCTTCTCTTTCTAATTATCCCAAAGAGAAAGAAGATTAAAAATTAATGCCCTGAGGATGGGAGTCAGAGATGTCATGATTGTGATTCAAACCCCAGGCATGGAAAAATCTGATCTAAGCTTCAGGAGCAAAGTAACCTACAACTGATTTTGGAAAACCTTGATTAATTGGAACTTACCTCTAGGTAACCAGAGGTTGTTTTTTGTTGTTTTTTTTTCCCCCTTGTGCTGAAGATATAGGGGATGCAACAGAGTATAACAAATGAAATTCATAAAATATATTCAAATAAAAATGCTACTTGCAAGGGTTGTCTTAGATTTACACAAAAGGTTTAGCCTAATCCCTACATGCCAGGGTCTTAAGAATTATAATTTAATGTGCAGAAAGATGAGGTTAAGGTAGTTCCTAAAGGACTGCTACATAAAGGGAGATTTGGTTGTCTTCATCAACTGTACTTCTAAAGCAGAAAAGCAGATTTTCTTTTAGGAAGATGTACAGCAATAAAAGTTTAAACTAGAAGGAATTTTATGTGACCTTCAGTTAACCAGTAAAAGAAATTCAAATGAACTAGCAGCAGCTACCCAGCCCCCAGCCCCATTTTATTCCCCAAATATGCTACTTACAGTGATTTTGCCAAATAAAGGGAAACATATAAGAATTATAACAAATATCATTTAAGACTTATGTGCTGAAGTACTATGTTAAATATTTCAAGTGCATTACATTTTGTAATCCTCACCAAAGGTTTTATTATTAGCATCCTGATTTTCATGACAAAAATGTAGAGGCTAGAAAGCTTAAATAAATTATAGAACATAATAAAGTCTCAAAGTTGTATGATTAACAAATACCAAACAATGTAGGTGACATTGCTATTCTTTTTCCCTCCAGTGTAAAACTATGCTTTAGACAGGTTAGGAAAGGAATAAATGGTGAAACAGTATAGACCAACAGGCAAAAGTGAAGTCTAAAGGGATCAGGTAAGTAAAAGGGCTTTAACCAATGTGCCAGTCTTGGATCCTTACACAGGATGCCAACAGAAAGTCAATACTTCCTATTTAGTATTAAATCTCATCCCTCTCTTGTGCTGGGGACTCAGTAATTTGGTTTCTGGAAGCAAGTTTGGAATAGAGCTGGAAGGCCAAAGTAAATTCAGTTTACTTATGTTCAGAACTATTCTTGTGCAATATATATGAATTTAGCAAAAAAAATGGAGAGTGGCCACCTATGGAGTACCTGGATTATTGTTCAACTTCTAGCAACTGTAAGGACCAAAAATAACCTGACTTTTCCAGTATCTTTAAAGTAAGGTCTGAAAAAAATGTCAAATCTTCTTCACCATTGAAAATTAAGCTAAAATAACAAAATATCAGCATTCATTTCTACTAATTGAGGAAGGCTGTTTGATTTTCTGAAAAGCAATCCTAAACGGGAGGGGAAAAGGACTGAAGGTCTTCACCCTCATCGGGTTATTAACAAGCTGTGTGACCTTGGGAAGGCCACTTCACCTGTTCATGCCTTACTTCCCTCGCCCACCAGATGGAGATGACTTCAATTATCCCCTTATGACTGGTGCAGGAGATCACGGTGCATTCAGGGGGCATCAGACAGATCCAATCTGAAGTGCCACTGGGCTTTTAGACACCATTCTCTAAAACATGGGATGAGTCACTGAGCCTGGACCTGGAACATGAGTCAGCTATATCCAGTCACTTGCCGAATTCTGTTCCTCAAATGCTATTATTTGCTTGCATTTGTGCCCATGTTTCCCTTCCCTTTGTCCTAGCCCTGGAGTAGAAGCTTATCACTGGAAGCCTAGGTCACTACTGTGCCCTCCTAACAGGTTTTCTGATTCCAGGATGTTGGATGGAGAACGAACCCAGTGTGTGCCCTCGGGGACCTTATAGTCCGGCTGCTGTAGACAAACTACCTTAAGCCCACTCTCCCGCTGTCCCCCAGTGTATGAGCCTGCTAGGGCTGCCATAACAAAACAGCACAGACTGGGAGGCTTAAACAACAGTTCTGGTGGCTACATCAAGGTGTCGGCAGGGTTGCATTCTCCCCTGCCCTTAGCTTACAGACAGCCAGCTTCTTATTATATCCTCAGATGGTCTTCCCTCTGTGCCCATGTGCCCTGTGTGTCCTCCTCTTCTTATAAAGACATCAGTCATATTGCATTAGGCCACACCCTTATGACCTCACTGAACCCTAATTACCTCCTAAAAGGCTCTATCTCCAAATACAGTCACATTGTGGGTTAGGGTTTCCACATGTGAATTTGGGGGTGGGACACCATTCAGTCCAGAGCAGCCAGCATCCACCCTAGCTGCAGCCCCACAAAAAGGCCACCTCTTTCCCCTGGGAGCTGCTTAGTTAGTCCTCCCACCAGTGTGCTTCTCACTCAGCCCCTCATAGGCACAGCTCAAGTTCCTCTTCCTCCAGGGAAGCCTTCCCTGGCCTCTCCAAACCAGAAAGACACTTATTACCTAATACCACTGTCACTGCTGATAGAACTGATTCCCCCAAGATACTAGAAGTGCCCAGAGATCTGGGACAGTATCCAAGTTCATTTTCATGACTCCAGAGTGTCATGCTGTGACCAGCTGGCACACAGTAGGTGTTTAATAAACAAATGTGGAATGAATGAATGAAGACTAATCTTGTGCTGTTTCTCATTCTCTCCATTGAGATGAAGGCAGGGAATTGGTCTGACCCTTCAGCATCCTCTGCCCACTGCCCCAACCCTGAGTAGGAGCTTAAAGCTTGCTGAAACGAGTTGCAGCTACAGTCTGGCTACAGTCTCTCTCCATCCCTCTTCAGTGACACATGAAATTGCTGTGGTAGGTCCTCAGTGTCCATCATGAGCTCTTGGTTAACATGCCCTCTGTTCATGCCAGTAAGGGAGGTGGGCCATCCAGGCAGGGACCGGTCAGAAGGCAGATAAGATGTAACTGCTGCTATCTCCAGCTCCAAAGGGGCAGCGGCAGCACACTGGCCCTGGCCAAGGAGCAAGCATTTCAGCTCATGTGGAAGGAGCTCGGGGAGCTGAGGCTGGAGCTGCATCCTCACCTGAAGCATGAGCATCCAGCCAGCCAGACCCCCAACCACATCTTTAGCACCTCAGAGCTCACAGCACTAGGAAAAGTCCTCTAACGCAGCTCAGCCTCACCGCTAGCCTGGGAATGACTTTGGGGAGGGTGGTGGCAATGCAGCCCTGATTTGCTGAATGACATGGGCATTGGTCCCCAGTGAACAAACATCTGTAAGATGTCATGCAGGCATCCTACAGGACTGAAGAAAGAGAAACAGAATCAAGAGAGCTATGCCACCATCCAGGTAAGAATTCCTGGGCCTAAAACTAGGGTAGCAGCAGCAAGACTAGAAATCTTGCTAGAGTGGGAGTGAGTGCGTGTGTGTGTGTGTGTGTGTACTCATGCATGAATGCAAACAAGTGGGGGAAAATTATTTTAAAATGTAAAATCCAGTTTAACAATTTTAGAGATATAATCCTAATGGCAAGGTGAAATTGCAGCGAGGTCCTGGAGTCTAGCAGACAAAATAAGTTGTGGAAGCTTAGAGAAGACCCTTAACCACAGCTTTTTGCATTTGTAAAATGGGTTAATAATAGCCAAATCAAGGTCTTGGGGGAGTTCTAAAGGAGATAAAGTAAAAGGAGTGTCTAGTCCCTCCCTGACATATAGCGGCTGCTCAACATGTGTCAGTAAATTTCCCTATCCTTAGCCTATTGATCTAACTTTTTAATCCTTTCCAAAAAGTTCATGAAATTCAGCACCTATGCTTGGGAAGATTACTTTAAAACATTTGCTTTCTTTCTGGCCCAAAAGGTATAACAACTACCCTGCTTCCACTTGTGCAAACCACATGCAAGGGCACTTCTACCTTGAGAAGCATTAAAAGGTGTCATGACTTCAGGTCGCTCCATCCAGGGGGCCACCAGTCCCTAACAGCCACGGATGCGCAGAAGCGTGGAAATACCCAAGGTTCATCCCTCACTGTTAGTGAGCTCTAGTCACTAACACAAATCCTCTCGCTTCTGCCTTCCAACCGTGACTTCAATATGCCTTTTCCTATTCCACACACCAGACCCAGACTAGCCTTCCTTAACCAGATGTATCGATCACTGCAGAGAACACCTAAATGTCTCCTTGAATCTCACTTCTCCATCCTCTTTCTATGAGTAAAAAACATATTAAACCTAAGAGGATCAGATTCACCTTCATGACCACAGGGAAGGAGGAATCTCAAACCAACAAGTTAACACTCATTCATTCAACCAATATTTATTGGGGACCTACTGCGTCCCAGGGAATGAAGAGATGGACAAGACCAGGTTCCTTCCTCAAGGAGCCAACCCTCTGTTTAGAGGTGTGACATGTGGGAAAATGCCTGGAATATAAGGAGAAGGTGGTGAAGTGCCACCAAGGCTGCACTTGAGCAGGGCATAGAAACGTGAGGAGGATCCATTCTTCACGAGGATGGAAGAGGGTTCTGGGAGTGAGGGCCTTCTGGAGAGCAGGCTTGGTACTTAAGCAAAGACTCAGAAGTAGGGGAAAATGTGAGGGCTTTTCAAGGAACTCAGCATTCAGAGCTTAACAAGAAGAGAAGATTTGGGTATCAGAGAATGGGAGAATATAGTAGTCATGCCAATCCCTGAGTGCATACAATGTGTCAGGCATAGTGCTACGTACCTTGTAACCTATGCATAAATACCACTGGGGAAACAGCTCAGGAAGGTTACAGAACATTTCCAGGTTTGAAGCGGAGGTCAAAAAGACTCCAGTGAGAGTCTAGCTTTCATGCATTATACCCTAGAAGTTGAATAAAGTAGAAAGTGCCAAGGGCTGGAGAAGATGGCTTCTTTTGAGGACATAATGGCAAATCACTGAATGGGATGACAGCATGTGGACTCTGGGACGAATAATCTGGCCAGGAGTAGAGAAAGAACTGAAGAAGGAGACCTAGAAACAAGAGAGCCAGCCAGCATGCTCTGCCACCAACCCGGCAAGAATTCCTGGACCTGAAACCAGGGTGATAGCAGTGAAATTAGAAAGAAGAAACAGATGCCATATACATTGTGGCACAAGAGCAAGAATGGCTGATGACTGGAAGAAAAGGCAGTGGACTAGGGGGTGGGGAGAAGCTGCAAACCCAAGTGACAGGGAAGTCGGGGATGCCATGAATGAAAATGAAAAGGAGAGGCTGATGGAGCAAGTATGATAATACACTGCCCTTTGAAGGGCAGAGTTTGGCAGTCCAGAGCAGTTCAGCCAACCCTGGAAATTTTTAATTACACTAAGCCTGAGTTCACCCTCTCCAAAGTTATTTTTTAAAACTGGCTCCAGGAAGCTTTCATGCTGCGAAGCTGACAGTCAGGAGAATATTCAAACCAAACCATCTTTGTCACTACCCAGTCATCAAGTGTCTTTAAAAAACCCCGAACGATTCTTATTTTACAGTGTTCATCCTCTGTGGGAATGCTCGGTCTGTGAAGGACAAATTTCTAAGGGGGAGTAGAGAAAAATCAATCAAAAAGTCATTGCCTTGACTGATCAATAGGCGTCTGTCAGGGAAATTTTACTTCTCCCACCTACGCTAGTTAAGTGGGTTCTTAGAGCACAAGCGATACTTACCTCGCTGAATTTTTCTCCGTGGTTACCTGCAGCCCTGACTCCCTGGTTTTTCCTGACTTTAGCAGAGAATTTGAATTTGACAAGTGCTAGAGATGCATAGGGAGCTACCATCTCTATGTGGTACCAGGATAAGTCGCCAAAGGAGTAGGGGGTGAGCTTCGAGAGCTCTCAACGATACTCCCAGCCCCTGGTGCAGAGGGCAAAGAGGCACGTTCATATCTGAGATCTGCCTTCTGACCTTCCCACGGCCAGCTGCTTCTTATCACTGAGCTCTCTGCTCAGAAGACACTTCCGCAGAGAGGCATCCCCTTACACCCAGCTAAAACTCATCCTCTTTGGGCAAGAGACAGTCTATACCTTGATTTGTGTGGTGGCTACACAGGTGTATAAGAGGTAGAAAAATCACCAATCTGTAAACTTAAAAAGTATGCACTTTACTGGATCTAAGTTATATCTCTACTTAAAAGAAAATTTAAAAATAATAACTATGAAACATACCCCTCTCTCACGTACTATACCACTTGCCCCATTTATTTTCTTTAGAGCACGGGCCATTTTCTGCAAAGAGATGATATAGTTATTTACCTGTCCTTTGCTATTCAGAAAGGCACTGTCCGACACAGTGGCCACTAGCCAGATGTGGCGATTTAAGTTTTTTTTTTTTTTTTTTTT
>VBSM01001265.1:22457994-22478279 GCA_008086735.1 Cheirogaleus medius
CATTAATTAAAACTAAATAAAATTTAAAATTCAAGTCCTTGGTCACACCAGTCACATTTCAAGTACTCTAAGTCCAAATGTGGCTAGTGGCTACTGTTGTGTACAGTGCATGAACAGAACATTCCCATCATCGCAGGAAGTTATATTGGATAGTGCAGGCCTAAAATATAAGCTTCAGGAAAAAGAAGACCTTGTCTGTCTGATTTATACTTATCTCCTAGAACTCCTAGTATCTCCTATACTTAACTGCCTAGCACATGGGGGGCACTTCATAAATACTTGTTGAATGGGTGAATAATGGAATTATGTAATACCCACCCACCAAAAAAATCACAGAGCCAAAGCCAAAAATCTGGAAACATCGTAAATGTACATCTATAAGGGATTCATTATATAAATTTTGGCAGTTTTATAGTGGAATTCTATTCAGTCATTAAAAAGCATGAGGTAGGTATGTATGTAATGACTCAGATATCCAAATTATATTAAATGAAAAATCAAGTTTCCTAAAAATATGTACAATGTGATTCCATTTTATTAAGAAACATCAAAAAAGCGAGGAAGAATATATACCAAACTTTAATAATAGTCACTGCTGGATAGGATTAAAGAGGAATTTACATTCTTCTGTAATGTTAGAATTTGTAATGTGTATGTATTCTAATACTTGAGTATTTTTTTTTTAAAGATTTAAAACAAGATCACACATGTAGCCCTCTAAGAACAAAAGGAAAAAAAAGAAAACCCACATTGCAATCTGTCCCAAGGATATATAGAACATTCCTTAAATATTTGCCAAGTGCCAAATTCCTTACCAGCTTTATTTAAACTTAACAGTATCTCTATAATCAAACACTATTGTCCTATGTTGAAAATGTAGGCTTTACAGATCAGAAAGACTGAGTGGCTTTCCCAGGTTTGCACAGCTAGCACACTTTACCATGGGCATTTGAACCCAGCTCTCTGGTTCTACAGCACCTCGCACTCTTCACTGCAGAAAATACATGCATATACCCCCAAAGAGCCAGATCTTAGATGGCCCGGAACTAGCACTCCATCCATATGGAACCCCAAACAAGGGCCAAACCACAACCAGGTGCATGAGAAGTAGCTTTTGCTTCTTAGAACAGTAGGAAACAGCAAAACTGAAGCTAGCCAGTCCTCTGCCTTATCTCTTGGTTTATCCCACAATTGTCCTTTCCTAAATACCTCTCTCTCTCTCACACACACACTCACACACACACACACGCGTGCACACACACACACAGAGAGAGAGAGAGAGAGAGAGAGAGAGAAATGCCACGAGGATCCAGTGCCAGTGAACGGCTGGTAACTTAAACACGCTGGTGGAGACTTCCCAGCTCTCCAGCAGATGCCTCGATTGTGCCTTTGTTGAATTTTCAGCCAATCCCCCCTGAAGAGGAGTTTTCAGCTCACCCGAGGTATCTGAGCCAAAATGCTGTAGAATCGCCTTTCAGCTCCATGGACAAGACATTCCAGGCTGCACGCTGGGAGGCTTGTTTAGCTTCACACTTGACGCAAATGGGGTGTGTGTTTACCCATAAACACACGCACGCACACACCAACAGAAGCTGCTGCAGTGGCGGTATTTCTAGAAGCCCAGAAACTGTACTCGAGCAATGTGGAACTCGATCACAATGCCTATCAGGAAACACAATCTAATTCCTACTAAGCAAAGTTTCAACCACTGCCCGGAAAATTCAGTAGAAGATGAAATGTAATACTCTATTAAGCCTTATTTTGCCAGCACAAGTGAGAGCTCACCCAAGCATGGAGAGTCATTAAAATGGATCTTACATATATCATTATAAATTTAATAATCGCCATGACGGCTAGAGTTCAAGTTAAAATGAATGTCAGCTGAGCATGACCAATTGATGTTACCCCAGCTGCCACAGAGCCTCACTTGGGGTTATATTCTACTTCCAGAGGCTCCGTAGTACATGTGGACCCAACACAGCCAGAGCCAAGAACAGATGGGAAATGCAGACATCTACACCTAGCCAAGGAGAAGCCGTCATAATTGCATATTATCTCGGTGCACCAGCCCAATTAAAATTGTCTACAGTGTCAGAGGTCCCAAATGTTCCTCCACTAAGTGTGTGGATACCAAACTTGGCTAATACTTAGTTAAATGCAGTCAGTCCTAGGTTCTGTTCACAACAATTATCGACTTTCCTCCTATCTCTCAGAAAGCTCCTGTAGAAATAGGAGCAGACAGGTCTAGTAGGTTACACACTTAATAAATCAAACACCACAAAACAAATCCCACTTACCTAGATTCCTAAGATAGTGGGCATTCTTCCTGAATTACAGTGAGTACAGTTTTAGGAGTGGAATTTTTTTTTAAAGGAATGAAGCCAGTATCTATGTTTTTAAAATGTAATTTGTTTCTATTTATTTATATCTTTATCTTTGGAAGAGAAAATCCCAATACAAAATGCGTTTTCACAAGCACACACAAAAAGCCATATAAAATTATAGGGAAGAGATGGAAGCCAGTTTTCATCTGCATGTGTATTTCACACTGGGAAGAGTCAATCTTTGAGACTCAGGAGGAGAGAGGATGTCCACACCACACTTAGAGAACAGCAGAAGTTTTTCTACTATCCACAACACTTCAAAGGAAATATCAGAGATTATTTTCAGATTAACACAAATGCTGGCTCTGCTTGAGCTGTATTTAACCCTTGCCACTCCCAGGTCCTAGCTACACCTTGGGAGTGAAGAGACACAGTTTCAACTCTCTTCCTAGACAACCAGCCACTCCGTGCTACTCCCTGATGCAACTGCCTTTTAAAGACAAGTTGAACTTTGCTGGTAGACACAAGTCCTGGGTGACTGCAGCTTTCAGACCGATGTCAGCAAATGACCTACACTCAACGGGCCATTTTAAATGGCTGTGACATTCTCACAGATAGGGCCAAAGAGTGCAGTGGAAGATGTTTTTGATCCATAAACATAAGAGCCAGCAGACCACACAGAGAATAACTCAAACAAAGCCGCTGCTGTCAGGAGCAACATTTCCAAAAGGTGCTAAGAGTGTGTGAATCCCAAAGGGGGATTCAGTACAAAGAAACTCATATTTGACTTTGAGAACACCAACACTTTTTGTTAACTCTCCTAGCTAAAGCTTATAAATCTTTGCCTTTCTGGCTCCCAGGGCTGACTTTTTTTTTTCTCTTCCTTCTCTCTCCCCTCGCCTACCAACAACTCCAGACACAAGCCCAAGCACTAAGACATAGCAAATCACAAGCCACCATGCTCCCTCCTTAACCAGAGAATGACAAGCAAGCACAATTGACGACAACCACCTATATTCTCTGAATCACACGTAGCAACTCCAGCACCACAAACCAAGCCACAAAGAAAGTTCCGCCACTTACCCTCTTTTGATCTTCCAGTCCGTGGGTAACCGGCTTTCTCTTCTGCTGTTGGCTGGACTCAGAAACCGATTCCATTTCCCAGAAATAAAATCCTCTCTCCCCTTCAGCGATGCTTCTAAATCCACAGAGGAACAAAACAACCCAGGCGAAAGTGGTGCATGCACACCGCCAGACACGGTTCCCGCCAGCCAAGGAAAGCTGCGTCTCTCTTCAAAGGTCTTCCTGTCTTCTTAGAATCCACTCGGGAACCTCTCTCACCACCGCTGTCTTAGCAATGAGGGCGGCTGCTGCCGGCATCTTGAGAGCTAAGACGTGGGGTTTTACTTTAGGTCCAAGACCCGCTTTAGGAGAGCCCAGAGGACAGATTTGGGCAAAGGTGAGTCCATGTCCAGGGGCACATACCACATTACTGCCCCTGAAACCCTTTCCTTCACTGTCTCCTTGGCACGGATAATTTATATGTCCATAACCATGTAAATGGGCATTTAATCCACCGAGCTGATAACATCCACATCCCTCTCCGGCAGCCCCGGGCTCCCATAAATCACCACAAACGCCGCGTGGAAAGCCGCCCCTCACGGCTCGTGCCAGCGTTCATCACAGCGGAGGCTCCCCTCCCGGGCTGTCATCTTCCTTCATGGTGTCAGACTCATACCTGAGGAGAAAACGCTCAACAGTCAGATTTGTCTTTTGTGGAGAAGTACAGATCTGAGCTGCCTTGCCCACCATCTGGAGCCACAGGGTGAGGCCAGCAATATTCCCCCAAGCCCCTCAGCACCTCCATGGACAGGCAACCTCAGGGGGCCTCATGGGCTCCCCGTTTCTCCTGTTCTTGAAATGAGCACCCTGGAGCCGGAAATGAGTTATCTTTCAGACCTACGCGGGGTGCATAATCATCATCATCATCATCATCGGAATAAGGCACCAAGGTAGGATGAGACGGGAAGCAATGGTCTGTGAAACAAAAAGCTTCAATGTTTCCCCCCCAGTTACTGCTGCAGGAGGCAGCCTAGGGCAGGCAGGCGACACGCCGGGGTCCATGGGGGAGCTGAGAGAGAGCAGCCCAGATCGTCTCAGGACTGAAAAGCAACTGTGCTAACGAGCCGCATTCCCTGCCTGGGAACCTGCAGGCAGAGCAGATACCCAGTCACCTCCTGGCTGACGTCACAGAAGCTTGGAGGGACAGGGAGGGAGGAGAGAGGAGGGAACCTCTGCACCAAGGCAAACATTCGCACTGGGTGTGTCCCTCCATAAACGGTCCAAGAGGCGGGGACGTCTCTGAGAATCCCCAGGAAGATGCATCAAAAAATAATTATGAATGCCTCTTCCCACAACAGCAACACCACCAGGAAAGAAGGGGGGAAAGCAGGGAAGAAAAGCCCTTTACTAAAAGGCACTAGTATCTTGCCAGCATTTTTAAATGAACGCACTAGCCATTCTACAATTCAGGCCGCGCCAGCCTCCGGGAGAGCTGTGGCCAGATCCGGCCACAGCAGGCACTAGACAGAAGCCCACAGACCCTCCCTTGCAGCTGTCCTGACCGGTGGCTACTTTGGAATGAGGCCGAAGCCATCCCCTGTCACAAAAGGCTTCCGCACAGCTCAATGCCAAAGCAGGTTAAGGGGTGGACGTGAGACTCGGCAGCAGAGGGCTCGTGAGGAGGAAGAGGAGGCCGGGTGGGTACTTGACAGAGAAGCTGCAGAGGTGCTGGAACTTCACAGGTAAATCCTTCTCAAGTTAAAGGCTTGTCCTACACCACATGAAACTCAGCCAGAACACATTTCTGCAAATGAATTCCCAAGTCACAAATATTCTGAATTTGGTAAGAATCAATGAATAGCACAATGTCCATAAGAGGAGCACTTTGTATAACCAAGGACAGCTGACATTAGAGGCAGCGTGACTGAAGCTCTCTGCTGGCCCGGGAAATAGCTGAGCTCCCAGAGAGGCAGATGCCCTCTGATTGCTCACTACCACCATCTCCACAGCCCCTTCAAGGGATCCCTGGCAAAGCTGAAACCTCAGATCCATTCTTTTTAGCTCCAGACCACAATGCAAGTAAACTCTGGCAAACGGGTTCCAAGTATTACCATTTTCTGAATCTCAATTGAGACCTCAAACTAGAGGACTCAGGCAGATCTAGGTTTGAATCCCAACTCTGCAGCTTGTTGTGTGACCTTGGGCCAATAACTTAACCTCTCTGAGCCTCAGTTTTCCCATCTATAAAGTGGGGAGAATGATACCACATAAGATTGGAAAAATCAAGATTGCCTATTGACACAGAGTAGGTAATCGAAAGACAACTGCTAACGTGTATCTAATGTTCACAATATGCCAGGTGTTCTCTACTGTTTTACACAGTCATTCAGCAAATCTCTGTTAAGGGCTTGCTACGTGCCAGTTATTTTGCTTCAAATAGGGACTTTAAGCCCTGTATTAGAGATGAGACAACTAAAGATAAGAGAGGCTAAGTAACTTTCCTAAAGTCACACAGCTAGGAAGTTGTGGGTCTGGAATATGAACCTGGGTCTGACTTCAACATACATGCTCATATCCACGCCACTCATAACAGATTACTGTTATTTGGCTTTTCACAAGCAGCCTGAGTTCAGAGTTCATACTTTCACAGCTCCTGGCCCTCCTCATGAATAATAATAAAAGAAAAAGAGCCAGGTGCCAAAAAGGGTCTCCTACTTGGAAGGCCTTCTCCAGAGGGGCTGCTTCATTGACAGCTCTGGGCTCGCAACGTTTCTGAGAACAGCTCTGCGCTCTGCGCCAGGCCCCCGTGCTGGAGCTCTCTCCGGGGTGAGACCTTGTCACATCCCATCACACCAGCCGGTGCACACGCCCCAAGTGTACATAGGGACAGACGCTCTCGCCACGGAAATACCTCCCCACCAGCAGGGAGTGGGAGGATGTTCAACACCTCCTGCGAGCCTTTTGTTTTTTCTAGGAGTCAGTCTCCACCAGTTCTGGGGCTGTTGCTATCCTCATACTGGAACTAGGGTGGAGAGGGGCACAAGAGGGAGGAGACAAGCAAGGATGCTGCTTGTCAGCTAGCTGCCATATCCAGTCTGTTTCCTGACTGGGGAGGGGGGACTTCATGAGAGCAAGTCCTGATGTAAAAGCTCTGGTTTCTTACATCCAGAGAAATTGCAGGAAGTTTAAACACACTTGAATGAAAAAGAGCTGAAAGGCAGGATTCAGAGAACATTAAACTGGATTGTTGAGAAGTGAACATGCTTGCTGGGTTGATCCCTAAATGCAGCAATGTATCAGCAGCTTCTCCTATCTGTGCCATAAGTCAGCCAGGAGCAGCTACATGGGAAAGGGGAGAAAGGAGAAGGCTTGACCAGATTGCACCATAGGACGGGTGAGGGGAGAGTTGTGGGCAAGTCCCAGCTTCTCCTGACAGTTCAGAAGACAAGCCCAGTCTTACTGAAGACGTCCTGAATGCACTGCCAGGGTGTCCTCCTGCCTAGTGCAAACAGTCTCCAAAAGGCTTCAACCTCCCGTTCCACATCTGCTTAAATCCTTTCTCCTTCTGGGCAACTCCCAGGAAAAAAAATTAAAAGTCTGGTTTAGAGGTACAGCCCAGGACACAGGGGGCCAAGAAGGAGTCTAGTCTTAGAGATAGAGGCATCCTTCAGGTCCCTTCCTGCAGCAAAACTCCATTCCCTGGTAAATGCCAACTGGAGTTTCCAGGTGCCAGGCAAGTGACAGGCCAGGCCTTCCAGGTGGAATATACTCCTTCTGCCCTGGCTGTTGGAATTGTGAAACCATTGTACATGTTTTGGCAAAAATTGCTTTTTAAATTTTCCGAAGTTTTCAAAATTGGGCAATGCTCCTTTGGCTTTCTCACTCCTCTCCCTTTCTCCAGTGGCTGCCAGGACTGGGGAAACTGGTTTTAAACCTGGATTAAAGGTTGGGAGGTAGGGGGTGAGAAAGGGCAGCCTGACCTGTTTCATCTGATAAGTGGAGTTAAGCTTTTGAAACAAGGGTGCATCGGTCTTTGCAATGGTCTAATTAACACTCACCACTAACGTTTTTAATTAGTCTTCAATGCCAATAGGAGAAACGGAGGAGCTTCTTGGAAACCCAGTTTTTCATTAATTAATCAATAAATAAGTTACATAAGAGGTACGAAAGAGAGCCAAGGAAACGTGGTGGCTTCTAGGATGGGTTTTTGATCTAAGGGCTTTCTTTGCTCCCAAAGGAAGCCCGCAAGCTGGCCACTTCTGCTAAGCCTCCGGGGAGAGCTGACCCAGCCGCCAACCCTGGCGCCTTTATCTGTGCACTGCGAGAGAGTGGAGCATGCTCCCGCCTCTTCCCTGAAGAAAAGAAAGGATCACACACAAAAATAAGTCACTAGGGCCCCAGCTGGGCGGCGCGGGCTGCTGCTGCGAGTCCCTTCGCTGCAAGAAAGGAGCCGGCTCAGCGGAGCGCACACCAGGGAGGCACCGCACAGCGCTCCGACGCCCCCTCCCAACCCGCCGCCCTCGCCCCGCCGCCCGCGGCTAACCCCAGCGTGGGAGAGCCGGAACAGGGGACCCGAGGCCTGGCCTAGTTGCCCCCGGCTCGGCTCCGATCTGATCCACATCCACCAACACACACACACAGATGTGGACAGACGCAGACACCGTGAAGAGACAGACACAGACCGACACACGCGTAACAGACACGCACAGACATCCAGACTTACAGACACACATACACACACCCAGATACCTACAGAGCTCACATCTCACACAAACACACCTACCCAGAGAGGGGCACGCGCAGACAGGTACTAGATCAACACTCGGAGACAGACGTGGCTAGAAAACAGAGGCGCAGACAGAAAACACACACCGGCTCATAGATAACGCCGAGAAACAAGCGCACAGAGAGGTCACACACACAAACCGAGAACACATAGAGACGCTAATAGAAGGATCCACAAACAGCAATACTCAGACACAAGCACCGGGAGAGGGCGTTAACAGACACTCATGCCAACAGCAAACACAGGGGGACCCCAGCTCCAGTATACACCCAGAGACACAATCATGCAAAGGAGGGACGCACAGAGACACGCGAACCGGAGACGCTCAGAAACACAAGAACACGCACAAGGAGATCACCCAGCCTCAGGCACTTACACTCAGAGGGACACACACCCACTCCGGATGGGGGCGTGTGCAGTGGCGCTGGAGGTCGGGGAAAGTGCGCCCTGGAGCTACTGGACCAGCCTGGGGCACCGCGCAGCGCCCCCAGCCCCGCATCTGCTGCGGAAGAGTTTCCCAGCGCATCTCTGAACAAGGACCCGCCGCCCGTCTGCGTGCACCGGTCGCTGTGCGTTCCCCGGCCCTGTGTGTATGCTGCGGCCGGCGGCTCCCGAGGCCCCCAGTTCTCCACCAGGGTCCTGGAGCAGAGGTGTGGCCCCAGGCCGCTGGATGCTGGGCAGGCCCTCTCCCTGTCGCAGCCCCCCTCCTGCCCTGGCCCCTTGAGCCCAGCTCAGGGCATCCCCAAGTCCTCTCCTTGTCTGTCCAGTTACGCCGCAAACTTTCCCCAGGCCAGTCCCAGCGCCAGGCAGCTGGGCCCAACCCGACTCCAGGAAGCAGCACCGGGGGCTCCTACCTGCGCCCACGCTGGCTTCTCCGAGCTGCCGCCTCCAGCAGGTCTCGCACCGCACTCCGGCCCGCGCTTCTCAGCCGCGGCAGCCGCTGCAACCGCTCCTTGCCCTCCCGTTACCCGGGAAACCGCCTCCTCCTCCCTCCCGCCAGCCAACCAGCGCCGTTCACATGGCGCCTCGCTGCCAATTGGCGGCCTCGCCATCCCGGTCCCCTTCAAGGTCCCGAGCCCTTTCCCGGGCGAGAAGACCGGAGAACGAGGTAGGGGTCTCTCTGCTGCTACTTGATATCGGGTCCCTGCAGAGCAGAGTGTCACCAGTCCCGCCTGTTAACACCCTTCTTTTGTGGGACAGACGCATTTGACACTTTAAGGAAAACCAGCATAGCTAGAGAACCTGAGTCTGAACATGCCTCAGGGCACCTGGTTCAGCCTCCCACTAAATCCAGGGATCCTCTGGACAGGTGCCCATCAGGGAGCTGTCCAGCCTCTATTAGAACCGCTCTCCTGATGGGGCGCTCTCCACCTCCCAAGACAGTGCTTAGTGCCTGCCCTGTTGACAGGGCAGGAACTCTGGTTGACAGCAAGCCTTTTCAACACAGAGCTGAAATCTGCCTCCATGCCAAGACCCATTTCTGCTTGCTTAGACATTCAGAACAAGGGCCACCTAACAGCCAGGTCTTTGAAACTAGAAGGGAATGCATCCTGTCCCCCAGGTGACCCATCTACAGACAGTTCTTCATTCTTCATTCATCTTATCTTCTCCCAGGGCCATTTTGAAATTAGAGAGGCTGTGTTCAGCATGTCTCTCTGTCTCTCTTTCATGGAGTGGCCTAGTACATAAGTGCCCAGATGGGAGGATCTCTGGAACCTAGTACTGTTTGCAAATAAGACTTGAACTAGTGAAAACAAACATTTTCTCATCTCCTAAGTTGAGGTCCAGTCCAAAGACATGGAGTGAAAGGGGAGGCCAGACATGTATGAAGAGGTGCCAGGGTGTACATTTCTCTCTCCCTCTCTCTCTCTCTCTCTCTCTCTCTCTCCTTCCCTCGCTCCCTATTTCCCTCTTATTTTATCATCCAATCAAAACTTACCCCATCACGTGAGGTACCCAAGATGACAAGGCAAGGAGTCCTACTGGTCCTAGCAGGAGAGTAGCCTGGCCTTTCCAGAGCCTCCAGGTGCCACCAGGCTGCAGGGTCTGTCCACAGCCACAGGCTGGTCTTCCCAGACTACCATCTGGTGAAGACCAGGTGGTCCCAGTGTTCTCAGAATGCTATGGACCCAGACATCTCATTAGAATATGAGCCCAAGACTCACACCAAAGCAGAAGGCCCATCTGCTGTTGGGCCCCTGCTTGGGAGATGGGAGGTGACTGAGGCTCAGGAAGGGAGGTGCACTTGTCTGCCATCAGAGCAGGAGGTATTGATAGGACCAGACTGTACTCAGCTGGACCTCTGCCAGCTCCAACCACCCCTCCTAGATCTGGTGGTAAGAAGGGGGCTAGAGTCCCCTCTCCTTGAGAGCAGAGGGCCCAGCTGCAAGGATGTGAGGATGGCAGAGGTGAGGGATTTGCAGCTGTGGTGACAGTTCATGGTCACTCAAACACATCCACATGCATTACACTCCCGGGCCCTGCCCCAGAGGGGCCCAATGAGACTGGTCACAAGGTAGAAATGAAAAGTGAAAACCATGTTCTTTCTTAGCCAATTGCTACAAGTCTCTCTGAGCTCATGCAAGGAACAAGACCAGCAAGGGAATGGTAGAGGAGTGACATCATGAACCCAGTCCTAGGGAGTATGATATAGTCAGAAAACATAAAGGCCGGGCGCGGTGGCTCACACCTGTAATCCTAGCACTCTGGGAGGCTGAGGCGGGCGGATCGCTCAAGGTCAGGAATTTGAAACCAGCCTGAGCAAGAGCGAGACCCAATCTCTACTAAAAATAGAAAAAAAATTAATTGACCAACTAAAAATATATATACAAAAAATTAACCGGGCATGGTGGCTCAGGAGGCTGAGGCAGGAGGATTGCTTGAGCCCAGGAGATTGAGGTTGCTGTGAGCTAGGCTGATGCCACGGCACTCACTCTAGCCTGGGCAACAAAGTGAGACTCTGTCTCAAAAAAAGAAAAAGAAAAGAAAACATAAACCTGAGACAAATAGCTTAGGCTGAAATCCCCTTCCCCCCACTTATCAGAAATATGATTTCATCTCTGAACCTAGATTGTTCTAATCTATAAAACAGGAAGGCTAATATTCCTCTTCATAGAGATGTTCTGAGGATCTGATGTTATCATGGATGAGCACATACTTTGTACACAGTAATGGACCTTGCAGAGAAAGACTTTTACCAATAGACCCAGTTTGCCCCTGTGGTAGTTAATTTTATATGCCAACTTGACTAGGCTATGGTACCCAGTTTTTGGTCACACATCAGCGTAGATGTTGCTGGGAATGTATTCTTTAGATGTGATTAGCATCTAAATCAGTAGACTTTGAGTAAAGCAGATTACCCTTCATAATTTGGGTGGGGACCTCATCCCATCAGCTGAAGGCCTTGAGAAAAAAGACTGAGAAAGAAGGAGCTCTAAATGTGTATGTATTCTGTTGGTTCTGTTTCTCTGGAGAGCCCTGAATAATATACCCCCTTCCTGGAGTGATGAGGATTTGCCAGGCAAAGCCAAAGAGCAGAGACAACCAGGTGGCTGGATTTGTAGCCTGGAAGTTATTGGTGCACGTGTGCATGTTTCTCGAAGTTTGGTCCAGGTGAGTGTTGACTTATTTTCACAGGTGGCTTCAACCCACCACTCTATGCAATGACCTTTCACATACTAGAGGTGGCATCCTGAGGAACATTTTGCTAAAATAGCTACCTTTCTCTCCTGCCATTTATGCCACCTGCCCTGGTCCCCACCTGTACACTATGATCAAGGAGGACAGGGTCTGTTCTATGGAGATTCTGATCTCTCTCTCTCTCTCTCTCTCTCACACACACACACACACACACGCACACACACTATAATCCCTAGTGAGAATTGCAATGGCAAAGACCTTAACACCTACTGCCAACTGCGAGACCATTTTGCAAGACCATTTTTGCCTCAATTAGGATGCACATATTTTAAAAAATGATTTCTAGTCACCCATACAGGATCCTAACCCAAAACCCATTTTGCAAGACCATTTTGCCTCAATTAAGAATGCACACATTTTAAAAAATGATATCCAGTCACCCATGTAGGATCCTAACCCCAAACCTGACCCATCACATGAAGAAAGAGTTACTTCAATTTCAGATATTGAAAAACAGGAACCAGAGTACAACCAGGTCTCCCAGGGACTAGAACTGCAAGGCTAGGGGCTGTAGCAACCTGCTCCATGCCTTCTGGAAGGGAATGCACATTCTCTTATCTTCTTTTCTGCTTACCCACCTTTCTCGTGGCTGAATACAGCTGCCAGCCCAGTGTCTACATCAGGATCTCTCAGTGCAAACATCCCACAGAGTTTGCTGACAGCTTCTGGAACTTGGTTCAAATTGTCATGAGAGGATCTGATTGGTCATTGATTTTTGGATCAGGTCAAGGGGTCCATTGGCGACGGCAAATAGGAAATGGACTTTTGAATGGTTAGGCAATGTCAGACATTTGTAGCCCACGATGAAAAGAGGGTAGGCAAAGTATTTACTCAGTTTATCTCCTGACTCCTAAAACTGAGTCCCTTGCACCTCAATTTCTTGTCTTCAAAATAAAAGTACCCACATACTCCTTCAGAGCTAGGGCATACCTGAAGCAAACATATGTGAAGCACTTTAGGAAATTAAAGCATGTATTTTTCCTATAAATTAATGAAAATCTTTCATCCAACCTTGAGAAGATGTGAGGAAGAAGTTCTTCATCTTTGAACTCTATTAAGCAGACTGGGTGTGGTAGATTCAGCTCAGACACTGTCTTATATGAGCTGGACATCAGAGAGAGTTGGAATATTAAGCATAAAAATGCTCTCTCATGTCTTTAGCTGTCTCTGAATTGGACACAGAACCAGTTGGCCAGCAGAGCATGAAAGGAGATGGAAAACATCCCTCCAAGCTTTTCTTGGATTGGTGAACTTTCATTCCCTTTGGGGATCCAAATATAAGAATTTTCCCACCCCACCCCCAAATCCTTGTCAGAATTGGTTGTTTCCTTCTCTGAAATCCCATAGTATTTTGTTCCCATTTCTTTTAAAGCATTTGCCCTACCATGTTATAATCATCTCTTTTCATACTTATCTTCTTACTACTCATTCATTCCTTGATCATTTACTCAATCCTGTAACAAATTTTATTGCCCAGTAAATATTCAGAGATAGAGCAGTGAACAAGGTAGGGAAGCCCCTCCTCTGATGGTAAGAGAAAATAGAAAGTAAACAGATATTTAATTCAGATAATTTGAGGGAGTAATTGGAGCTCTGCAGAGAATAAAAATAGGATGGTGTGAGAATGACTATTGCAGGTGACTTCTTCAAGGAGAAGAAATTTAAACTGAGATCTGAATGATGAGAAGGACACATCCATGCAAGGATCAAGGGGAAGAACATTCCAGGCAGAGGCAACTGCAAGTGCAAAGACCATGAGGTAGATGGCAGAACAAGCTTGATGTGCTTGGGGAGCAAAAAGGTGGTCGATGCAACTGCAGCACAGTGATCAGGGAGAGGACGTATAGGATGGATTTAGGGAGTAGCCAGAGCCAGATCATATTGAGCTTTAAGTCCACTGAAAGGAGACTGGATTTTATTCCCAGTGCTACTAGAAGCCATGAGAGTGTTTTGAGCTTGGAAGTGACCTGATAGGATTTAACAGATCGCTCTGCCTGTTTCATGGAGAACTGACAAGGATGGAAGCAGGAAGTTCACTTAGGAAGCAATTGTACAGTCCAGGCAAGAGTCCACTGGACCAGGATGGTAGTGACAGAGATGCATAAAAGATAGATGGAGTTGAGGAATACTTCGGAGTCAGAATCAATAAGGCTTGGAGGTTGAAGGAAACAAATTGTGTATAATGTCTAGATTTTTTAAAAACTTGGGTTCATAGAGCTCCTTCAATGCAGAAATAACCTCTTATTTCTCTTCTTATGCCCCCTGATTAGAAAAGAACCAAACATATGAGATACTTATTGAATGTTTGGGTGGATGACTGAATGGATAGATGGATGGATAGATAAGTGAATCCTTTAGAAATACCTTGTTCACATCAGCCTGGGGGCAAACCAGCCTATGGGAATGGAAATGACAGAAAAGTGTTCACTCTTTCTCTTTTCTATACCCCTGCATGATGCCAGATTTATCCTCACCCAGTATCTTTCCTTCCCCTTAAGACTTAGTGCCATTTGTCTCTTCCAACATAACTGTACTCCCTCACCTCACCCTCTATACATACCACTTAAGTTTATGGTATATTCTCTCTATATGATTATGTTTTCTTGCTCCTTCATTTACTTACATGATACATTTTATGAGCAACTACATATGCCAAGAACTTTCATGTCTGTTCAATATGATGTCATGATGAGAACACACAAAGAATTAGGAAATCTCTGAGAAGTTGAAAGGAAAGATGCAAAGGTTTGCAATAAAGACCATAGCCTTCCCCGTCTTCATTCAGAGCCGGTATGCTCTTGGTTTATTCGCACTCTTAATGAGACTGGTTATATTGTTTTCAAGCCCACAGAAAATCAGAGGAAGGCACTGATCCCCTACCAGTTGGCAAACTGACAGCTGTAAGAAGTAAGAGACAAAAATCTAACAGCAAGAGAGGAGACCAATAAACCTATGAAAGACAAAACAAAAGGTCTGAGCAATCTGGGACCATTTAGCGAATGGACAATCCATCTTACACATCTCATCTATTCATTAAACTACGTGAATCCATCATAATGCTGACTCTGGTTTCAACAAAGGTCTTGCAAAGCAGGGAAAATTTCAGTATCATAGAAAGCTTTTCAAATAAATTGGCCAAATAGAATTTAAGGGACAAGTCCAGAGCTACTAAAAAAAGTTTAAGTGTCAAAAATGACTTGAACACTAGATTGCCAATGCTTTATACTGATAGAACTATTAATTTCAATTTATTGAACAACCCCAAGACATACCAATTGCTTTAAATACTTGACATCACTGAAGCTCCACTATAGCTATATGAGGTAGATTACTATTATCTTATTTTCTGAAGGAAGGAAGAGGAAGAAACAGGTTCAGAAAGGTTGAGTAACTTGCCTTTGTTCACAAAGCTAGTTAGCAGCAGTTCTTTTACAACCAAATCAGTTTTACAACCAAATCTTTTACAACCAAACCAGTTTATGCTAAAGAAGACCATAAACTGTATCTATTTCTTATTTTTTTATTCCTTATAATGCTTAGCACTGATCTTGGCATGTAGTAAGTTTTCAGAGTAGGGGCTCAGGGTTCATTCACCCAACAAATTGGTTCCAGGAATTATGCTGGTGCTAGAGATACATTGGAGATTAAGCTCCACAGAACCTGTTTGGGGGGTGGGGGTGCAGCGTGAAGAATGGATAAATCTATTCCACAGTCTTTAAAAAAATCAATTTGTTATGATCCTACCAAACATGACTCTTCTTCTGGATCTTTTGGGATTAGCTGAAGTTTCACTCTTGAAAAGAATAAATACCAGCTAACAGTAAAGTTAGAGATTGGCCTTTGAAAAAAGTCATCATCCCACCTATATTGTTCCTGTTTCTCAGGAGGCTGGCAGTCCTCATTTTAGGTTGCCATCTTTCTGCAACTTCACTGAAAGGTGACTTAGTGGAAGTCACTTCCAGCTCCTCTAGACCTTGGTATCCTCATTTGCAGAATGGCTGTGGTGGAGTTAGAAGAGGGGAGAGAAAAATTGGTTATGACACTCTGGTTCTCTCTCCTCCTACCCCTGGCAGTCTCTCCAAAAACATTTCTCTCATCACCCTTCACTCAGCACCACCATGGTTGAATAGCTAGAGTAGATGTAAAGAGCCCATTTACCCAACTGATAATGGGTTAAGACAATGCAGCATTGTCTAAAATAGACAGAGTCTGGGAGAGAGCTTATTGTCAGCTGGCAAGGGGTGGAAGCAGGGGTGGGCTGGCTCTGGTTTCCTGGCCTCTAGTGGCTGGCACTTCTGCAAGCATGGGAGGATGCTATAAAAACAGGCCTGCTGAGAAACACCCACGGGCAGCATGAGCACATCAGTTGGGCTGAGAAAGAGTCAATGTAAACAGGCTTGGGATGGAAATTTCTAGGGAGGTTGGAATGGGTAACATAATCCAAGCTCTAAGTTTATTTCAGTAGGCTCTTTTGGTTTTCAAGATATCTTAACAAAAGGGGGACATATATAACTACTGGAAATGGAACGGAAAGTAAAACTGTGAAACAGATCCAACAAACATTTATCAGTGCTCACTATTATGCATGCACTGCCCTCCCTACTGGGAATACCACAGTGAACATGACCCATAAGTTTTCTTCTCCCAAGGGATTTATGTTCTAGCATTGGAGCCAGTCATTAGACACAGAAACAAATATATAATCTGAATAATCTTAGATGGGAATGATTACCCCCAAAGAAGTAAAATAGGATATGATAAACAGTGACTGAGATTGGGGACAGCAGCATTTCCCAACGTGACCAGAGGGGCCCTTGTGGGGAGATGACAATTTGAATTAGACCTGAAGAAACTCCCCAAATGAAGGTTTGCAGGAAGAAAGTCATAAACAGAGCAAATAGCAAGTGCAAAGTCCCAGAGACCACAATGAGTTTGATGTAGTCAAGAAACCAGTGTGGCTAGAGTGGCAAATGTTGAGTATAATGCAATTAGGCCAGAGAAGTTTGTTCTAAATGCAATGGGCCTCCCATCCAAATACTAACCAGGCGCGCCCCTGCTTAGCGTCTGAGATCCGACATGTTCAGGATGGTTCTATGCATCATATGGAACCAGAGAAAAGCCCATATAGCTAAAGCAACCTTAATCAAAAAGAACAAATTGGGAGACATCAATTTACCAGACTTCAAGCTATACTACAAGGCTATAGTAACTAAAACAGCATGGTACTGGAACAAGAACAGAGACATAGACCAATGGAACAGGACTGAGAACTGAGATATAAAACCACCTTCATATAGACATCTGATTTTTGACAAAGCAGACAAAAACATATACTGGAGAAAAGAATCCCTAGTCAAAAAATGGTGCTGGGGAAATTGGACAACCACGTGTAGAAGACTGAAACAGGATCCACACTTTTCACCTCTCACAAAAATCAACTCATGATGCATAACAGACTTAAACCTAAGGCATGAAACTATAAGAATTCTAGAAGAAAATGTTGCAAAAACTCTTATAGACATTGACCTAGGCAAAGAATGTATGAGGAAGACCACAAAAGCAATCACAGCAATGACAAAAATAAATAAATGGGATCTGATAAAATTAAAAATATTCTACACAGCCAAAGAAACTATCACTAGAGTGAATAGACAACCTACAGAATGGGAGAAAATATTTATATGCTATACATCCGATGAAGGACTGATAACTAGACTCTATATAGAACTCAGGAAAATCAGCAAGAAAAAAATCAAACAACCTTATCAAAAAGTAGGCAAATGACATGAGCAGAAACTTTTCAAAAGAAGATAGACTAATGGCCAAGAAACATATCAAAAAATGCTCAACATCTCTAATCATCAGGGAAATGCAAATCAAAACCACAATGAGATATCAATGAACTCCAATGAGAATAGCTTTTATCAAAAAGTCACAAAGCAACAAATGTTGGCATGGATACAGAGGGATAGGAACACTCATATACTTCTGGAGGGACTGTAAACTAGTACAACCTCTATGGAAAGTAATATGAAGACACCCCAAAGAACTAAAAATAGAACTACCATTTGATCCAGCAATCCCACTACTAGGCATCTACCCAAAGGAAAAAAGGCCATTCTATAAAAAAGACATCTGCACTCAAATGTTTATAGCAGCACAATTCACAATTTTAAAGATGTGGAAACAATCCAAGCACCCATCAATACGTGAGTGGATTAATAAAATATGGTATATGTATACCATGGAGTACTACTCAGCCATAAAAAAATGTCAGACTACCTGTTGTATTATCCTGGATGGAGCTGGAGCCCATTATTCTAAGTGAAGTATCACAAGAATGGAAAAAGAACCACGACGTGTACTCACCATTAAATTGGTACTAATTGAACAACACTAATGTGCGCATATGGAAGTAAAATTCATAAGGTGCCCAGCAGGTGGGAAGGGGGAAAAGGGGATGGGTAAATCCACACCTAACAGATGCCATGCATGCTGTCTGGGGGATGGGCACAATTGTCAGGTGGTGCAAAGGCAATTTACATAACCAAAGTATTTGTACCCCCATGATACTCTGAAATAAAATAATACTAATAATAAATAAATAAATGCAATGGGAAGCCCCTGGAGAGTTTTAAGAGAATACATTTTCAAAAGGTTACTTTGGCTGCATTGTTGAGACTGGATTATAAGAGAGGAAGCAGGGAGACCAGTTAGAAGGCCACTGAAGTCACCAGGCAAGAGACAGTTGGTGGCTTACAGTGGAGAGGGAGATCAGAGGACAGATTCAGAATATATTTTGGCAAGAGAGGCATCAAGGGAGGGTGAAAAGGTCAGTGGAGCCTCAGTGGCTTTAGGAAGCAACCACTCCCCAGGGCCACTGCTCTACCTTCCTCTCCCCCCAGTGAGGTTACTCTGTCCACACAGTGACTTCCCTTGGACCTCCGCTAGCTTAGTGTCTCCCCAGACTCTGCACCTTCAGCCTCCGTTCCCACTACTAACTGGGTCAGCCTCACTCAAGTGCCAGAGGAGGATCTGATTAGCCAGGCTCGTGTCATCATGCCAGGCCAACCTGTGGGTCATCTCCTCTTAGTCTGCTGCTCTAGGGCAGGTTGGGGACACTGGGTGCATTTCATCAAGCCAGGGCCACTGAAGCAGTGGGGCCATGGCAGGTCAGCCTCTCTCAGAAGGCGCTGTGTACCATAGGTGACCATTGGCAGGCCCTGTGGTAATCTTAGCTAGCACTCCTATATCACTTATTGTTCCAGGCACTTTTCTGCACACTTTACATATAGTAACTCACTTAATCTCACAATTGTCCCACAGGACAGACACTATTACTATCGTCCTTCTTTTGCAGAAAGGAAACAGGCACAGAGAGGTTAAGTGACTTTTCCAAGGGCACACAGCCAGTTAGGGGTGAAGTTGAGATTCAAACTCAAATAGTCTAGTCACAGAAGCCCTAATCTTAACCATTTTTGAAATCCTTTCTAAGCTCTTGCTCAGATATTACTGAAAAGGGATCTTGAATATAAATGCTGAAAAAATTAGAAATTGATATTGCTGCAGCTGCTACTGCTGCTGTTACATCTAGTGAAGCCAGGAGGAAACTGTTTGCACTGCCTGGTTTAAGCTCCAGCACTTCCATTTACTACTTCTGTGAGCTGGGTAAAGAACTATAACTTCTTCTGAGTTTCAAATTTCTCAACTATAAAACAAAGATACTATCTATCCTTGCTGTTTCATAGAGGTTGTTCGTAAAACAATGATTACGATGCCGGGGAAAAGGTGCTCTGATAAATTAAGAAAGAGATTCTGTGGGAGCAAAGAGCAAGAGCAAACTAGAGGAAAAAGTCTAGGGTGTCTAGGAAGGAACACGCCAGTCCAGAGTCCGGGAGATGTAAGACCAGGGCCCAGCCAGTGCTACGGGAGTGAGCAGCTCCAGCGCCATGCTTCTTCCCAGAGACAACAGGGAGCTGCTGAAGGGTTCTGAGCAGGAGGAGGAGTGATGTAGTTAGGTGTGTAGAACGATATCGCTGCTATCCAGCGTGAAGAAGGAATAAGAGCAGGGAAGACTTGGACGGGGAAACAGGAGGCAAGTGCAGCAATGCGAGCAAGAGACCATGAGCATACAGATCCAAGCACTAGGGAAAATATTTAGGCATAACACCAAGAGCATGTGTTGGATTCCACCACACCCAAATCCAGAGCAACGCCATGGGTGAAAAGAGAATGAGTATGTTCTTATACATGTTAAGTAGAAGTTTCAGTTACTCTGTATCTGAAGAGTGTTTGTTTCTTGGGTGTGCACTTCTCCACTGACATTTTGTTTCTGTACATTTTTCAAAGGGAAGGCTATTTGCTTTGATGACAAGGCCCGCCCTAGCTTCCTGTGTGTGGATCACAACCTTCCC
>VBSM01001265.1:22478379-22510259 GCA_008086735.1 Cheirogaleus medius
AAAAAAAAAAAAAAACCAAAGGTGTATTCTTCATGGAGAAAAAGCAGTATGAACACTGTTACCATGAATCTCATTGCCTTCCTTGATCTGCAGAAATCTCCCGTGGGGACGGGATGCTTGGCTCTGATGACGTTAAGCTTCAGGTAATAACACGCGGAGTGCCAGGGAATCTCTGAACCCAGAGATTCCAGCTCTACAAGTTCTTTTCTATTCGCTTTGGTTCTGAGAATAGTTTTTAAATATTTAACTCCAACAGGCTTACTAAGCTTTTCAGGGTAGAGGGTGGGATGAGTTTATTATTTTTAAATATAGGGACCATTATTTTTTCTGAAAAAAAATTTTTTTTAAGTAATTTGTAAACATTAATGGTGAGGGCATAAGGCAACAAATTCAGCAAATATTTATTAAGAACCTACTCCATGCCAGACATTGTTCTAGTCTAGATTCGTTGTGGTATAATAAAGAAATGGACAAAATCTTTGCTTCATGGAATGAACATTCCAGTGTAATTCACTGTGCTAGAAATGTGCACACCTCCTAGAAGGCAGAAGGCATCAAAAGTCTTAAAAATATGTTTATGTGCCCTTTGACCTGAACAATTGTGCACCCATATATGTACAAGAGTACAAAGTCATTTGGACGAGTAAAAATTTAGAAAACAAAATCCTAAATACACGACATTAAGGAACCAGTTGGATTCTGTCTTTATAGCTGAATATCACGCTACTATTAAAATAACGTAGAGGAACATTCATTGATTTAGGAAATGTTAATGATATATTACTACACACAAAAAAGTAGATTATAAAATGGTAGGTAGAGTATGATTCCATTTGTATAAAAATGTATATGAATGGAAAAAAATTCTGAAAATTTACCTCTTAATTCAGCAATATTTACTGAGCACTTCCTCTGTGCCTGGGGCGTGGGGCTACAGAAATGAACAAGATAAACCAAATCCTTTGCCTCCTAAGATTTGTGGCAGTTATCTTTGAGTGGTAGAATTTGGGGTAACTTTTATCTTTTCCATCTTTTCCATGTTTTTCTGTATTTCCCATGTCTTCTAAGCTGATCAGATATTCCTTTTTAAATTACTTTAAACAATTTTAGAAATAAACTTTGGAAATAGTTTGTAGCTTAAGGTTGGAAGATGAGCTTTAAGGATTGAAGGCCACCTCCTATGTCCTTCCTCCCTCAAGGCGGCCAACAATGGTACAACCACAGGGCAGGACCTAAAGTGATAGTGAGAGACAAAGACTGGGGTTGAAAAGGAGAGGTCACATTTCTAGCAAGATTGAGAGTGAAGCAGACAAAAAGCCAAAGCCAGAAGGCAGGGAGAATAAGCACAAAATGGAAGCCAAGGAAGAGAAGGCCCAGCTTTTTGCCAGGAATAGGGCTGAAGTGCCCTAAGCCCCTCTTGGTGCTGGCTCCACGGAGCACGGGGGCAGCAGGGGACAGAGGCACAGGATCAAGTGGGGATTTTCTCCACCTCCTTCAACACACCCGCCATCTGACCAGTAGTCAGATGGTGAAAGCCACCTAAATCTCCAATAAAAGAATGGTTATGCAACTTAAGGTTCTTTTAACGCTTATCCATATACATGTAGCCAAATAGAATTTTGAGATGCTAGCTTAAGTTTTATTTTTTCCTTATAATTCCCTAGAGGCTTGGGAGTAAATCAAGAGTGTTCGGTATTGGGGGGTGCTCTGAGAAGGGGGTCCCATGCCCTCACCCGCCTCCCCCAAGGCCAGTCCCTGGAAGGAGTAGAGATAATTTTTTTAAACAGGGATGGGGAATTTGAGAGTCTAGGAGACCCATGCCCTTTTCCTCAGGGAAGCTCAGGGAGATTGTCCCCACTGCCCCGCCCAGCGTGGTGGCATACAGTGGAATAGGAATGGTGGCAGGACAGCTCTAGGTAGAGCAAGCCTTGAGACTCCTGTGACCTCTCCAGAGCACGATGAATTATCCAAAATTTGCCATGACTGCCAAGCGGAGTGTACAGGGGCTAAGAGGGGGTCCGATGGATCTGGAGATGTGTCAGGGAGGGTACAAGGAAGGAAAGGGTATGGAGAGCAATGACCAGAGGCCACTGCTGGCCCAGGGACTGATCAATGGAGGCCAGTGGGAATGGCTGTGGGGAACTCACTTCCCAAGCCCCCTCGCCAGCTGGCTCCTGGGTGGGGTTGACCAATGGAGGCAGTGGGGGTGCTGAATGTCAGGGAAGGAGAGAAGCCAGGGTGCTTCTCTCCTTCCCATTCTGCTGCCTCAGGTGAAGTCCCACCTCCACAGACAGGTAGGCCTGTCTCCTTTGTGATTCTAGCCCCTGCCACAACCCCAAACCCCCTCTGAGTGGACCTATAGTTCCAGCCAAGCAACCCCTGCCATGCTTCTAGCCAGAGAGTCCTGGCTCCCAGGCCCCATAACTCCACCCTCTCCCCGTGTCCCTGAAGCCCTTGTGGTGACAGTAGCTTCCCCTGCAGCTACTCACTGTCCCCTGTTGGGCATCTCAGCCCTTCCATATCCATGTGTGCAGTTTCCTCTATTCCATTTGGTTTTGGTTTTGGTTTTCCTAACTATTAATAGACCTTGACAAATCAGGAGCAGAAGCCACCCTCACCCCCAACTGAGGTCTTGATGCCACGTGAGACCCCTGGGAATTTATCACAATCCCAGAGGGAAGGAGGGAGGCAGAACATCCTAAACTAACTGGTACCCTCACAAAAACCTAGGAAACCTTTAGATGTTTTCATTTCCCTGGACCTGATTAAAGTAAGTGAGGCTTTTGTTTGTTTACCATTAGGTGTAAAAGAAGTTAAAATTAAAGTTATAGAAAAATTACATTGCCATCTCTGCACACTTGAACATGTAGCTTGTGAAATTCCTGCTCATAACATGAAGTATAAACATAAAATAGATGTGTGCTATTATTTTGACTAAGTAAAATTTATATGCATGTGGACAGACAAGGAAAGGAATAAGAAAAATGGATTCCTTACGATGAGGTAGGAAGATAATATGTGATTTTAAAAAAATACCTGTTATCCTTTTTAAAATGATTGTTTTCCCTGTACGACAACTCTTCAGAGTCACCTGGAAGCCTGTACAAAGCAGACACCTTCTGCATCCAGGGTCAGCATCTGCGAAAAATGGCAAACGTTCTTCCTCTAGAGAAGCACCAAGGGAAAAGCTGACGGAACCTGAGGCGTGAAGCTAAAAATATAGGTAAGCAGCAAAGGATAGCAAAGGCGCTAAGATGCGTGCATCAGGGGCAGGTTTAGAACCTTTCTGAAGCCACATCATAATTAAACCAGGTCAGACAAAAGGCTTTGAATACACAAGACTGAATGGGGATTCAGAGCTGAGGCACCCCAAGAAAATGAGGGGTTTGGCCAATTTGGGGGTCACTTCCCTCCTGGGGTTAGATGGCATGGCCTTGCTGTCTCACAAATCAGTCCTTGTTCCCCCCCTGAAAGACAGAGTCCTGGACTAGTGGGGCTGACCTATTCTCCATGTTCTCACACCCAGGGGGACAGGTGAACAGTCTCTGCAGAAAGTTTTGAAAAGGACATGGTTAAGAAGTGATAGGGACCAACATGAGACAGTTGGGTACAGTGGTTCCAACCATGGACTTGGAGCCTGGCAGACTGGGTTTGATCCCAGCTAACCACATGCTAGATATGTGACTCCGAGGTAGCCCCTAAACTCTCTGAGCCGCAGTCTCCCCAGCTATACGTGATCGTTAATAGGACTTACCCTAGAGGACATGGGGAGTAGTAAATGAGATCACGCTAGTAAGATGCTCAGCATATGAGTGCTCAATCAACATTAGCTGCTATAATTTTATGGGATCAGAATCTCTAAGTTTAATTTTTAGAATAAACTAAAGGTGCCAAATGCAATAAACATTGAGCCTGAGACCCCGTCCTGGTCACAAAAGGAGAATGGAAAATGAATATGCTCCTGTTAAACCTTTCTTACCTTCACTGTTGGCTGGTGGCGGGAGGGGAGAAAAGAGGGTAATAAGACCCAAAAACTCAATCAGAAAAAAACAGAAGACCCAGTGGAGAACTCTTTCCCGAGGCTGACATGGAGGCACACAAGCTCCAGGTGATAAGGGATTTTGAGTAGCGTGTGTCTCTAAGTGTTCATTACGTGTCCTCATCTCTTTTATAAGCAACTCTTCTCTTTCCTCAGGACAAATAGGACTCTCAGGTCAGAGCAAAGACTACGGGTGCTTGCCTGTGCCCCTCAGCTCAGGTGGACGCTCATTGGGAGTGTCCCTCCCAATGCCACCTGCCTCCACAGCCACAGCCATCCTGCACCTGGGCAGATGGGTTCTGGACGGACAGAGGGACACAGACTGCTAGTTAATTTGTTTTCTCAGGCCACACAGCCAGTCTCTGGAAATCAAATGACATATTCAAGCCTAATGCTCCCAAGTCCTATGACTCTTAACATTTTGAAAGGCCAGTACTCTTGAAAATCTTATGAAAACTTTAGATCCATCCCCAGGAAAATGTACGCGTGCAGCTACATCCTCTATTTCGCACACTCTTTCAGGGTATCTATGAAGCCACACGAACCTTCTAAGGTCTAAAGATAATTTGGTTCATGATAAGACTTTTAAATCCTTGAACAGGAAATTTCAAGTAACATCCACTTAGGATGAATGACAATGTAAAAACAAACAAACAAAACACATTCTTTCTGTAGCAAAGACCAGCTGCTTCCCTGGTTTTTGCGTGACCCTTACAAATTTCAGGGACTCATGTGGTAAAGCCCAATTTCCACTCACATTCCAAAATCCAATCAGTCCCTCATGTAATGGTCCTCCTTCCAAATGTTTACGATCCTGTGACATCCCCAAGGCACACCCCTGTTGTCCCTCCTAACCAGCTGGGCAGTCAAGGCAAGCCTCGTTGCAAAGCTGTCAACGCAAAGGCAAGAGGTTACATAATTCCAATTAGCAGAAGCCCCACCAACTCTAAACAGCTCCTTGCCACTTCATCATCTCTCCCCTCCAAGGAAATAATCACAATTGCCACCAACATCCTGGAAACAAAAGCCGACAGAATAAACACGCTGCTCTCCGGCAGACCTCAGGATTAAAATGTAATCTCGAAATAAAGTCTAATAACTTTCCCCCTTTTGAACACACTTGGAATAAAATTAGCATATAAATCAAAGCTTAATTAGGACATTGTAACAATGAACAGCACCGGCTGGTATTAAGGGTTTCAGGCCCAATACGATGCATCAAATAAACACCATAATTAGAGAACAAAATCAGGGCGGTCTCCTGGTAATCAATCACCCAGCTAGGTTCAAGCCTTTCAACTTGAGGGTCACCTCTGTTTTCCGTCTTGTGGATCTTGCCTTCCAGCCAGTCTGTCCCAGGAGACTTCATGCATCTTCCAGCCTGTGTCTCTGGCACATCACTTGGCCCCAGCTCTTGGCTTTCAAAGGGAGTCCGGGCCCCGAGCAGGTGTGAGGACACTTGCAGCTTGCTCAGAACAATAGCCGATGGGCTTCCCGAATGAAGCATTTATTCGTTATTGGAGCTGCACTTGCCTATTATCCAATCCAGACAAAGTATCTATTTGGGACAGAAAGCCAGGAATCCTTAAGAAATGTCTCTTCTGCTTTCACTGTGCTCCAGCCACACTGGCTTCCTGCTGTTCCACACACTCACCAAGCGAATGCCGCCTCAGGGCCTTTGCACAAGCTGTTTCCTTTCCCTGGAATGCTCTTCTTCCATGTGGCTTTCTCCCTCGCTTCATTCAGATCTTTCTACTAAAACATCACTTCACCATCTCCCTTATCTAAAATAGCACCTTCTATCACTGTTTAACTCCCTTTGCTGGGGAGCTTAAGGGGCCACTAAATAGCACCCTTCTACCCCCTGTTAGCTCTGATCCAATAGCAGAATAAGAAAATAGCAAGGCAGAGGAGAGGACAAAATCTCACCTTTTAATTTCGAGTAGAGCTGATGTTTAAACATGTGACTTATACCTGTGGGCAAGTGGGCTTCTGGGTACCAATGTGCTGACCAGGCAGCAGGGGTCACCTAAGACAGGGGTCCCCAACCTATGCTGAGTTGTATAATTATTTCATTATATATTACAATGTACTAATAATAGAAATAAAGTGCACAATAAATGTAATGCGATTGAATCATCCCAAAGCCATCGTCTCCTCTCCACCGCCCCCCACCCCATCCATGGAAAAATTGTCTTCCATGAAAATGGTCCCTGGTGCCAAAATGGTTGGGGACCACTGACCTAAGTGGCAAGGCAGCAGGAGCCGAGCAGGCAGAATAGAAGGGAGGAAGAGCAGGGTGTCAGGTGCCGCATTCTCTATCCCCAAAATCACCTAAGTGAACCGGCCCCTCCTGCCTGGAGGCGTGTTCCACAAGGGCAGGCCCTCCTGCCACATGGGAGGAACTTGAGGAAGGGAAGATGCTGCTCCCGTGCCCCCACTGGCTTTAGTTTTCTTCATAGCTCTTACCACCACCCGGTGAATCACATCAGTATTTGTTTAGTTTCTGTCTTCTCATGCTAAATGCAAACTCCAGGAGGGTGGTACTTTGTTGCTTACCGCTGCATCCTGAATCCCCAGGGCCTAGAACCGTGCCTGGTATGAAGTAGACATTCAGTAAATAGTTGGGGAAAAAATGAATGAGGGAGTCTTTACTTGCATCTTTGAAGAGACTTTGTATTCTTAGGCTGCAACGTGCCTGGGCTGTGGTTGCCTTTCATGCTGTAGACTCAGGAACTATTTCTTTAGGATCTAGAGCTTTCCCTTTGGAAAGTCCTAGTATAATTACCTATGAGCTCCTTGAATGTCTACATGATTTCTCACCTAGTTCGGCTTTCCTGAACTCCAAGCCCATCGAGTTTAAGCTCCATGATGCAGGATGATGTCTATCTCACTCACTGTGTCATCCCCTGCTCCTGACAAACCGTCTTCCCTTCAGTGTCGAGTGAGGGAAGGGTCCACGCAGCCTGAGGCTGGGCTTGGGTTTCCGGCTCCCTGGGGTCGGGCCATCTGCTTGAATTTGTGCTGGGGCCTGGGCAGAATCCACCTCCAGCTTCTCAGCATGCCCCCTCCTGCTCCTCCTCCAAGTGACTGCTGGCTCCCTGACACTGCCCCCAGATCACCAGAGCCTGGCACAGGAGAGAGATCCCTGCCTCAGTCGAATCTCTCACCTCTAGCAGACTCTGGCTTTGCTGGGAGTGGAGGGACCCAGGGGAAGTGTCACAGACTATGCCCAGAGGGGCCCAGCCGGGTCGGGGAGGCAGATGCATAAAAATCTGCAGTGTGACCACCTCTTCTGCATTAGACTAATACTGACCACTACACCTGATGATGGCTCCTGTCCCTTGGTGTCCACTATGGGCAGAACAAGAAGACAAGGACATCACATCCTTCAGCTCATTCAATCCACAATAATTCTATGAAACAGTTACTATTACTAGTAGTCCCACTTCACAGATGAGGAAATTGAGGCTGAGAAAAGTAAATTATTTGTTCAAAGTTCTGCAGGTAGTCAGTGGTGAGGTCAAGACTCAAGTCCAGGTCTGTCTAACTTTTTTGGAGAACTTAAGCTCTTCTTGCCTATCCTTTCCTCTCTTGGGTCTGTCTTCTCTCCAGGTCGCCTCTCCCCATGCCAACCCAAACTAAGGGATGAATGAGCAAGAATCCCACAAGGTGGCAGGCCCCACAGCCTCCACTCCTTCCCACACAAGATCACTTGCCGAACATGCACTCTTCCCTCTCCACGCCTTGCTCATGCTCCACATGAAACTCTCCTCCCCATGCTGCGAAATCCTGCTCAGCTTTCTAGGCCCAGTTCACATGTCACCACCTCTGCGACCACTCTCCCAGAGTCTAGTTTAATCACCCTGCCTCCCCCTCCACATCAAGAACATGCCCCTATTTCAGTGGTTCTCCAAATGTAGTCCCTGGACTGGTAGGAGCAGCTGCGTGGAACTTGCTAGAAATGCAAATTCTTGAACTCCAACCCAGAGTTACTAATCAGGATTCTAACAAACCCTGTAGCTGAGTCCAATGCATACATATGGAAGTCTGAAAACCATGCTGTAGTTCAACACATCTCATTAGAACCATTTGCATGCGTTTGAGAAAGTTACTCATGTGGGAGGACCTGCCTGGCCAGGCCTGGGTAGGGTGAGAGTTTATCACACAGTGGGTGCTCGGCTAACTTAGAAAGTTCTTCCATTCCCAGCAAGGGCCTGACAACCTCGTGGCTTAGTGATGTCAGTGATGACAAGCGATGGGTGGGGGATGGAGGGGACATTTGAGTCAAGTAGGCCTTCCAGGGTCCTTTGCAGCAGGCTTCCTCCTCCAGCACTGCACCTGCCACCTGCTTGTTGAAGAAAAGCCCACAATTTTTCACTGATTTCTTTCACAAATATTTATTGAGCGCCTACCAGAGACCAGAGACCACTAAACATGGGAACCTAATAGCAAGTAAAATGCCAACTCTCTCTCTGTCCTCAGGGAGCCTACAGCCCAGTGTGGAAGACACACATCCAATCATAAGAGTTCACTTGAAGCTGCATTTACATTTATTAGCTTATCTGATCCTAGAGGCGGGGACTGGTTATCATCCTCTTTCTCCAGATGAGGAAATAGACAGAGAAAGGTAAAATACTTTGCCCACGTCCACGCAGTTGGTAAGTGGCAGAGCTGCGATTTGAACACAGCAAGGGTTCATCCCTGCTCTTAATCACAGCACGATACTGTCTTAAAATAATCGCAGAATAAAACTATAAACTTTGCTATTCAATGTGAAAAATTGTACACAAGAGTGAATGACAGGGATGCAGGAATGACAGATGCAATCAGAGAGGGGTGAGGGTGTGGGCAGAGAAATCTCTGGAAGAAGTGACATCTGGGCTGGGACTTGAAGAATGAGCAGGAGTTCACTCGGCTGCTCAGTGAGGCAAGGGCAGGGTACAGACAGGGCCTTTCTCCACAGAGGAACAGCACTTGCAAAAGCCTCAGGGTGGAGGCCTGGGAGAAGCCGCCAGTAGCCGCAGCCATGGGGTAGGGGTAGAGGAGCCCCCGGCTAACAGCGGGCCATGAGGTTGGAGGTGAGGGCAGTAATGGATTGCCATGACGACAGTCCTTATCCTTGATCCAACACAAAGGCTTCCCCTTTTCCAAAGAAATGTTGTCAAACGGAGGGTCCCACATGGATAGACAGCTCCATTGTGCGCGAAAATGTGGGTGAAGTGCAGAAAACCTCATCATTCACCCACTCAGACATTCAGAGATATTGATTGAGTGCCTACCATGTGTCAAGCTCTATTGTGGGCTCTGAGGATATAGCTCCATGGCCCAGGGGCACGGCCAAACCATGCCTGGGGAGAAAGAACTCTCCGCAAACCAACATTTGCATTCCTTCCTAGGCCCTGAGCACAGGCTGTGAGCCGGGCACTGTGTTGGGCACTCCATTGAATGGTCTGGTTTGCATATTAAAAAGAAATCGAAGGCACATTCCGAAATCACAACTCGACCTCCTCGTGACCAAAATGGACATCTCTTAACAATTTCAACAGCCACTTCTAGCTCACAGGATTTGAAACATTTCTTCAGAAGCTGGCATAGGATAAATCATTTTGGGCTGCTCTATACAGTGAACTTTGCTAATAGAATCTAGGGTAATGAAATGAATGTCTGTGGACCTGTAATTCATTCTGCATAACATTTACACACTCCACTCCGCTGAAATCTTGTTAAATGACTTTAGTCAGCAAAGCTCAGCCTAAAGAGGAGGTGGAGAATAACACAAATTGGTTCAAAAAGGCCTTCAGAGAGCATTTTCAAAAGCTGTCTTCATTGCTTCTTGGTTTTTTTCTCTTTTTCTATAGAATGAGACAAATGGTGTCATTGTGCAGATACCACTGAAACTGTGACATCTTGGTTTTTCATTGCACACAGGATAAAGACCAAACTCCTTCACTTTGTCTAATAAGGGCACACAGAACTCAGCTCTCCCCCTAACTGATACTACCGCTCTCTCCTTGTCACTTCTCCAAGCCAACCTTTTCTGTGCACCTCAAGTGAGCCAAGTTCATTCCCATCACAAAGCCTTTTTTCTTGCCATTCCATTGCCTCAAATGCCATTCCCTCAGATTCTCACATGGCTGGTTCTGATTCTTCACTAATGTCACAACTCAAATGTCACCTCCTCAGAGAGGCTTTTGCTGATCCACCTTAAGGTTCCCCACCTTTAGCACTCACCATGCTCTGAAATTATCTTGTTCTTCAGATTTACTTGGTTTTCTTTTAATCTCCCTCCCCCTTCTGAAATGAAAGCACCATTTAGAGCAAGGTTCGTGTCTCATCTCCAGTTGCACACACTGACCAGAAGCTACATGTGTAAGATGCAAAGACTTGTCCCTGAGTCACTGCCTGGAGGAAAACTGTCAGATGATAATGAACAACTATTTCAGATTTTAAATGAGCTTTGTGGGTTGATCTGTTGCATCAGCAAGTGCACGTATTCTTAACTAATCCGGTACCTCTGACCATTTCCTATCAGGTCGTTAGCACTTATCTAATTGATTAGTAGGAATCTTATATTCTGGATAAAAATCTTTTCTCTGTTATACAAGTTGCTAATATTTTCTCTGGGCCTATCACTCCTCTTTTAACTTTATTCATGGTGCCTTTTTTTTTGTATAGACATTCAAAATTTTTATCTAGTCAAATCCGCCAGTTTTTTGTATCATATTAGGGATGTTGATATCTGCTAAGAAGGGCTTTCTCTACACCAAAATTACAAAAAATGCACTTCAATATTTCCTTCTGGCTCTTCTATTTTCCAGCTACAATTATTCCTTCGTATTTTATAGTATTGTTATTATAAATAAGAACATTCTCCTCACTGGTTGCTTACCTAGGTAATACTAACACATAGGAAGGTTACTGTTTTTGTCTATATTGCCTTGTGTCCGGCACCTTAGTAAAATTTCTTAATAGTCAATCTTATAGTTCAGCCAAACAATCATGTCATCCTCAAATAGTTATAATTTTGTCTCTTTCTCTCCGAAATTTGTAACTTTTATTTCTTTATCTTATTGTATGGCTTTCCTGGGAATCCAGTACCATCCCAATTAATCCTAGGGACAGTAGGCATCCGTATACTGTTCTTGTCTTTACTAATGAGGCCTCTACTGTTGTTCCATTCAATGTGATGTTTGCTGCTCACTTCTTATGCTCTTTATGTTTTAAAACTTTCTTCCTCTTTAGAACTTACTAGAAGTTTTAATTAGGAAAATATGTTGAATTTTAGACAATGTATTTCAGCACTCAAAGAGAAAGTCATATGGTTTTTCCCCTTTAACCTATTAGTAGAATGAATTCATTAACAGATTTCCTAATGTTGAGCTATATTTGCTTTCCTGGAACAAAACCTTACTCCGTCATGGTATATTGTACTTTTCATACTTTTCTGGATTTGATTTAATAATATTTTATAGAGAATATTTTGCAACTGAATTTATAATAATAAGTAGCCCTTTGGGGCTGGTGCTCTTGAATGCTGGAAAACATGATGTGGAAAATTATAGATCCTCATCAATTAGGTGGTTTGTTGAAAAAATACATGGCAGGAAGTAGAATTTATAGGCATATCAGAGGCTGATGTTGGAGCCCTCTGCCAGGCCAACTACCTACTCACTTTAGAGGTCACTTTAGAGGTTCCCTGGAACTAGAAAAGAAAACCAGAGCACGTGGGGGATTTGAGGCTTGGTGAATTTAATTTTGAAGGTGCTGAAAGAGGTGTTCAATCATTTCAGTAAAAGATGATAAAGGCTAAAGTAACAAAAGAAACCCAGACTGTACCCAAATATCTCAGTGGGACCTCTCTGGCTGAGAACACGCGCAAAAAGAAATCACAGAGAAAGACATTGTGGGCATTTTTCCTTTGGGATTTTACAAGCAAAGGGAATTTCATCTTGAAATTTAATTTCTCACTGGGATCATAATAATGGAAGAGAGTGTTTCATGTTATATTATTTGGGTTCAGTGTATGTGTGTGTGTATACATATATATATATATTTGCACTAGAGTAGGCAACATGGCTGGGATAATTTGAGATGGAAAACAGAATATAAGAGCAATTTTTTGATGATGTACAATTGCCTGGAGTGTTCCTAAGACAGCGTGACCTAGAGTTAAGAAATGATTTCCTATGGTCCCTTACAGGGGCTGCATGGCCCCTGGGTCCTAGGAGGGCAGATTAGGAGATTTCAAAGGAGCAGACCCATGAGGAGGGGTCAGGGCCCTCCTGTCGGGGACAGCCCCACAGGAGGTGACCTTGGGCTTGGCCGCTGGGACCAGTGGATTAAGACAGAATAAAAGAAGAGGGATGTAGAGCAAGGGGACTCTTCAGCCCCCTGTGCCTAAGTGTCCAAACTCTGCCACTTCTTCATCTGCCTCACCACTACCAAAGGGTCTGTGACTTGGCAACCTCAAGGGTCAGAGCCCAGAATTTTCAGCGGGAAATTTTTTCATCAAGTTACTTTTCTTTAAAGGTCAACAGCTATTTATAGAGTGCTCTCTTTGGCTTCTCACCTGCAATGGGGGCTTCCTGTCCTCAGGAAAATCTGACCATGCTTCTTTTTCTCTATATTCTGTTCTTGCAAAAAAAAAAAAAAAAATTAGGACATGACCTATTCTGCAGAGAGAGAGAGAGAAACACCACCTTCCAGTACAACCGAACTTGCTATTCTCAAGATTTAGACTTAACCTGGAGAGAGAAGTGGAAAAACTCCACTTCTGAACCTAAGCCAGACTCTACAAAATTCAGCATTTGCCAGAGGCCTGTCCTGTGCCAAGCACATGTATGAGTATTAATACGGTCATGCTTTGATTCCTGCTCCTCTGTTTCTGAGGAGCACATGTGTTCTCAATTGCATGAGAAGAGGTCGGGGTCTAGCCATTGCCTGGTTTTCTAACCATCCCAAAGGACTAAACATCTCTAACCACAACAAAACAGGAGTGAGGATTAGAATCCAATCCCGTCTTCCTCCGGATCACGCTCTCAGCTTCTGCACCAGACCCTAGTTATGCTTTGTTGGTTTCATCGCTCGCCAGAGTCACCCTCATCTTCCTCTTTGTTGGGTGTCTTATGCTAATTTTTTTAAGTTGGCTGAAGAGCTTCCTTAGGAGTTATTTTTTAAAGGTTGTATGAGTAGCATGCTTGAGTCTGTCTTGAATATTTTTTTTATTTCAGCATATTATGGGGGTACAAACATTACGGTTACGTATATTGCCCATGCCCCCCCCCCGAGGCAGAGAGCTCCAAGTGCGACCATCCCCCAAACGTTGCACATCTCGCTCATTATTTTGCCTTCACATAAGAATATTTAAATGGTTATATTAATTAGAATTTCTATCTTTTCCCCCTTTAACTCTATAAATATTCCCCCTTTGTATTCTAGCATTTAGTGCTGCCAATTAGAAATCCAACACCAGTGTGTCCCTCTCTCCTTTGTAACTGGTATATTTTTTCTGTTTAAAAGATCATAGAGCCAGGCACAGTGGCTTTTGCCTATAATCCCTGTTACTCAGGAGGCTGAGGCTAAGGTAGGAGGATTGCTTGAAGCCAGGAGTTCAAGACCAGCCAGGGCAACATAGTGAGATCCCATCTCTAAAAAACCAAATTTTTTTTAATTCTCCAGGTGTGGTGGTGCATGCCTGAAGTCCCAGCTACTCAGGAGGTCAAGGCAGGAGAATCGATTGAGCCCAGGAGTTTGAGGCTGTAGTGAGCTATCATCATAGCCTGGGCAAGAGAGAGACCCTGTCTCTAAAAAATGTTTAAAAAAAAATATTGTAGGATTTTTTTCTTGGTCAGAATTCCAAAATTTCAGATGTATATATAGGCTTGTGCCTTGATAAAAATGTGCCTTTATAATCTAGATTCACATATTTTTTTCTGTTAGGGGGAAATCTTTTTTATATTAGGATTTCCTTGATTATTTTTTCTTCTTTATTCACTCTGCTCTCTCCTTCAGTGTTCTCATTTTCATGGTTTTGGACCTGCCAGTTCTATTTTATATGTTTCTTAACATTTATCCTCATAATTTCTATCTTTGTCCTTTTTCTCTGCATTCTGGAAATTTCTCCAAGTTGTCTTATATTCACTAATCCTATTTTCAACTATATGTCCCTTCTAATAGTCTCTATTGATTTTTTTCTTTGATTTTGCTCTTAGAACTCTTTTCTATTGCCTGAGTACCTATTTTATGTCAGCTCTCTCTTATTTTATCAATTTAGTGTCTTTTAAAACACCTCTGAAAATATTCGTTAGACATTTAAGTCTTTTCTTGTTTCCTGCATTAACCGTTTCAGTCAGAAACACTTGCTCTGAGTTCTCAGCCTGGTCCCCTCCCTCTGAGCTCCGGTTCTCCTATACATGGTCATTCTCAATGAAGACCTCAGCCGGCCAGTCCCGTGGCTGGCATGGATTTCGCCTGCTACTGTAGGGACCCCACTTGAGCTCCTCTGCAAAGCCCAGTGTGATGAGTTAGAAGGAATGGGGTGGGGGCTGGGAGGTCTCTTTAGTTCTGTAGACTGAGTGCAGGGTGGGGGACAGATGGCCTTCTCCGGGCCCATGGATGGCATCAGCAACCCCTGCCAAGCGAGCATGGTGCTCATACCTTGTACGGCCTGGGGGTGAAGGCTGTGGTCAGAGTCTCTTTGTGGGGTTGGCACAACCCCCAAGTCCTTCAGTTTGACTCCTCCCTCCACACAGTGACACCCTTGCTCTCCACCTCCCACACCTAATGCTCACCCTGATTTCACAGTCACCTCCATGCACACCCTTGGTGACCCACACTGAGCAGCCCCTCTGATTGGATCTGGTGACTTACAGTCTTGGGCAGGGAGTGGGGCGACCTTAGGCACGACCTTCAGGCCTGGACAGCTGGCTGCGTCCCCGCTAGACTATGAGCCTTTGGAGAGCAGAGACAGGGTCCAACGCCCTTTCCATTTCTAACACCCAGCACTGTGTGGGCACATGGCACCTGCTTGGTGAGTGACAACCAAAGGACGGACATGCACTTCCAAACCTCCAGTCTTTTGTTTCAAATTCGATGCTGTTGGGCAGGTCCTGCCCACCCCCACTGTAACTCACTCCCATGCTCTGGTTTAACTGTCTTTGGTACACACTCCAAGGCTCAAATATCACCTTACAGGAAAACTTCTCTGCCCTTCTCCAGTGCCTCTGGCTCATCACAGCACCCACTCCACTGTGTACGTTTGTGGTAGGCTCCAAACTGTGTGTAAATGAATAAATGCATAAATAAATGAATCCCCACTAAACTCAGAGCCCAAGGTGGGAACACATCAGAGAAAGCTGGCGTGATTTACAGGGTGCCCGAGAGAGATGGGCAGGGGACAGGGGACCTAGAGAACCATGTTCTGGAGCATCTCAAACACACAGCTGAGGAGTCTGGTTCTGGGTACAGGGGAGGTATCAGCGCCACCTACCACAGGTCCTGCTTTGGGGCTGTATGGCAGGGGTCGGGTGGGAGGACCTGCAGATCTGGGGCTCAAGGTCAGGAGTCACCAGATGTCCAAGCTTCCAGCCCCAGCCAGAGTATGTGCCACATGCCCCGGGGCCTGTTCAGAGGCTCCAGGCCAAGGATCATGGTGGAAGCACAGCTGGTGGCTGCCGATGGCCACAGAGGGCCCGCCCTGGCTGCGACTTTGGTACCTTCTCTCCCTGCATTACACACAGTCACAGCCCAGCAGCACAGCCTCTAACCAAGTCTGCTTGTGCCTCTGGGACTGAGAAAAACTGAGTTATGCTCCTCACCAAGGAAAGCCACTTCCCAGGAAGTTGCTCTTTTGCACTCTGGTCAGAACAGACACAACACCCAGTCTGACCAGCTGGACCAGGCATCTCCTCCGCAGTCTTCACCTGATATACAACCTATTTAAGATCAGCACACGGTGATTAATGGGGTGGCTTTGAAATGCCTGGCATTGTGCTGCCTGCAGTTGGGGTGATGAGCATTTAAGGCATAATTCTTGACCTCTCTAGGAGTTTGCAAAATCTCTGGGAGAATAAAAACCACAACAGTAGCACCGACAATAAAATGTTCCCATGCAGTGATTGCCCATCTGCATACATTAGTACAATTATATGATTTGGCCATTAAAATAACATAGCAAAGACAGTCACCAGGACTTTATGATTCAGTGTTTCTATAACATGACTATCATAACACTAATGCAACTGATATTAGAGTTGAAAATTGAATGAAGTATCAAGTTGCTAAGCGCGCTAGTGATCAAGGGATGGTAATCTTAAAGACTAAAACAATAAAAAGTATTTTATTAAAAAATAAAAATACCTGAAAGCCCTATCTGACCTTCTAAATGAAGGTGAATTACAAGCCAGGGAACAGAAAGTAAACAGTGTGTTAGAAAGAAAATGCATGCATGAGAGCCATGTGGTCATGGCTGGACCAGAAGGCCCCTATGGGAGGAAAATCTGCCCACCTAGAGGGACCTACATGAACAGATGCTCAAGGCCCAAGAAGGACCAGGTGAGAGCAAATGCCATAACAACCTGTATCAGCCAGGCTAGGCCACAGAGGCCTGAGGTCTGGGGAAGCTTCTGCCAGCCCTGACCCAGCAGAACATTCTCCAATCAGCCTGGGGAGGTTGCAAAGGGAACTAAGAACTTCAGGGGCAGATCCAGGGCTGCCTGGTGGGGACAGCTGGATGCCTGGAGGCCCGCGGCTATAGACTAGCTCTGTGTGACCTTGGGCAAGTCGCTGCCTCTCCGGGCTTCAGTTTCTTCCTCTGCAAAACAAAGGATACCAGTGATTCTGTAACCACTAGGGGTTATGGACCCTTCTGGTAACCTGAAGGTTACAGATTTCTTCCTCAGGAAAAAGAATGCATACACATTTGGCATTAAATGTTTCCATCACCATCCCCCTCCCCCAAAGGACCCCAAGTAATAACCACTGGGCTAAGAGATCTCTAATGTCATTTTAGGACTAGACAAAGTAAGTCAAGGTTCTATTTGTAGGAGTCCTTCAATGCCAGGCTCAAGCAGGGTTTAGTCTCAAGCAGTAGGAAGCCACAGAAAGAAATAACCAAGGAATGATGTACTTCACTGGTCCAAGTACTGTGTCTTCTCCACCAAGGACCCAGGACCAAGCAAGCTTAATTCATAACCCACAGCAGACATGTGGATACCCATTTGCTGTGGAAACTGGAAGGTTTCTTTGCTGTTGATCTGAAGTATGCAATGGCCCTGAATTCCTGGGAGAAGGATCTTGCAGAGCCCACAACAGCTGGTGAATATCTGTATTTCACAGGGCTCAGCTGCAAACATGCGCCCCATGCCTTTTAAATGCAAGATGTTTCCTGGTCCTCTGGGCAGCTTGTGGATTCATATGCTTACCTGTATGTCCTGCTTAGGAGACATCTGTCACCAACTCAGGCCAAGCTGCCAGTTGGCTGTGAGGGCTAGAACAGAAATCCAGGACTCCAATGACATTATGAATTAGGTTCGCCATTTCCTGTGTGAACTAAAATAAAATCTTAAGCTCACCGCCACTGGCTGATGAATGGACCCCCTCTTGGCCAAAGGAATAGCCTAAAACTAAATTGCCTGCCAGGAGGAGGGAGGTCAGACCTGCCTCATCATGCCCCTCTCCCTTCTTGGGGACATCCTTTGTAACCCATTAACAGGCCTAAGGGTACGTAAGACAAACCTGCAGGTCCCAAATTTACACAATAAATCTATGTCTGGTGGCTTATCTCTGATAAACAGCTCCTTATGTTAAAACACTCCAAGCCTTTAGACAAAGCTTCATGTCTTTAACCTATTACAAGTCAAAGAAGCTTTAAACCCACCTATAACCTGTAAGCTCCCACTTTCAGATGGCCCACCGTTTGGGGACAAACCAATATATGTCTCCCACATATTGGTTTATGACTTTACCTGTAACCCCTGTCTCCCTGAAATGTATAAAACCAAACTGTAACCCAGCCACAGCGAGTCTACTTGCTCAAGACTTCTTGAGCGTGACTATGGGTCATGATCCTCAAATTTGGCTGAGTAAATCCCTTTAAAATTATTTTACAGAGTTTGGCTTTTTTTCCCGTTAACACCTGCTTAAGCACCAGGTCAGAGCTCAAGTCTTATCTTAGTGGAAACTCATCTCTCCTTTGGTGTCATGAGGGAAGGGGGAGAGTAGCAAGAACAGACTGCAAGAAAATGTTCACGTGTGCCGTGGGAGGAGGTCTGGGCGCATGGCTCTCACCCCTGCACGTTAGAACCACCTAGGGAGCTCTGACAATATATTAATGCTGGTTTCCACTTGGTCAGGTGAGGCAAAAGCTCCCCAGGTGATTCTCCTGTGCAGTCATGCTGAGAGCCACTGTTCCAGGCAACCCAAACATCAAACGAAGCAGCTACATGGCTCGAAGACCAAAATAACCCTATGGAAAGCAGTCAGCGGTAAACGGCACAAGCCAGGTGCAGTGCCCAAGAAAAAGCATAATTCCAACTTGGGGAGGGTTCCAGAAAGGTTTCTTGGAAGCCGGGTCCTGGAGGCAGCAAATCTACAAGCAGACACGGAAGGAAAGGGCGCTGGGACAGAGGGAACAGCTTGAGCAAAGATGCAGAGGCAGGAGTGTCTGCTGGGGAGTAAGCCCCTGAGCTCTTTGGGGAGTACATCTGACCCAGTGAACTCTAAAATGTCTTTCACAGTGAACCTGGCCCTGCAGCTTCTGATTGAAAATGTTTCCAATTTCACTGTTTAGTTCTTCTTTCTTGTAAGGGACTGTTCTGGCACTGGAGGTGAAAGAGGAGGTGGTGATGGGTTTCTGAGAAATTTACAAAGACTATTCACAACAACTCTTGAATTTGCTCCCAGGAAAGAATCCTTGGGAGGTGGGGAGAAGAGAAATGTGACTGACCAGTGTTTACGGAAGAGGATAGGAACAAAGATAAGTTCCCCTGCCTAAGGCCGCACAGGTGAGTAAATGAACAGCATCCTGTTACCAATCCTGTTTCCCTGGGCACCCTATTCTTCAGGACATGAGCCTAGCTGGCTGGCTCACCCAGAAATTTGGAGAGAGAGGGCAGTGACAGAAATACTCCACGGGCCACTAGACATTCTCATCTGTTCAGTCGACCAGGAACAAGGAACCAAGAAACCAAACCACAAAGCATAGCCCAGCCCTGCCATAGCTTGATAAATGGGGGATCAAGTTAATCTGTATAATCCTTTAGTGTTCAAAACCACAAGAATGGTCAATATGTGCTCAGCTGTCCACACCAGAGATTATCATCTAGCCACTTAAAATGATGCTTTTGAAGAATTTTTGTTGACACTGAAAAATGCTCCCTCTATAATGTTAAATAAAATTATATCTGTGTTCATGGCATTGTGAATTAATTCACTCATCCAATAAACATGCCAGGCACTGTTCTTGGCATCAAAGAATTGGCAATGAACAAAACATGAAAATCCTTCCTCTTGTCAAGCTCCCATTCTAGAAGGGGAAACGGACAATAAACACATAATAAGTAAAATACACAATGTTAGACAGTAATAAGGCAGTCAAGAAAAATGAATCAAGAAAGAAATGTGGGAGGAATTTCCCCCTTATACTTTCATATACTTTCTCACACACAAAAAAAATTATATTTATGATCAGAAAAAAATATTTTTTAGACAAAAGCAATACCAAAAAAGCAATTGAATTAAGAAATGAAGTTGGCTCACAACTTGGACCTAAGCTGGGATTCGGACATGTGGCTCTGTTGGTAGACTGATGTCCTACTGCCCGGTGGGGGACACAGACCCTGGCAAAAGAAGGCAGGGCCCTGGTCTTCAGTGCCCAGGAGGTAGGGCAGAGCCAGGCTTGGACTCTGCAGTGTAGCATTAGTAGAGTTCTTAGAATCAGGCGGTACCAATAGCAACATGTCCCTGGTGCCAATGCCCACAAGCCCAGCCCAGATCTGCTTGAATGTGTTCCTCTATGTGAGGCCAGGCTTGACCTCTGAGCCCAGGGAAGAGCTGAGCCTGCAGAGGGTGAGGGGGGTTCTAATGTGACCTTGCAACATGACACATCTATCTCCCATGTGGGCAATCAATGTTCCATGGTGAGCACTTGGAAATTCCATACAAGTTTCTATTATCTATCTTTCTTCTTGCCTTCTTCTGGAGCTGTTCTTTGCCATGGCTCTGGTCTGCACCTAGCAGATGAATTATTTAGGCTACTGAGCATAGAAGAAATGGATACACAGGATGAGGCAGCCCTAAATGGGGCAGAGATGTAAAGGGAGTCCTGAGAGATGGCTGGCCTGGGGCCCAGGGCTTCCCTAGCCCTGTCTACGGGCTGGTGCCCCACTCCCTCACCCTCCCAGCTAGGACCTCCTTGGGTAGACATGCCCACCAAAGATTCCATGAGACACCATCTCACTGTGGGATTTCACATTTATCAGTTGGGGGCAGGAGACAGCATCAAAGTGGTCCAGCTGCTCGAGTCCAAATACCCTCACTCTGGCCCTGCCTGGGATGGCGCATCCACCCGGGAGCCAATGAGGTGGCTAAATCTGGCAGGGGATCCATGGCCATCAGCAAAAAAAAGGCTGTGTCAGAAAGACTGTTTGCCTTCTCTTGGATCCACAGAACTCCCCCAGGGCATCCTAACATCAGGTTTCCCTTCCTGCCTCCTCCTTGGAAAGACATCAGAACATCGAGGCCTGGGCAGACAAGAGTGTAAAATTTAGCAGGGCTCTTCCTTGGTCATGTGATCTTGGGCAAGGTATTTCACCACTCTGGGAGCCTGTTTTCTCATCTGTAAACTGGGGATTCGCCCACCTCAAGTAGTCTTTGAGAGAATGAAAAGAAAGAGCCTTCACAGCGGTCCTGGCACCTTACAGGGGCAGGGTGATGGTCACTGTTGGTATTAGCATTCTTCTTTCTCCTCCTTCCTATGCTCAGAGCAGCGTGACATCCAACACAGGCTTTTTCCCACCTGAAACCCAAAACAAGTCTCCCTCCTTCTGGCCTTTCCTGCTGTCCCCTTGGACCGAACGCTTGTGTGGACAGCAGTCTCAAGAGTGTACGTCCACAAGGACTCAATTTCCCAGGAGAGTGGAAGACTGGAAGTTTTCCGGTCTTCTGGGAAAACAGAGCTTCCCAAGCCCAACTGGCTCTTCTCTGCTCTCTGCTGCCCCCTGTCGGTTCAGAGCCTGAAGAGCCACTTGCCTATTTTGCCCACTGGGTTACACCTTCTGTGGAAATGACGTTGACAGAGAGGCAACTCTAAGCAGTTTAAAGGAAAAAGTAAGCAAATAGGAAACTCTGGGGATTTGTAGACACACATGCGGAGCCAGTCCTGCCCTGCTGTGTTTAGCTGCTTTGGGATGCTAATGGCTCAGGTGATCTGAGGTTTTGACAAAAAGGGAAATCAGGCTTTGCCTTTACCCATTTGGGATGGGGGTAGGGAGTTCTACATTTCCGGAGAAAATGAATTTGAACAGTTCCACAAAAACCTGGCAGGAGTGTTGCCCTTTTCCCATTCTCAGGCCTGTGTTGGGCATCACCAACCAACCACTTCATTTCTTTCCTGCTCAGCATAGACCCAGACTCAGAATCCTTCTTAACACAGCTACGCCAAGCAGCCAGAGTCATTGCTCAGAGTCAATTTACAAGATGAAACCTGTTTCACGTCTTGGGGTTTGGAGCTCGAGAGCTGGGATCTACAGCCAGAGAGAGGACATGGATCAAAACTTTAAATCATTTCTAGATTACTTACATAACTAATATAATGTAAATGCTATGTAAATAGTTGTTCTACTATATTGTTTTCAAATTGCATTGTTTTTTATTGTTGTATTGTCATTTTTATAGTTCTGAATAGTTTCAGTCCTCAGTTAGTTGGATCTGAGGATGCAAAACCAGCAGATATGAAGAGCCAACTGCATTAGTTACTTTATTTAGAAAATTTACTAAAGATAAAGTATCACTAAATTAGGACATAAAAGCATCACTGAGCCACAGAGTGTCCTGGTGTTTTTTTATTTGTTTGTTTGTTTGTTTGTGGTGTTTTGACAGAACAAAGAAGATTGCTGTTATGCAGAAATATCGCTCAGGCTAAGTTGCGTGGGAATGGCAAATACGTGGGTACTTGGATGACATTAACTGATATATTTTCCTCCAGTGTTTCTTGTTGTTCCTTTGGAACAGCTAAACTGGCCCATGAGGCACCTGTAGCCTCCTTGGTGGGTGGATAATTATAGCAAATCAGAGAAGAACTGTAGAGCCAAATCGTTGGTATTTAAGGTTGCAAAACCTTTCAAGGCTCTTGAGTTACAAGACCCAGGCTTTTGAGCATCAGATGCCCAAGTCGTGCAAGAGTTAGGGCATAAAGTTTACTTTGTAAATGACAGATACGGAAGGAATTGTGACCAGCCTGAGCCGCTCCTTCTCACTCCCCAGACAAAATAAGAATTGCACGTGCTATTTTGAGAGGAGGAGGGATAAGCTAAGCAAAAATTTCAGATGCAGGGAGACCCCTAGAAGGGGCCTGCATGCCGTCCACCCCCCGCCTGGGTCCAGGCCAGAGTCGGTGAGAGGAGACAGGACTGAGGCTCACTTCTGGGTAAAGCCTGGGCAGGTGGCAAGCCTGGCTGAATTTTCCCTTTCCAGAACCCAGAAGAGTACGAAAGATTCAGTAGAAATGGTTACAAGAAATGTAACCTGTATTTTCGTATGCCAGAGTGGCAGAAATCTCATCTCTGTCAATTTAGCAAGATATTATTCAGTCTGTGGGGTTTGGCTAGCTCTTCTCCTTTGTGGTGTGTGTTTGTTTTGTTTTATTGTTTGCGGATACTGAGGCATGGAGGAAGGAGGAATCTGTTCTCAATCATCATTTGTCCCATTGTCATGCACTGAGCCGTCCTGGCCCATCTGGTCTCTGGGTGTTAGTGCACACAAATGGCTGCTCTCGTCATCTTGGCCCAAGGCCTGCTGGGTGTCCATGTCCTGGTGCACAGGACCACATTTTATTTCTTTATATGCTTTATGTGGGCGTGGGAGGGCTCTGGGAGACTTCTACTTATTGTTAATTCACAGGCAGTGTTAGCTTAGGCAAATTACATAAATTATGCAAACGCTCCATGACTCAGTCTTCTCACCTGTAAAATGGGTATAATAATAATACTTACCTCATAGGGTTGCTATGAAGATTAAACAAGTTACCACCTATTAAATTTCTGGAACACTGCAAATGTGTCAGTTCATACTATTATTTGCTACTACTAATAAAAGGGTGAATGTAAGAAAGCCTCTATGTATTTATAAATAACAAATATTGAATAGTTATCACAGGCATTCGATGTGCCTTCCTAGGTGGGAGAGAAAGGATAGGGATTTAGGAACCACATATGATACTGGAAAGTGCTGATATTCCAAGAAGAACCCAACAGAACAGTCCTGGAGGCTGCCTCTGTGCCAGGCATGATCCCTTCAGTTGTGGATGATGAAGAGGAAATCCTGAGATGAAAGGGCAGGTAACCAAGGCAGTAGATGGAGGAGGAGGTGTGGAGACCTCCAGGGGCTCAGGGCACCGGCTCTTTAACCAACCAATGTCGCAGCATTCTATTCTTCTAACAGCCAGTGTTGCCTTACCAGCGTGAACTGGCTGACTCCCTGTCCCAGCCCTGGGCATAGCCGCAGGAGTATCCTGTACAGGTGAGCATCCTGGTCATGAGGCTGCACTCAGCCAGGTGAGAGCAGAAGGAGTGGGCTAGGGGCACGTTAGGCTGCTCTTTGGCTGGGTGCCAGCCAGGCACCAGGTAGAGAGAGGGGATAGGCTTGGATCCAGGTGGTACCAGATGTCTGGCCTGACCAAGAACCTTGAAGCCAGCTTACTTGCCCCATTGGTGCAGGGCCAGCACCCAGTCTGAATCAGCTCCTGGAGATGGGGCTTTGTCCCAGGCCTGTCCTCAACTCAGTCCCACCTCTATAGCTCCTGGACTCTGCCCTCCCCAGTGCCTTCCCTGGCCTGATGCCCAAGGTACGTCACTTACTGAGCCTCACCTTCTGCACTCTGGTTTCTATTGGCAACTGTCCCCTGGGTCACATCTACTTCTGGAGCAATGTCTCAGCCCAAAGATATGCTGACTTACTGGTAGTGCCTGCCTGGAATTCAGAGTTTGGAAAGTGGCCCACTCAGGGGCAGGGGGAAGGTCATTCAGCACGTCCCCCCTGCCACAGGGTCCGGGATAGAAGAGGCAATAGCATGTGATATATTGGTCATCCCTGTCCCAGGCCCATCAGCCCAAATATGGATTCTTTGGCCCCTGTGGGAGAGGATTGAACACATGGATGATTAAGAAGGAAGGAACAGATCTGGACTCTGAGGGGCCTGTGAGGTGGATTCACCAAAATCTGGAAGCCATCAGCAGAGCTTCCTAGGGACCATTAATAATTTACCAGGCTGTGGCCTAAAACCGCCTATCTCACCCCGCCAGTCCTTAAAGGTAGGGTGACTAACAGTCCCACTCAGCCTGGGACTGTTCTGATTCCAGCACTAAAGCCCCACATCCCAGAAAACCCCTCAGTTCCAGGCAAACTGGGACAGTGGGCCACCCTACAGAAGATGGGTAAGGCCTCACCTGTCCCTGTATCCAGGACTAATCCTGCAGCTTAGTAACCAGGAGCACACATTTCCTTCTCTTCAGAGAGAAAGATGTGCAGGAGACCCCTGAAGAGCCTGACTTTGAGGATACTTGGTGGCTCTTAAATAAAATGTTTTCCCAAGAGCCTAAGGAGTTTCCACTCCCTGATGCTTCCTTGCGGATAAGTACAGGGAACTGTGTAGAGACCCCCACCTAGAGCCGAGGTACTTATCAGCTCTTGTCATCTCCAGGAAATAAGACCTATGAGACTGCATCCACACAGCACATCTGCAAGCGACCAACTAATCCCAGAGAACGCACAGGTAGAACAGAAAGTGCTCTGGCCACAGGGTACGGCAAGGCCCTCTCCCCCATGGAGGAAAAGACACTTGGAGTCAGACTCATTTCATTTACCCACCTCCCTTGTTTCTCCAGCTCTGCAGATCACTGAGGGCACCACCCCCTTAAATTGCCAGTAAACCGCTCTCACCCAATAAGCTACCTGCAACTAAGAAGAATGTTTTTATGTGCTCCAAAGACCGCCTTCTTTGGTATCCAGGACAGAAGAAAACATTCCTTCCTGTTTGTCTCTAGAAATTTACTTTTTAAAGCTAGAAAAGAGGAGGGGGAAGAAAAGCGTGGCACAGAACAAAATAATAACATACACAACAACTAGCCACCCAAAGGAAAGGAGGAAACTGAAAACGAACTATGGTTCTCTGGTTTGTGTCCCTTCCACCTTCAGCTTGCTAAGAAAAATCCCCATTTGCACTCAGATATGTCTGCCCGGGTGACATCTGTCAAGCTAGAAGTTGAATGGTTGGTAATAGTATTTCCTTGTTATTAGGGCACCACACAAATAGCATAAATATGACTTAACCACCTCTGCCAGAAATCACAAATTTGTGTCGTGCATGCTGAATGCTAGGGCTGATTAGCACAAAATTTAATTTTCGTTAATATCAGCCCGAGACAAGTAGAGCATGAAATTAACCTGATGTGTTAATATTGTGCTTCACAGTTCCAACTGTATCCTGTAGATGCTGTCACTTGGAGACAGGTGCCGCTCTGCATGGGGAAGGATTCTAGCAATCAGCGCAGTCTGCAGGGCAGAATGAGCTGGCCCAGGAGGCGGTGTTCCCTGCAGCTGTAGGCGTTCAAGAAGGCACTGGCTAGCAATTGGATATTGTAGTGGGAATTAAGGACTAGTAGCCTTTGGGGTCCTTTACAATCCTGGGGTTCTGGGATTTTAAATCTTAAGAAAACTTCCACAGGTCAGATGCTATTATCTAAGACAGGGGTTGGCAAGCTGTAGACAGCAGACTGGATCCAGCCCATGGCTTGATTTTGTACAGCCCTCAAGCTAAGAACAGTTTTTACATCTTTAAATGGTTGAAAAAAATCAAAAGAATATTTCATGATGTGAAAAGTGTATGAAATTCAAAGTTCAGTGTCCATAAAGTTTTATTGGAATTCAGCCATGCCCATTCATTTTTGTGTTGTTTATAGCTGCTTTCTTGCTACAACGGCAGACTGGAGTGGTTGCGGCGGAGACCATATGAACTGGAAAGCCCTAAATATTTACTGTCTGGCTCATTACTGGAAGCCTTTGCCAAGCCCTGATCTAAGACAATAATAGTTTTCAAATGGGCTCTTCGGAGAAGGGATCAGGACATCAAGGGAGAGGAATGGGACTTTAGGCTTTAGCCAAAGCAGCTGCCCTTGTATCAGTTATACACAATGTGTTTTTGTTTGAAAAAAAGGGATTGTAGCTAAACAAGGTCCAGGATACATATAATAGTTCAAAATGCATTCCCTGTGCAGAGGCACACTGTGTTCTGTAAATGGCGAGCTACCAGGTGGCTCCAGGAAATGCAAGACTAGTCCAAAACGCAGCTGAAACAAAAGTTGCGTGTGTGCAGGCGTGTGTGCATGGACACGAGTACTCCCCCAACCAAGGGTTTTGGGGCCAGGGGCGTGTACACAGTGAAATACAGCAGAATCCTCACAGAGCACCTCCCAGGAATTTTCCTATGTACACAGTCTTCTTCTCCCTCTCTGACTGGAAACACCTACTTATTCATTTTTAAATAAATTTGTATATAGTATTTCAATTAAACCATTTGTGGTAAACCAACATCTACATAAAATCCCTGAGATCTGTGACTGTTACCTTATTTGGAGAAAGGGTCCTTGCAGATGTGATTAAGGATCCTGAGATACAGAGATAATTCTGGATTATCTGGGTGGGCACTGAATGCCATCACAAGAGTCCCTATAAGACAGACACACAGAGAAGACAGAAGGGAAGGCAACGTGACAACGGAGGCAGAGATTGGAGCATTGCGGTCACGTGCCTGGCAACGCCAGGGCAGCCACCAGGAACCGGCAGAGGCGAGAAATGAATTGTCCTCAGGAACCTGCTGGGTTTGGGCTGTCTCCAGCTGTGACCGAATGAGTCTCTGTTGCATTAAGCCACCAAGTCTGTAGCAATTTGTGAGAGCAGCCTCCAGAAACTGATCGCAATTACAGAAGGGTTTACTGATAGGAACAGATACTACACTTGATCTTAGCCAAAAGGCCTAGAAGCGATACAAATGGGTTTAATCATAAGTGGTTCCACAATCCTGATATGATTATTTTCACCACTTTGTGTTGAATACCCACACTCCAAAGTATCAGTTAAAAGTAGCACTTTTGACTGAGCGTCACTCAAAAGCCCATACAAAAGTAGTCTCTCATAAATTATGATCTAGGAAGAGCATGAGGTAATTTATTTAGAGCACCTGGCACATACTAGATCATAAACGAAAATTTCTTTCTTTTCTCAAGGCAGAATCAGTTGCCCCTTCCTGTGAGGTCTCATGGCATTTTATACATATTTTAATGAGCACCTAACCTTTCTCGACTATATTTTCTCGTGTTCTCAATGTCAATCATCCCCTGTTGGTAGGCTATGAACTTCTTAGGGGCAAAGTTCATACCTCATTCTTTTTTTTTTTTAATTTACTTTTTATTGAGATTTAACGTACATATAGTAAAAGAGTCCACATCTAAGTATATAACAAAGACTGTTTATAAATGTTTACTTCTGTTTACAACTCAAATCAAGAGATAAAACATTTCTAGCACCCCAGAAGGTTCTTCCACGCCCCCTCACAATCCCCCTTAAGAGTAGCTACTACTCTGACTTCTTTTAACATAGATGAGTTTTGCCAGTTCCTGAATATCACATAAATGACATCATATAATATATACTCTTTTGAATATGGCCTCTCTTGCACAGTATAATATTTTTGAGACTTAACCATGCTGTTGTGTGCAGCAATAATGAGTCCTCTGTTGTAGGAAATTACCACAATTTATGTATCCATTTTAGTGTGGATGGACTCTGAGAAGTTTCCAGTTTGAAACTATTATAACCAGTGCTTGTAGAAAAATTCTTGTACATATCCTACCGTGAAAGAAAGCTCTCATTTCTGTTGGATAGTTACAAGATTAGAACTTCTGGATCCCAGGACAGATATATAACCAAAGTTAATAGATACTTCTGAATAGTTATTTGCGGAACTTAACTACAGGCATACCTTATTTTTTTGCGCTTCGCAGATAGCGCGTATTTTACAAATTGAAGGTTTGTGGCAACCCTGCCTTGAACAAATCTATCGGTACCATTTGTCCAACAGCATGTGCTCATTTCATGTCTCTGTGTCATATTTTAGTAATTCTTAATATTTCAAACTTTTCCATTATATCTATTATGGTGATCTGCGAGCTTTGATGTTACTATTGTAATTGTTCTGGGCTGCCACCAGCAGTGCCCATGTAAGACAGCAAACTTAATAGATAAATGTTATGTGTGTTCTGACTGCTCCACTGACTGGCCATTCCTGTCTTTCCCCCTCTCCTTGGACCTCCTTGTACCCTGAGACACAACAATATTTAAATTAGGCCAATTAATAACCCTACAATGGCCCCTGAGTGAAAGGAAGAGTCACACATTTCTCACTTTAAATCAAAAGCTAGAAATGATTAAGCTTAGTGAGGAAGACATGTTGAAAGCCGAGATACGGTGAAAATTAGGCCTCTTGAGCCAGTTAGCTACGTTGTAGATGCAAATAAAAAGTTCTTGAAGGAAATTAAAAGTGCTACTCCAGTGAACAAATGATAAGAAAACATAACAGCCATGTTGCTGATATGGAGAAAGTTTGAGTGATCTGGATAGAAGATCAAACCAGTCACAACATTCCCTTAAGCCAAAGCCTAATCCAAAGCAAGGCCCTAACTCTCTTCAATTCTGTGAAGGCTGGGAGAAGTGAGGAACCTGTAGAAGAAAAGTTCTAAGCTAGCAGAGGTTAGTTCATAAGGTTGAAGGAAGGAAGCCATCTCTATAACATAAAAGTACAATGTGAAGCAACAAGTGTTGATGGAGAAGCTTCAGCAAGTTCTCAGAAGACCTAGCTAAGATCATTGATGATGGTGGCTACACTGAAGAAAAGATTTTCCATGTAGATTAAACAGCCTTCTATTGGAAAAAGATGCCATCTAAGACTTTTATAGCTAGAGAGAAGTCAATGTCTGTCTTCAAAGCTTCAAAGGACAGGTTGACTCTCTTGTTAGGGGCTAATGCAATTGGTGACTTTAAGTTGAAGCCAAAGCTCATTTACCATTCCAAAAATGCTGGGATCCTTAAGAATTATGCTAATCCTATTCTGCCTGTGCTCTAGAAATGGAACAACAAAGCCTAGATGACAGCACATCTGTTTACAGCATGGTTTGCTGAATTATTTCTAATTATTTCTATTATTCACTAAGATCTTCTGCTCAGAAAAAAAGATTCCGTCCAAAACATTACTGCTCACTGACAACACGCCTGGTCATCCAAGAGCTCTGATGGAGATGTACAAGGAGATTGTTGTTGTTTCCATGAATGCTCACACATCCATTCTGCAGCCCATGGTTCAAGGAGTAATTTTGACTTTCAAGTCTTACTATTTAAGAAATGCATTTCATAAGACTATAGCTTTTATAGATAGTGATTCCTCTGATTGATCTGGGCAAAGTAAACTGAAAATCTTCTGAAAATGATTCACCATTCTAGATGCCATTAAAAACATTCTTGATTCAGGGAAGGAGGTTAAAATATCAATATTATCAGGAGTTTGGGAGAAGCTAATTCAAACCCTCATGAACGACTTTGATGGTTTAAGACATCAGTGGAGCAACTACCTGCAGATGTGGTGGAAATAGCAAGAGAACTCAAATTAGAAGTGAAGCCTGAAGATGTAACTGAATTGCTGCAATCTCATGATAAAACTTGAACAAACAAGGAATTGCTTCTTACGGATGAGCAAAGAAAGTGATTTCTTGAGATGGACTCTACTCCTGGTGGAGATGCTGGGAACACTGTGGAAATGACAACAAAGGATTTAGAATATGACGTAAACTTAGTTGATAAAGCAGCAGCAGGGTTTGAGAGGATTGACTCCAATTTTGAAAGAAGTTCTACTGTGGGTAAAATGCTATGAAACAGCATCACATGCTACAGAGAAATCTGTCATGAAAGGAAGAGTTGATTGGTGCAGCACACTTCATTGTTGTTTTATTTTAAGAAATTGCCACAGCCCCCCAGCCCAGCCTTCACAGCAATCACGATGAGGATCAGTCAGCAGCCATCAATTTCAAGGCAAGACCCTCCACCAGCAAAAAGATTACAACTCACTAAAGGCTTAGATGATCATTGGCATTCTCTAGCAATAAAGTATATTTTAATTAAGCTGTGTACATTGTTTTTAGACATAATGCTATTGTATATTTAATAGACTAGAGTATAAACATAACTTTTATATGCACTGAGAAATAAAATAAAATTATGTGACTCACTTTATTGTGATATTTGCTTTATTGTGGTAGTCTAGAACTGAACCCTCAATGTCTCCAAGGTATGCCTGTAATTACAATGTACAAATTTTCATTTACTTTAGCAATGTATGAAATTTGGAGCAATGTGTCAAATCCTCACCAATCTTTGTAGTACTTTTAATTTTAGTCATTCTGGTAGTGGCTAATTCATCTTTGCATTCATCTTGTATTAGGCCAAAATTTGTATTATGTGACTCCATCCTCCTTTCTGGCCATAGTGGCCAGGTACAGACATCTGGCCAAAGCCTGGTAAGCTATAAGCCAGCTGCCAACTGATACTGTCTTACAGGAAAAAAAATGAGTTGGATCTCTCAGAAATTAAAGCAACAAAACAAAGAGAATAATACAGCCTTCAGTGGGAGCAAATAATGAAAAGCTGTAATGGCTATAATTCATCAATACAAGCCAAAGATATGAGAAATTGTAAGGAAGCAGAAGCTACAACAGAGAAACAATGCAGAGCAGAGGGGAAAGAAGCCAGATGGGACCAGGACAGAACAGAAAGAAGCAGGTACAATGAGAACAGCAATGAACCAGAGCATTAATCCCAAAGCTGTGTTCTGAGGTTACAGAATAGCCTTGGGTCCAGAACCACCCTCCAGCCCCCAGCTCGGTAAGGCCTTCAGGTAGGGCCTGTTCTTGATTTTCCATGATATCCTATATCTGTTTTCTCTCAGTAAACACCCTTATCATAAAGCCCCTTCCTCACTTCAGTTGAAATAGCTTAAACGATCCTCTTTCTCGCAACTAGAAAAGTTCAATTGCCATGCCTGGTATATAATGTCAGTGGTGTCTAATAAATGTCTACCAACCAACCATCTAGGAATCAAAAGCCCTGATCTGAAGCATTTACCAATATCTATGATGTACATACTCCTCCCGTGGCCAATTTCAAGCTATCATTGCGACATCACTAAACACAAGAGATGAGGAATAGCACACAATTATATAGTATTTTTACCACACAGATGCAATAAATGTATTAAATCTCAAGAGCCTAGTTAATAGTAAAATAATTGAGTATTTATGTTCAACTTGAGTGTAATTGACTTTTTATTTATAGTTTTGTTTTTAATATAATCTATTGAATTGTAATTGGCTCAAAAAATTCCTGCATGGGGCCGGGTGCAGTGGCTCATGCCTGTAATCCTAGCACTCTGGGAGGCCGAGGCGGGTGGATTGCTTAAGGTCGGGAGTTCAAAACCAGCCTGTGCGAGACCCCATCTCTACTAAAAATAGAAAGAAATTAATTG